>WNWK01001302.1:0-296852 GCA_009830355.1 Cherax destructor
CGTTGAACCCACAAGGGTCATACAGTGTCTGATCGCCTTCAGAATTTCCACAATGGTTTATCTTACTTAGTAGGAAGTTGGTATATTTAATGGCCTATGTATGTGTCATTTTACAAAGATAATATATCAAAGGAAGATATTCATCTATTACTAAATAGAATACTTGACTTCAGGCAGGGAAAAGTATTTAATGATTCCAAAGACTCTAGACTGTCTATTCAGTTCTAGATTATTATAATCACACGAAGCGCTGAGCCATATGATCACACAGCTGCTTTTTCAGCTCTAGAAAATAATGAATATTCAATTTGAATCTTTATTGATAAAAGTAAAGTTTTTTGACACAGTAAAACCTCAACTCTGTTGCTGAAACTAGAGAAGTATGGTATCCAGGATACTTTATTACCTAAAGTTTAATAAAATATAATCTTAGTATGTATGTATGTATGTATGTATGTATGTATGTATTTTATGTATGTTTTATGTATATATATGTATATATATATATATATATATATATATATATATATATATATATATATATATATATATATATATATATATATATATATATATATATATTTGATATCACCTGTTTATTGGGATCTTTTGCGCATATATATATATATATATATATATATATATATATATATATATATATATATATATATATATATATAGTTGCCTTCGAGAAGTGGATAAAAAGACTTCAAGGAAGAATATTTAGATTTCTTTCTGAGCCATTTGAATATTCCACTTCCCTACTACCCCATCTTTTTTTTATACAAACTTTATTTTAAGACAAAATACAAAATACAATGGGGAGTAAAACAACATAGATAACAACTCAGAGCTACATGTCAAATACTTCGTCCAACTCCCCGGCAGTGGGCCGCGTGCCCAGAATACTGCAGGAATTTCCCCTCTGGATCGCAACACTGAGTCTCTGAAACAGGAAGCTGGTCGCCCTGTGGTCATTGGTTTCTATGATGAGTTTTCCACCCAGCTCCTTGAGAAACTTTAGAGCACACTTGCCCCATGCTCCATGGGTCTCCGACCCTATTGGGATGAAGTTATAGCAAGAGGGAAGGTCTTCATATTTGCGGGTCTTCTGGGTCTCCCTGTGGCTGGCAGCTCCACCCCTTCGGCTAAGGAGTGTGGCAGGTAGGTGTCTGCCAATGTGGCAGCACAGGTGTAGTCCCAAGCAATCTGCTTACCATCCTTCCAGGGTAGCATGGTGGCTCCATCAGGACGCTTTTGACTTCCATCAGACCTCTGCACTTGGGGTTCCCGTTGAGCTGGGCAACGGGCTGTGGCGAGGCTTCCTTTATGATGTCATTGACCTCCTCATGTCTAGCATACTTCCTTCTGATGTGGACACCAGACCATGAAGTCCGAATTGTCAGCCGTCGCCCTGCCGCAAATACACCTATGTTCGGTGAGTATGGGGGCGGCTAGGCGAAGAGCAACACCAATCGAATGGCCTGTGGGTCGAGTCGAGTCCCCAGAGAGGAATTGGGAACAGCAAGAAGGAAATCTCCTGAGTGTGGTGCCTTCACCGCTAGGAGACGAGCTTTGTCCTTTCCTGAAGCGTTGGTGAGCATTGTGTTGGAAATTTTTCCATGATCGGTTTGTCCCAGTGGGACTGTTTGTGCTCTTTGGGAGGAGCTGGTCTACTGGAGGAGTCTGCCAGGATGTCCCACTGCACTGCTGCTTCAATGAACTTGGGGTCTTGAGCTCCCACCACCCCTCTCAAACGTTCAGGGACAATCCTCTTGACTAATCCACTGGAAGCCAAACACGATGACAGAAATGCAGGTAACGCTACCTGCCTTGCTTTGCGCACCCCTATACCTCCCAGTCGCACTGGGAGGGTTGCCTGCTCCCATTGCTGATCCTCTAGTGACAGATTCAGTGCCTTCTTGAAGGTTGATCTCAGGTGTGCGTCATACTCGTCAAGTGTTGGGTTTTCAAAAGAGGGTGCGACCTCAGGAAGTAAGTGAGTCTTGGCATAGTAAGACACCTTGTGAGGAGATACAGGGCATCATGGGCATCAAGATCACTTATTCTCTCCTCCATTCTTTTCAGGTCATTCACTTTGTCCTTGAGGACAGTGTCGATGGCGTGGTGACCCAGCGGTGCTCCCAGGAGGGTACTGTTGGATGGAGTGGTAGTAGTGACTTCTGGGAGGATTGTTTGCACTGCATTGATTATTTCCTGATTTGTTGTGATAATTTCACACTTTGAGGGATTAAGGATGAGTCCTAAGGCTTCTCCTTGTGTCTTCACCGTTGTAGGTCCTCTAACAAGGACTCCCTAGTACCTGCCAGAGTGCCATCATCCAGGTACCAGATGTTGAGCTCGCTGCATAGGCTGGAAGTTAGTTCTCTAACTGCCAAACAGAAGAGAAGTGGAGCGAGTGGATCACCCTGCTGAACACCCTCAGACGAGGGAATTTCATGTTCCCCAAACAAAAGAGTCGAGGGTTTGCTGTAGCCAGCTGAAATGAAGGGAAAGAGACTGGGGAACCGATCCCGAACGGCTGGCAAGACCACATCTCTCTTCACCATATTAAAGGCATTTCTAAAGTCAAGTTTGACTACGGCCTTGTCTTCTGATAGGTCCCTGATGTAGGCCCTGCGCATGAGCTGCGGCTTCACTGCCTTGAGAGACCCCAAAGCCCAGTTGGTGTGGCTGGAGTAAACTGGCAGCTTCTAGGCGAATGTTTCTTACTGCTGCTTTGGCAACTAGGCGGCGAAGGGTGTTACCAACAGCAATGGGTCTGATTCCCCATCCTTCTTCTTCAAAGCGCATAATGAGGCTCCAAAAGAAAGGTTTAATTTCTTCTGGGATTCGCCCAGCAAGGCAGTTGTTGACAAAAGTTGTTAATTCGGTGAGGAGAATTGATGCAGATGCTCCGAGTACTGGATTTACCATCTCTTTGAGGTGTTGTGGTCGAATTCCAGGGAACCTCCTGCAGATCCTGCTGGAAATGACACTATCGCCTTATACACTTCTGATACTGGCAAAATTAATTGTTCAGTGATGGGGTCTCCTTCAGGTTGTTGTTGATAGCTATGGTGTCCCTTGTTGGATGCTTGTCTCTTAGATATATATATATATATATATATATATATGCGCAAAAAGATCACAGTAAACAGGTGATATCAAAATATGCAAGACAACCACTATGAAAAAATAGAAGAATTCCATATTCTGCCCCTTTATAAGCCTTCTTCTCACGTTTCCTTTTATAGTTCCTTGATAATGTGAGTAGTCACGAAAGCGCTTGGAATTCTTCTATTTTTTCATAGTGGTTGTCTTGCATATATATACACGTCATATATATATATATATATATATATATATATATATATATATATATATATATATATATATATATATTCTTTCTTCTTTCAACACGTCGGCCGTTTCCCACCGAAGCGGGGTGGCCCAAAATGAAAAACGAAAGTTTCCCCTTTTACATTTAGTAATATATACAGGAGAAGGGGTTACTAGCCCCTTGCTCCTGGCATTTTAGTTGCTTCTTACGACATGCATGGCTTACGGAGGAAGAATTCTGTTCCACTTCCCCATGGAGATAAGAGGAAATAAGAACAAGAACTAGTAAGAAAATAGAAGAAACCCAGAGGGGTGTGTATATATATATGCTTGTACATGAACGTAGTGTGACCTAAGTGTAAGTAGAAGTAACAAGACGTACCTGAAATCTTGCATGTTTAAGAGACAGAAAAGACACCAGCAATCCTACCATCATGTAAAACAATTACAGGCTTTCATTTTACACTCACTTGGCAGGACGGTAGTACCTCCCTGGATGGTTGCTGTCTACCAACCTACTACCTAGATATATATATATATATATATATATATATATATATATATATATATATATATTACATATATTGAGAGATACACACCTCTACATATATATATTACACCGTCAAGATCCCTCCACCAGCATCAAGGAACCTCCCTTGAAGGGACATTTAAAGAGTATCAGCAAGATTATTATTATACGTTAAAATTAATAAATTTCACTTGACAAAATATTTCACATCTCCTGAAGAGGACCACAGCTAGAGGTCGAAATATACAGCCCCTAGTTTATTCGTTGTTTCATTGAAGTCTCCAAGTGTGTGTTTCAGTATCCACAGGTATACAAATTCAAAGTGAATGCTGATTCTTACACAGAAATAATCCACGGTTTATTATCATTTGTTTAAGAGGATGACTGTAATAAAACACTGAAGTGACATTGTATTGAAATAAAGACATTCACTCAGACTTTATTGACAGATTAATTCACTTGTGTAACAGCCAAATATATGCACATAATTCTGGTGATCCAGTGCTCTAGTGACCTCAGGCCAGTGTGCAATATACATCAAACCTATGTATGTACTGGCCATCTGCCAGTGCTCTGTTTGCCATGTCGATGTCAGTGAAAGTGATTTTCATCATTGATGCTGCATTGGGAATTTTTGTAAGAGTGTCAATAGAAGCCCAGGAGTTTTGTTCTTCGATTGAAGCCAGTCTTTTCACAAAAATGGAACGTTTCGCCAGCAACGAGGGTGAAGGGGAGATGGTGAATTGACGGTCATTTAAAGTCTTCTTAGCTGTGTCGTCGGTTAGTTTGGAGGCTTCAAGGTCATCGGAGCAAACTACCAAGAAGGAGTCTTTAAGTGAGATGATGGCTGTAAATTTGACCTGCAAGCAAGTCTTTACAGCTGAAGCAAGGGCTAGTTTTGAGGAGTCGTTGATAACACCATGTTTTGGCTTGATCTTAACACGATGAGCAGACATCGTGTAAGAGTAGAGGTGCTATTTGTAGATTACAAATTCCCCTCCCCAACGGGGATCGTAGGGATACTTCTTGAATGCACGAAAGACAAAGATGAGAGGTGTTTATACCCATCGCCATTCCTGCCAGACGTATGAACTATACTTAGTTGCTTAATAATGTTTTAGAGTAATTTAATGGATAATAAATAAAAAAATATTATGGAGATATTTTATTTGATATATATTTTACAATAATGACATCAATATTTCTTCGCCGTTTTTTTAAAGCCTTTGCAAAATCTTGAATAATTTTAAGATATGCATGCCAATCACCACCAGCTGAAGCACATCCAATTCCTTCTGGAAACACAACTTTTTCCATGATAACCCCATTAGGGTCTGTTAATAACCACTTAACAAGATCATTCATGCACTCTTTGAATATAATCTCACGACCTTTCTTTGTATCTAAATATTTGCATGTATTATAGTAACTCTTGTCAACTTTGGAGCTCATATAATACTTATGTGGGCGCCCCATTGCATACTGTGCAAACACATTGGCAATCATGGGTTTGTTTTTCCCATTGTTTATAAATTTTATGCTCCCAAATTTATCACGAGTGGCTTCACTAGCTAGATTTGCTTTATGACATCGAGGTGATCTAAATAAATATGGGTTGCTAAGTGGTAAGACCCGACTTAAAGCGTCAGCAAGACCCCCCTTTTTCAATTTAACGGCACAACAATTTGTTTGTTGTACTAAAAGTATTTTATCACTACCACTAAAATCTTTCGTAATATTACCATTCATTACTATAAGATTTTTTGAAGATTCACTGTGATTACTTTCTGCTTCTTTACCTGTAATTTTGATAAATACAATTAGTGTTATATCTCAAAAATTTAACTTTTGTAATTTTTCTCATTAGAATTTCTATAAATTCATTTTTGGATGAATTTATTCAATATTAAAAACTCACGTTCAAAATCTTCCATTGCTTTGATCATTTCTTTATCAGTAACATAATGCACAGACACCTTCCTTCGTTTTGGAGGGTTATGATCAAAATCTTCTATTGAATTATCCATTTCTTTATCGGAGATGTGATGTGTACACATTTTTTTGGTTCTGTAACAAAAAATTTTTCTCAAGTATTAAAATAACTAACACATACTCGAATTTTTTAGAGTAAAACAAAAATCTTACAAATACTTGAATTTTTTACAATCCATAGAACTTACCCAGATCTGAAGTCTCCGTCTTAATACTATTTTAACTCAGTAGAGATGTGTCTTCTTATAGTCTTTTTCACTGCGGGGGGGTTGCCGCGTTAGCGATTTTTATAAATCAATCTGTGATATGTGAGGAGAAATTTATTTCACGAAAAACTCTACATGGTATCACCATGATGGTAGGTGAATGAACCTACATGGGTTTAGTGTCGGGCGGAATGGGAAGAGTTAAACATTTGTTGGATCTCTTTGATGAAGTGAAGAATCTTAAGTGGAGTGAATATAAACCTTTAATATGTAAAGTCTTACCCGGAGGAGGTGCTCTTAGTAAGAAAAATTATGAAAAAAAGTTGTATCCTGGATGATAGATGAACAAATTGAAGGAGATGTATTATTTCTAGCTAATGATTGGAATGATGAACTGGTAATGCGTTTGTTAGATCCACTAGAGAGCCATCATAACTTACTTCAGCGGTATTATGACTTGTTATTACTATATCGATGGTACAAGTCACATACCTGGAGCTGCATGAAGACAGTTAAAGGTAAGAAAATATGTTAACTTAGTGGATTAAATGTGTGGTAACAAGTTAAAAGTGTGTGTGACGTCACGTTTTTAATTCTTTTAACTTAATAAGGGAAAGTTATCTTTCAGTTAAAATGAGCTAAAAGGACAGGATTGAGCAGGTAACTTCCCTGAACTAAGTGTGTGACGTCACGAGTGAGTTGACAAGTGTTGCCACGAAATATAATCTGAATATTTCTTTAGTAAAAATAAGGTTTATTACCAATGGATGACTATTCATATTAATTTGAAAATATACGATGGAACAAATATTCTATGAATAAATCCCATGTAATATATGTTTTTTTCTGGAATCAACCGAGCGAGTACAACAAAGACAACATCCACACATCTGCAGGAGAATTCGTGCATCAGAAATGCAGATATGACTATTACACAACTGAAGTAGTATCAGTGAGTAGAAACCTTTTTTTTTTTTTTTGGCACTCTAGCAGGATTGTTGATCCTCTTTTTTGTTTAATGAACACGTAAGACGACAGGTAAATCTTACAAACATTACTTACATTCACAATATACACACCTTTGGTTTCCTCTGTGCTTCTTAATGGTTTTTAATCCTGTAATATTTCCTTTCCAACCTACAGTTGGAAGCGTCGTCTGAGACCGTACCATGGGCAAGATAATCCTCAGAATCGCTCACAAATAACATATAACAGATAGTCCCTGTCGTCCTTGGAAGACATGAAGGACACGACGTCCTTGATGGTGGCTCACTGCTCCGACTGCCAAGACCACGTGATGCTACATTAGACTGTCTGCAAGATGAGTGTTACCTATATTAATAGGACTTACAAATATCCCATGAATATGGAGACAGTTCATCCACGATGGCAGTAACACATCCTCGTCGATCAAGAGATGCTGCCGGTGTCTAAGTGAACTTTGTACACGATGCCTATCAAAATGAAGGAGGAAGACTTCTTGTCCAGCAAAACAGAGGTTCAATATCATTCTTGGCGAGAAGCTTCAAGAAAGAGGATGCAATACTGTTACTGCAGAAGGTGATGCCGATTTGTTAATTGTTCAAAAAGCGACAAAATATGATTTTACCTGTTTCCCAACCAGTTACTGGAAAGTAAATAGACTTAATGACTTACTGACTTACTAGACCTCTTGATATTGCTGTTTGCTTTCAGGTTGACTTTAGTTTTTTCGATATTTTCCTTAGATCAAAAAAGATACATCAAGATTTAGAAAATTTGGAACATTCATTGGCTGCAGAGTGCTTTGGATCCAGAGACGTGCAACTTGCTCATATTTCTGCATACAGTCTGCAGCTGTAACCACATCACGTCTGTTTGTCATTGGAAAAGAGGTTGTTTAGGTGAAGGTGAAGAACAATACTCACTTCAAGAAGCAGGTAGAATCATTTTAACAAGTAGCAACTACAGATGAGGTCACCTCAGCAGGAGAAGAGGCGCTTGTCTACCTGTACAATGGTACCCCAGGTGAAGGACTAATGCAATGCGTAACCAACGATTTCCTGAGAAAGTTTCTGCAAACACCTCTTTTATGCAGGTTCACAGACTGCCACCAACACCTGCAATATCACGACATCACAGCCAGGTTCCCTCTCCCCCTCTATTCGCCTTTATTTCCAAGTTCAACAGTAAATGGAAAAGCTCTTGGATTCAGGTCAATGGTCGACCTGAACCACAGACAACAGATTTATCACCATCTCCAGAAGCTCTACCGAAGGCGGTCAGATGTAACTGTAAGACGATCTGTGATGCGTAACGAAGGACCTGTAAAAAAAACATGGTCTGGACTGCTCAATACCAAGTACTGAGTGCAAGGCAGCTTAGTTCTAACTCATCATGACCAATAAAATGTCCCATATGTAGTAGAAAGGATAGTTTTTTGGGATAGTTGTTTTAATAACAAATGAAGTTATCTGTTACCTGCTGGTGACAAAATATGATCAAAATATATGGTACTATACTGATTATGTTCATAATTTAACCATTCACTGTATCTAGTGCCAGTGCTGAGTGCCAAGCATCAATGTTTAACACACACACACACATAAAACAAGGAGTCACAACCGGAAATTGAAAACTCAGATGAGTCACAGGGATGTTAGGAAGTATTTTTCAGTCACAGAGTGGTCAGAGGTGGAACAATCTGGAGAGTGCTGTAGTGGAGGCAGGATCCATACAAAATTTTAGAAGAGGTATGATAAAGCTTATGGAGCAGGGAGAGAGTGGACCTAGCAATTACCAGCGAAGAGGCGGGGCCAGGAGCTGTGACTCGCCCCGTGCAGCCACAAACACATTAGTACAAACAGGTAAGTGCATACACACACACACACACACACAAACCCATTATCAGCGATTTTTGGCTAATATTTAAATAAACATGAAGCAATCAAATATTGATAGCACCACTACACTCTCAGAGAGTTTTCTCACAAGCACTGGCACTCAAATTCATCCCCAAAGACACTTTAGCTACAAAACTGGAATAAAACGTACTCACTCTTATCTGTATTTCAAGTTTATTCAACATAAGTTGTACCAACTCCATCAATGTCTGCATTTTGGTTATGACATTAAGTATTCAACACAGTCAAAAACAAATTGTCTTGCAATTAGTTCTTGGGTGGTTCAATTTTTCCTGCTAGATTAACTGTGACTAATATCAGTGGATGACCATTAATAATAATGGTAGTTAGAGTCTTCTGATTAAGTGAACTATACCACGCACTCCATCAGTAAAGCAACCAATAAAACCTGTCCAGTACGTGAAAGATGGAAGTCTGTGTGTGAGATAGGTATTTATATCTGTCTATATATAAATAAATATATAGACATAGATAAATACAGATATAGATAGAAGAATGGAGAGTGTGTATTAGTGTGTATGTGTATGTAGCTCGATCGCTAGCGCACTTAGCTCACACACTTAGGTCCGGGGGTCGATCCCCCGATACGGGTGGAGACATTAGGACAGTGTTTCCTTAAGACACCAAGAAAGGCAAGCAGTGTATGTTATTTCCGTTCTGGGTCTTAGGTTCTTCCCCAAGATGCGACCCATAAAGTACATATTTACTGCTAGGCAACAGGGCAGGTGTTAAGAAAACTGTCCAAACGTCTGATTTCGCACAAGATTTTGATTAATATAGTTGAATAATATTGCATTATATCATTCATTACTTTTATTGTGAAAGGAATCGTCCCTTGGCCTGGTAGCTAAAGCTCTCTCTTCACACTGTGAGGGTCCGGGTTCGATTCCCGGCAAGGGTAGAAACATTGGGCGTGTTTCCTTACACCCGTTGTCTATGTTCACCCATCAGTAAAATAGGGTACCTGGGTGTTAGTCGACTGGTGTGGGTCGCATCCCGGGACAAAACTGACCTATTTTGCCCGAAATGCTCAGCATAACAAGCGGCTTTCTATATAGTAGTATGTCATTGATGTCAGCTATGGTCTGTATACCTTGTACATGTAGCAATAGATTAGTAGTATTATGCGTGTGTGCTGCCGTGAGCGTATTTGTGCTTATCTAATGTCTGTGTTTGTACTAATCTGTGTTCCTCTAATTGTGGTTGCAGGGGTAGTCTCAGCTCCTGACCCCGCATCTCCGGTTGCCGCTAATGGGGTCACTCCCGGCTGCGTGAGCCCTATCATACCTATTCTCAAAGCTATGTAAAAATTCCATTTCTACCACTTCTGTCTAGGTCGTTCCACTTCCTGACCACTTTAAGCCTAAAGAGGTATTTCCTGACATGCCTGTGGGTCATCTGTGTTTTTTAGCTTCCAGCTTTACCCTCGCCTCTCAGTATTTTGTACATTGTAATCATGTCACCTCTGTTCTTTCTGTCATCTAGTGTAGTCAGGTTTAGCTCTGGCATTTTTTGTCATAGTTCTTACCCCTTCAGCTCTGGGACTAGTCTCACAGCAAATCTTTGCACTTTTTTCAGCTTCTCTAAATGCCTAACCTCATGTGGGTTCCATATTGGCTCTGCATACTCCAAGATGAGCCTGGCGTATGCCGTGTATAAGTTGTGAATGCCTCCTTGCTGATGTTCCTGAAAATTACCCTTAAATTTTTTAGACTCATGTTTGTTGCAGCGGTTATTGAGTTGGTGTGTTCTCGGGTGAAAGGCTCGGCACTATGCTTACCCCGAGATCCTTCTCTTTCAGGAAGGTTTGCAGCATTTGTTCCCCGAACCTGTACACTGTTTCCGGTACGTGTATATTTGTGTATGTATTCATATATGCATATATGTATATGTGTGTATAACACTAATATCAGGCCGAAGGAGACTCGAACCTACGAACCTTGGTTGGGACAAGGTACGCAGTGTTCTACACACCGTGGGCTGCTTTGGATCAAAACGTCTAGCGTTAGCTGGGCGCCAAAGTATTGGACCAGTGTGGTACGGTGAGTAGGGCGCTGCTTACCTTGTCCCAACCAAGGTTCGTAGGTTCGAGTCTCCTTCGTTTGTGAATATTTCGCCTGTTGTGTGTATGTATGTATGTGTGTGTATACATGTATCTGTGTATATATGTGTGTTATAACCCTAATCTCAGGCCGAATTCGAAACATGTGTGTGCATGTATGTATGCATGTATGTTTATGTATGTACGTATGTATGTATGTATGTATGTGAGGGGGAGGAGGACGTAGCGTTGCAGTCTTCGTGTTTGTAATGGTAGCGTCGGTAACAACGATTTTTCTGCGTGTATCAGAGTATACTTAGTTGTATACTGATGTATACACTTGGCTGTATATGCATGAGTCCATATACCTGGCTGTATATACCAGACTGTATATACCTGGCGGTATATACATGAGTGTGTATACATTATACATGACATATATACCTGGCTATATATGTATATACCTGACTGTGTTTATGGGATTGAGCTCCAGCTCTTGGACGCAGCTCTTAACTCTTAGTCAGCTGACGTGACAGTCGTATTTGGGAGGCTGTTTCATTCCTTCCTTCCCTCTCTTCTTTACTCTCCCCTCCCCTCTCTTCTTTCACTCCTCCCCTTCCCTCTCTTCGGTCATTCTTTCCCTTTTTATTAATCCCTGCGACGTTTCGGTCTGTTTTAAATAATCTTCAGGTCGTTACTTGGATCGAAATATCGGTATGCCGACAACACTGTTGAAAAGTCTCTCGTTGCAGAACACGTTTCTACGAAGACAACGTTTCGCTCTGTGTAGAGCTTAATCTTCATAGCTTGATAAAGCTCTACGAAGAAGGGAACATATTCTTACCATACGACGGGCGGGACTTGAACCCGCGGCAGAGTCGTAAAACTGCAGACCAACGCGTTTGTTTACAATCGCGCCATTACGAATTCGTGTCATTTATGATTTGTGTCTCATCTGAATGACTGTGGGAGTATATTCTTACGTCTGTAACCAGCAATATTGGTTATAATTATGACTATAATTTTTAAGAGGGTGGACCGGTAAGCCAGCGGAAGGCCTCAGTCAGATGACCAAAAGCTACAACGGTGGGTCATCTGACTAAGACCCCGCGTCAGGAAATGCTTGTCCTGTTTCTGACGAACCTTACCTAACCTCTTACGTCCGAGTGTCTCATCTCTAGGGCTGTGGAAGTATATTTATGTCTATAAATAACAAAAAAAGGCACAATACCGTGACTGGAACAATACACACACAACCCGCACATATAAAAAGAGAGGAGCGGGTTGTGTGTGTATATTTATGTCTGTGTGTCTCATTTGTATGACAGTGGAAGTATATTCCGAGGACCGAGGACTGTGTCTCGTCTGAATGATCACATTCCTGGTCTTTCTGGTATCAATCATTCTTTCTCCTTTCCACCCTAGCATTGTCCCGTAGTATCTTGTATATCGTAATCACATCTCCTCCGACTCGTCACATTATAAAAGATGCGATGTTAATTTCCTTTAGTGTTTAAAAAAATGATTGAATATCCTTCAGCTCAGAGGGATAACTTGATTACAAATCTCGGGATATTTTTGAGTTTCTGTATTTGGGTGATTGCGGGCTGTACAGTGGTGCTGCGGACTCCATGACTGGCCGCCACTTGACTCTGAAAGACATCACAATCAAATCTTTGGATATAACTGATATTTTTTTTGTTTATATGGTTACTTCGTTACGTCAGTTAATATACTGACAGGTGAGGGCGGTTAATATACTGGCAGGTGAGGGCGGTTAATATACTGGCAGGTGAGGGCGGTTAATATACTGGCAGGTGAGGGCGGTTAACATACTGGCAGGTGAGGGCATTTAATATACTGGCAGGTGAGGGCGGTTAATATACTGGTAGGGGAGGGCGGTTAATATACTGGCAGGTTTACCTGGAGTTTACCTGGAGAGGGTTTCGGGGGTTAACACCACCGCGACTCGGTCTGAGACCAGGCCTCATGGTGGATCAGGGTCTGATCAACCAGGCTGTTACTGCTGGCCCACGCAAACTGACGTACGAACCACAGCCCGGTTGGTCAGGTACTGACTTTAGGTGCCTGTCCAGTGCCTTCTTAAAGACAGCCAGGGGTCTATTGGTAATCCCCCTTATGTATGCTGGGAGGCAGTTGAACAGTCTTGGCCCCGGACACTTATTGTGTTGTCTCTCAGTGTATTCGTGGCGCCCATGATTTTCATTGAGGAATGTTGCATCTCCTGCGAGGGCAGTTAATATACTGGCAGGTGAGGACAGTTAATATACTGGCAGATGAGGACAGTTAATATACTGGCAGGTGAGGACAGTTAATATACTGGCAGGTGAGGACAGTTAATATACTGGCAGGTGAGGACAGTTAATATACTGGCAGGTGAGGACAGTTAATATACTGGCAGGTGAGGACAGTTAATATACTGGCAGGTGAGGGCAGTTAGGAAGTTCGTGTTCGTATTATCTTGACTATTTAAAAAAATAATTCGTAGATGGAATCTGCAATCCATTGTGACAGAATTTATGGCATTGACCTTGTAATTTAAGTTCAATATCTTTTGCGATAACTTGCTTGTATTGTGACCTGGGCGTCTGTAACATTGTCATAAAGATGTCAAAAGTATTGCCCACACAGCCAATTATTTTTTAAATAAATTAAAAGTCATGACATGACTTTTCATTAGAGGTAATTGAAGTGAATAAATTCAATTAGTGTTAAGGGAGTAAATTCAAGTAGTGAGTGTTTAATGGCTTTATGAAGTAGCGAGTGTTTTGACCAGAGAATTGTACATTAGTCTATACACACTGTTCACTGGTCTGGGTACACTGTACACTGGTCTGGGTATACTGTACACTGGTCTGTACACACTGTACACTTCCTTGCTGACTGCATAATCAACCAGCATGTTGCTGCCCTACACAGGCATCATACCTGACGAGCAAAATCTTGCTGTTTCTAGGGGAAATTGGTCTGAGGTTGTTCTTGAGGGGGGTTTTTCTTTAGATTGGGATTGATGAGTGTTTCTCTGTCTGGTGTTCTCTCTGCCACGGTCTGGTGTTCTCTCTGCCAGGGTCTGGTGTTCTCTCTGCCAGGGTCTGGTGTTCTCTCTGCCACGGTCTGGTGTTCTCTCTGCCAGGGTCTGGTGTTCTCTCTGCCAGGGTCTGGTGTTCTCTCTGCCACGGTCTGGTGTTCTCTCTGCCACGGGTTTCTGCCAGGTTTGTTCTCCATCCTTGCCAGGCGGTTCTGGGTTGGTTCTCTCTGCCACGTCTGGTGTTCTCTCTACGCCCTCCAGGTTAGCTATTGACCTCTCACCTGGCAGACTCACGGTTTCAAGGGAACTCTGAAATTCATTTTTCTTCAATAAACACAAATGCCATCGTAGCGCCCATCACAATAAAGACACCCTGCCGTGTGCACGCAACAGCCGTATGTATGTGTGTGCTTGTAATTGCCTCTTTGTAATTACCTGCTTGTACAATTAGGCACAGTAGCAGTGCCATGCTCGCGGTGTCCGTTGTTAGAAAAAGTTTGAGTGGTTTTTTTAACGCTGGAGGGTTGATTCTGACGAGACGAGAATTGAGATTATTATTATTACAATCAAAATTAAGCGTTAAAGCCACAAGGGTCATACAGCACGAGAATGCAGAGCAATGTATAGCGATCGGGCCAGAGGGACCAGTAAATTGTCATAAAAAAACACTAACGATATATAACAATATTTGTCATTATATTTATATATGAATTTATTCTGCAGCCTCTGTGTGTATGTGTGTGTGTGTGTGTGTGTGTGTGTGTGTGTGTGTGTGTGTGTGTGTGTGTGTGTGTGTGTGTGTGTGTGTGTGTGTGTTTGGAGGATGTGCGTGTGTGCGCAACTGTTTTTCTGTTCTGTTGAAATAGAAGCCTTCAAGTCGGGCTTATAGTAGATCTTCTTGGATTTTACAAGTAGTGCATACCAGCAGGATATTTATTTACATGTGCAGGAAGATGACATTAAGGCGAACACATGGACAAAAGGTCGCTCTTAAAATATGGAACAAGTGAGCGTGGAGCCAGGATCTCGTGGGCTGCCTCCTCCCATCATTATATATTCATACAGGTAACTTCTTCGAAACTGCGTAGATTTAAGAGAGAACTATCGAATTATTGTGAATTTTGGGTGAATTGTAATTAAGTGGCAGAGCGGGTAGCTCACAACCGACGGACCTTGGTTCACGTCTAGGGAAAGTAGAAATGTCAGGGCAAGATTTCGCACATCCGCTGTCTTTGTTCATTTAGAAATATTCTGGAGAGTTCCTGGTGTCGATATAGCTTAGTGAGCACTTTCAGTGTTGTAGGCGAATCATCACATCTAATTTGGAGGAAAGTACGACGAAGGTCAAGGGAATATTAGGGTCACAGGTCATAGGTTACAACCTAACATGATTCGTCGTAAACGATGTAAATTCTTGCAGCACGGTTGTGTCTTGAAGGATGGAAAAAATATGTCAAAATTATATGATACGTTCAAGGTCTTCTGATCCAGATAATAATACATGCATAGTGCAGTCCACCATAACGCAATTTTTGCCTAATCTGAAGTAAATAATACGAAGAAGCGCTCACACGACATCATTCCCAGCCCTGACATCAGATTTGATGGCTGGAAAACCTCAGTTGCACACAGCTGTAAGTTATAGCTTCTGCTGTCAGTCACAGCAGCTCAGCTGTAAGTCACAACAGTTTCAGCTGTAAGGAATGTGTATGTGGCATTCCCCACACACCCGTTCCTAAATAACATTACTGTAAGCTGGAGAGTTACTGTTGAAATACGTTTCTCTGGCAGACGTGCTGTACATCATAGACTTAAGGTGTGGATAAACATCTACATTGGATAAGCTGGCATTTAGGTCGCCCACGGACATCACACACGGCCAGGATCCTCGGTAACCCAGTTTTCCCTTTCCTCTCGGTACTTGAAAAACATTTTTACCAGTTACATTCAAGAATAAATGTTGTTTTATATACGGGGTGAAAAAGACATTTTTATTAATACAGAGGAGGAGTCCTCTATCAGTTTAGCACAAGTTTTTTTTCATCCAACACCGAGCTGTCTCAAGCATAAATAAAGGCATCTGTATTTGTCATTTCACTAGCCTACACCGAGCTGTCTCAAGCATAAATAAATGTCTCCTCTGTATTTGTCTCTTTCCTAGCCTTCAGCATACTGACATTGTCTCCACCTTTGATACGCATATTCCAGTCCTTTTTCTGTTTTGTTTTTAATATCATGTTTACCGCCTTTTGTACAGTAATAATGGTAGAATTACCGACAAAATGTTAGATAAATGGACACAGATGCAACTAATGTGACATTTTATTGTATCCACGTTTCGCTTTCCAAGAGCTTTGTCAAGCCGTTACAAACTTTAGAAAGACACAGTAGTAGCAGCAGTAGTAGTAGTAGTAGTACGAGTGTAACGGCTTGACAAAGCTCCTGGAGAGCGAAACGTTGCCACAGTAAAGTCACATTAGTTGCATCTGTGTCCCTTTACCTAACAGTCTTTTACACATCAGCGTGACTAACTCCCCTCTTTCCATTTTCTTCCCGGTAATACAAACCTCCTTCCTGGTTCCCTCTTTCACTCCAAGCATCACCAATTTGACTCTCTCTGGTGGAGCTTCCGCATTTCCTCTTCTAACCAGAATTTACTCAAAATAAATTTTTTTTTCTCAATTCCCACTTCCCTCTTCGCCGAAATTTATTCTCTTTTTCTCTCACTCTCTTGTTCTCCCGAAGGAGTTTTAATTTCCATCTTCCACTCTTGAAAACATGATTGATGGTGACTTGGAGACATATTATGGAGCTTCTTCCTGTTTCTGCTACTCCACATTCCATTTCCCTCACCCATGTCTCATATTCTCACCTAAAATAAGAATTCTCTCCCACATTCCGTCTTAAAAGGATTACAAAAAATCTATGAAGAACGGCAGATTAAACCGCCTAATATAGACAGTGAGGCCAAACGTCACATATAGTCAAACCTCGTATTATATATACGTGTATGTAAAACTTGCGATTTTGGCTTAAATAGCAACGCTCTTCTTGCCGAATAAGGCAAGCGAAAATTTGTGCGTGCAATAATTTCGCAAAAAATCATTCTGAACCTAACGAAAAAATATATTTAATTGTGTTTGTTTATTATTAAATTACTGTAAACTTATCTAAAATATATTTAGTTGGATTAGGCTAAATGTTATAATAATGTTAGGCAAGTTTTCTAATTTTTTTTGGTACAAAATTATTAATTTTTATATTAACATAAATGAAAATATATATACTTTAAACGTATAAGAGAAATTTTAGAAAAGACTTAATTTTAAATGAGTTATTCTTAATTGACCAATTTTATTATCAGCATTATATATATATATATATATATATATATATATATATATATATATATATATATATATAATATATATATATATATATTATGATGTCACATTAGGTAAAACTGGTCAATTACAGAACTCATTTAAAGGTGAAGTCATTAAAATTTTCCATAGTTAAGATATTTTCATTTATGTTAATGTAAATTTATATTTTACCAGCTTTGAAACTACCTAACCTTATTACAACAAACCCAATTTAATTTGCTAACGACTAAATATATTTATTACATGTACATTAATTATAGTATAACAAACACAATGAAATATATCTTTTCGTTATGTTCAGAGATGTTCGAGTTATTGCATACACAATTTTATCTTGTCCATTATATGCAATAGATACTATTTGGGCAAACAGTTCCTATCGGCACGACATATATATATATATATATATATATTATGGAAAATGTCACTTATTCTAGCAGTGAAGACTTATATAATTTTGGCTGTGCTATACTATACGATGGCACAATCATTCAGCCAGGTCGGAAATAGTTAAATAGTTTTCCACTAGGTATCCAGGTTGCCAAAGTCTAGACTCGGAAGCCTCTCTGCAGGTTTCCATGTTATATAACACCTGAGGCGCTGTGTACGCAACATTTACGCCTAAAATTGCCACTTTCTGCGTATATTGTGTGAGCGGTGACCACAATATAATTTTTAACACGTTATGGCTTCATCACACACGATGACTTACTGAATGAAAACGGCGTATCTGACCCATAAAATGGTGGACGCAACTGCTCGAGTCCCGTAACTGCAACCCCTGTCTTTTTCTTTGTCTCCGCATTATATTGATAAGAAAAAAAACACTGGTGTGGGCGAAACGTCTTGTAATAAGGATACACACGTATTGCACATGTGCCTTATTCACCATCGCTAGTTCTCCTAAAAAAGGGACTATATTTGGAGAATAAGAGAGCCCAGGGAGTACTTGCCCTGCGTGAGTGTGGGTGACGCGGATAAGAGAGCCCAGGGAGTACTTGCCCTGCGTGAGTGTGGGTGACGCGGATAAGAGAGCCCAGGGAGTACTTGCCCGCGGAGTGTGATGAGGATAAGAGAGCCCAGGATATTCCCTGCTGAGTGTGGGGACGCGGATAAGAGAGCCCAGGGAGTACTTGCCCTGCGTGAGTGTGGGTGACGCGGATAAGAGAGCCCAGGGAGTACTTGCCCTGCGTGAGTGTGGGTGACGCGGATAAGAGAGCCCAGGGAGTACTTGCCCTGCGTGAGTGTGGGTGACGCGGGCGAGCGCGGCGTCACTGCCAGCAGACAGCAACTGGAAGGTTGACTCAGTACACGTGTAGCCTCCGTCACGTGTATGCTTACGCTCCCTCGGAAAGGTCCAGATTCAGCACACTCTTGCAGTTATAATTGATTTAACACAAACTCTCGCTTTATCAGTACTACATTGCTGAGCACAAGACTCCAGGTGGCATTTGGGGAACGTTTCGATTCATGGAAAAAAAGTTAGACTCGCCAAAAGGGTGATGGGTTAACTATTTGACTTTGTAATTGGTGTTGAAGGCGACTCACATACCTGGTCTCTGTAACACCAGCAGCTAAAGACTCCTTACAACCATGATTCTCAGGCGCTCAGGTAGAGACAAGAAGCAGAAACAGCAGAAGCAGACAAGAGCATAACGAAGAGGCCGCTATGACAATATTGCCGGCAGGAAGGCAGACCTGTGGAATGTATGGCAGGGCGGCCCTGGCTCTCTTTCTCCTGCTCTACCATGATGCCACCGTCCTCTCTGGTAAGTCATCATTTTATCAGTTATTTCACGTGTTTTAGTAGACACGTAGCGTGTGGCTACACTGTTCTTCATGTGATAGAAACACATGCAGTGCTACCTCATGTATGAAAGTTATGTTATGGGAACACGTGTGTATGGCTATATACACGAGTGTGCATGACTATATACACATGAGTGTGCATGGCTATATACACGAGTGTGCATGGCTATATACACATGAGTGTGTATGGCTATATACACATGAGTGTGTATGGCTATATACACGAGTGTGCATGCTATATACACATGAGTGTGTATGGCTATATACACGAGTGTGCATGGCTATATACACATGAGTGTGCATGGGTATATACACATGAGTGTGCATGGGTATATACACATGTGTGCATGGGTATATACACATGAGTTTGCATGGGTATATACACATGAGTTTGCATGGGTATATACTGCCAGTAAGGGGAATTTGTTAGGTATAAAAAAATCTTATAATTCGTGGCTATCAAGGTCAAATCACCATTTAGGATGGTGTGTAAAATTTCATTGTGAAAGTTTGCTCTATATAAATTACCTGCGTTTGAACATTTAGATAGTCTGGGTATGTTAAAATCTACAGCTAATTATTTAACTGGGCATCACCAGAAATGTCCAAAAATATGTGTATAATACGAAGGTGCTGGAAACATACACATGTTCTTGCAACATCAGATGAAGGTAATATGGGAGGTGTTTAAAAACTTAACATATTCTTACAATATCAAATGATTCAGATTGGTGAATTTACATGTTGTTATGTGAACTAGGAGAATGTATTATGATCTTTTAATGTATGTATCTGAAGATTCCACTTACCGTTTAATGGGTGGGGAATGAGAATGTAGATAGAAGAAAAAGAAAGTATCTAGATTCATAACTGATAAGTGTTTTGAGTATGAAAGTGAGACTATTTGGGTGAGGAGTCATTTAAAATAAAAGAAAATATATGATGGACAAGACTAATATTAAGTCGCCTTTATTTACTTATAATCCAACAGCCAAGGTGAACCTGGAATCGTTGGTAGTCCATTTTTTCAGTTTTATTTTAATTTAGCTGACCCTTATACAGGACCCGATGAAAGCCACAATGACAATATTGATCATTTGCAGAATTCGCAGAAATCCAAGATGGCAGCCACGAAAATAGGTAGATATCGTTTAAGTCATAGCTTCGCTTTTTAACGTGAATTTTTGGATGGTTCAAACGTCTGAGTTTTCCTATCCAGTGAATTCATTTTTGGTCATTGCCAAGTCGTTAGGAAGATTTGCGATAACCAAAAATAACTAATCAAGTGACTACTGGAATATTCTTCATTTACAGTTTGTAGCCTCTCATTTTCAAAGAAATGACGATGGTGAGAGTGTGCAGAGGCCTTTAGACTGCATTCGCTTTATTTTTTATTAATTTAATTAACCAAGATGGCAGCTATTAATGAAATAAGCTTCACTAAAAACTTGGTCTCCGGGAATTTGTTGTCATGTATATTTCCTCTCACAATGCGGCCAGTTTTTGTGAGGTTAGATGATCTTTTGGTTATATACACTCCTTAAAGTGCTTGATGCCGGTGAGGGCCTCTTGGATCAAATATGAATATTTCCCATACCTTAGTCTCTGTGTAACGCCTAAGGGTGTAGCGCTTCCCCTCTTTCCGAGTAAAATAATTTTTTTGCTGTATAATGGTTCCATCCAAAGCCAGTGAGTTAAGTGTTATTAGTATTTTTTGTTGATTTTATTGCAATATCGGAAATTATTTATTACTTTCTCAACTGTTTCAGAAATTTGAGATGACACTAGACGTTTCCAGACTTTATAATGGATCTGTTTTGTTCGGGATGTTGATTTTATGTAAATTTGCTGGTAGACGACATGGGAAAAAAACATATACAAAAATTTCAGAGAAAAATACCCTTCATATCTAAATGACTGGTTAGAATACTGGTTGGTGGAGTATCACATCATAGTGGACACAGTAGACAGTTGTGAATGAGAAGCATACCTTCTTCTAGATCTCTTTTTAATTGATGCCGGTTATTTTAACTTGATATTACTTATTGTTACCAGCGTTCGAGTGTCTACAGGGTCATAGGGTTTGTAAATTTCAAAACTACTACTATTCTAACTCTTCTTCCCGTACCACTTCCCTCTTTCTGAAAGTAAATCACGACGAAAAAAAAAATAACCCAAGGGAACATTGGCCAGTCAATCCTCTCAGCACTAACTCTCAGCTGTGATGATGTAAAAGTGCATTTTTTCAACCTCTGTTGCTATTTTTGCCCAGTTGTCCGGGGGTTCACAAGGTGATTATATCAGGGATGGAGGACATTTTACCGCACCTATGAGGCTCGTAAGGTATGTAATCAAGTGGAGCAGGAAATTTAACAGCACTTCGCTGCAAACTGGCAAAACTAACCGTAACTCTCCTAGCCAAACATTCCTTTTATGATTGGTCAAATATTGGTTGGCCAAATGTACCTCCCCCATGCCACCTGTTATTTATTTCACACAGACATAGGTATGTATTACCCTTTAAACGTTGATTATGATCTTTTACAGTGTTCCTCTAGGGTGAGGGTTTCTTGATGTAAGACATTGGACCTGTCCTTATCTTCCGTGTATTGAATCTGCCTTCCATTCCCACAGCCGCCGTAAAACCCCTACGGGTTATAGCACCCTTTTAAAATATAAAAAAATATTTTTTACAATGTTAACATTTTATGAAGCACTCTGTGCATGTTTGAACGGAGCTCAATGGTTCAACAACGAATTTTCACAAAATAACTGTCGAATTTATGTTTGCGTGTTTAATATCGTAGGAACAAAACAACTCTGTTGCTACTGCTCTGTTTATTTTGGCAGGTACGATATGTATATAACGATATGTATATATATATATATATATATATATATATATATATTTTGTATATATATATATATATATATATATATATATATATATATATATATATATATATATATATATATATATATATATATATATATATATATGTCGTGCCGATTAGGTAAAACTGGTCAATTAGCAAGAACTCATCTAAAATTAAGTCCTTTCTAAAATTTTCTCTTATACGTTTAAAGATATTTTTTTTTCATTTATGTTAATGTAAGAATTTATAATTTTGTACCAAGAGAAACTTTGAAAACCTACCTAACCTTATTACAACAAGCGTAATTTAATTTAGCCTAACCCAACTAAATATATTTTAGATACGTTAACATTAATTTAATAATAAACAAACACAATGAAATATATTTTTTTCGTTATGTTCAGAATGATTTTAGCGAAATTATTGCATACACAAATTTTCACTTGTCTTATATGGCAAGGTGAGCGTTGCTATTTAAGCCAAAATCGCAAGTTTTACCTAATCGGCACGACATATATATATGTGTATATATATATATATATATATATATGTATATATGTACATATATATATATATATATACATATAGGAGGGGTGTTAATGTTGCAGTTTTATAACTGTAGTGTAAAGCACCCCTCTGGCAAGACAGTGATGGAGTGAATGATGATGAAAGTTTTTCTTTTTCGGGCCACCCTGCCTGGTGGGAATCGGCCGATGTGTTAAAAAAAAAAAAAAAAAAAAAAAAAAAAAAAAATATATATATATATATACATAATATATATATATATATATATATATATATATATATATATATATATATATATATATATATATATATATATATATATATATATATATATATATATATATATATATATATATATATCGTGCCGAATAGGTAAATTGGTCAGTTAGCTAGAACTCATTTAAAATTAAGTCCTTTCTAAAAATTTCTATTATACGTTTGAAGATATATATTTTTCATTTATGTTAATGTAAAAATAATAATTTTGTACCAAAAGAACCTTAGAAAACTTATCTAACCTTATTATAACAAGCTTAATTTAATTTAGCCTAATTCATCTAAATATATTTTAGATAAGTTACAATTTAATAATAAACACAGTGAAATATGTTTTTTTCATTAGGTTCAGAATGATTTTTGCGAAATTATTACATACAGAAGTTTTCGCTTGTCTTATTCTGCAAGAAGAACGTTGCTATTTAAGCCAAAATCGCACGACATATATATATATATATATATGCAAAAAGATCACAGTAAACAGGTGATATCAAAATATGCAAGAAAACCACTATGAAAAAATAGAAGAATTCCAAGCGCTTTCGTGACTACTCACATTATCAAGGAACTATAACAGGAAACATGACAAGAAGGCTTATATAAGGGGCAAGACTACACCTCACAGTCACATCACACTAACAAAGACTACACCTCACAGTAGCGTAACATCTCACGACTCTGTGAAGAGGAACATAAGAAAGGACCTGAAACTCTTCCCAAGAATTAAGATTAGTCCAATTTATCATTAAATTCTTCCCAAATTTTATTAATTATAAATGAATCCAATTTATATAAACCAAAAGAAATATTCATATTATTTTCAAAACTGCTTTTAATGAAACATGATTCTATTATATTTCTCTCAACCATGGACTTGCTTGATACAACCTTCTCAGCATTTTGAAAATCAATTGGATGGTTAAAATCTCTCACATGAATAAATAGAGCATTAGAATCTTGTCCAATTCTAATGCTATATTTATGTTGTTTTAATCTTAGTTCAAGACTTTTACCAGTTTGACCATAATAAACTTTATCGCATATTTTACAGGGAATCTTATAGACACATCCGTCAGCATTTTGGGGGGAATTTTTTATCAAAAGTCTTTTTACTGTATCAAGATTTTTAAATACAACTTTGATATTAAAATTCTTAAGAAAATAAGGCATATCAACCAAGTTTTCATGGTAAGGGAGAACCAACATATTTTTGGTTGAATAAGGTTGGTTGTCCCTTTTTGGGTTGTAAAAAGTATTCCTAGCTATTTTAAAAGATTTATCAATTATGTTTCTTGGGTATTTTAAATCATTAGCTATTTCATAAATTTTAGAGATTTCTTCATCTATGAACTCTGGACTACAAATACGTAAAGCTCTCAAAAACATTGAAGAAAAAACCGACACTTTAACTCTATCTTGATGTGAAGAGTAATAGTGTACATAGGAACAATTATTTGTAGGTTTTCAGTAAATTTTAAATTTAAAATCAATGTTACCCTTAATAATAAAAACATCTAGGAAGGGCAATGAGTTATTTACTTCGAATTCAACAGTAAAATTTATAGAATGAGCTAAGCTATTTAATTTAACAAGGAAATGGTTTATGTCTACATTCTTAGGCATAAGGCACAAAATATCATCAACATATCTATACCACTTAGCTCTATTGGGAAGGATAGTGTTAAGCAATCTTGTTTCGAAAAATTCCATATATAAGTTACTAAGAACAGGTGAAAGAGGATTGCCCATTGCCATACCAAACTTCTGTGTGTAAAACTCATCATTAAATACAAATTTTGCATCAACAATACAAAGTTTGATTTTAAATTTAAAATTTACAGAAAACCTACAAATAATTGTTCCTATGTACACTATTACTCTTCACATCAAGATAGAGTTAAAGTGTCGGTTTTTTCTTCAATGTTTTTGAGAGCTTTACGTATTTGTAGTCCAGAGTTCATAGATGAAGAAATCTCTAAAATTTATGAAATAGCTAATAAGAACATAAGAACATAAGAAAGGAGGAACACTGCAGCAGGCCTGTTGGCCCATACTAGGCAGGTCCTTCACAATCCATCCCACTAACAGAATATTTGCTCAACCCAATTTTCAAAGCTACCCAAGAAATAAGCTTTGACAATTCTACCCACTCATGCGCGAGTCCCACTCAAATCCAACCCCTCTCACTCATGAATTTATCCAACCTAATTTTGAAACTACCCAAGGTCCTAGCTTCAATAACCCTACTAGGCAGACTGTTCCACTCATCAACTACCCTATTTCCAAACCAATACTTTCCTATATCCTTTCTAAATCTAAACTTATCTAACTTGAATCCATTATTGCGGGTTCTCTCTTGGAGAGATATCCTCAAGACCTTATTTATATCCCCTTTGTTAATACCCATTTTCCACTTGTATACCTCGATCATGTCTCCCCTCATTCTACGTCTTACAAACTAGAAATAGTTAGTGGTATGGGTTTTGGGGGGGAAACAGAGAAGTCCAGGTAAATATTATGTTGTAGGAGAACTAGTAATAGGCAGAATAAGGTGGATAGGGGAAAGCTAGTGACACTAGATGACAAGGACAGTAATAGGTATAGTGGAATAACAGAGATGAGCAGAAGGGTAAAGAGAAAGGAGGGTCTCTAAATATATATTACACCAATAGTCGTAGTGCTAGGAATAAGATGGACGAGTTGAGATTAGTTGCAAGTACGGGTAATATTGATGTTTTTGCAATAACTGAGACATGGTTTAATATGAAAAATCGGGACTTGCCTGCCGAATGTCACATTCAGGGTTTTAAATTGTTCCAAGTAGACAGAAGTATCGGGAAAGGGGTGGGGTGGCACTCTATGTCCGTGATCATTTAAATTGTTGCATAAAAACGGGTATAAAGTCTGAATTAACACATACAGAGTCTGTCTGGATAGAATTTTCAGAGGGGTGTGAAAAATTGATTTTAGGCGTGATTTACCGTCCTCCAAACTTAGATAGGGAACAAGGGAGACTACTTTGGGAGGAAATTGTTAAGGCCACAAGACACGATAACGTAGTAATTTAGGGGACTTTAACTTTAGTCAGATTGATTGGAATTTCATGACAGGGAATTTAGAATCTAACGACTTTTTTGAAGTAGTTCAGATTGCTTTTTGAAGCAGTTTGTAACAGAACCTACAAGGGAAATAACCTACTTGACTTGGTTCTGGCAAGCAAGGAAACCCTTGTTAATAATTTAGAAATTACAGAGGAACTCGGCTCAAGCGACCACAAGTCAATTACCTTTAGCATTGAATGGATGTATGATAGTAGGCATAATTCAGTAATGGTCCCAGATTTTCGCTTAGCAGATTATAATGGACTTAGAGAACACTTATCAACTGTGGACTGGGGTGAAGAAGAGAGGTATCAATATGACAGTTTTCTTAACACTATACAGGCTGCCCAAAGAACATTTATCCCATATAAAGAAATTAGATCAAGTAGAAATGACCCAAAATGGATGAATAATAGGCTCAAATATCTTTTAGGGCAGAAGAAAGGAATTTATAGGCGCATAAAAAGAGGTGAGGGTCATCTTATAAATCAGTATACTGACATTAAGAGGACGTTAAAAAGGAATAAGAAAAGCTAAACGGGACTATGAAATTAAAGTTGCTAGGATTCAAAACTAACCCAAAAAGTTTTTCCAGGTTTATAGAACAAAAGTTAGGATAAGATAGGTCCCCTTAAAAATAACTTTGGGCATCTTACTGACAAGGAGAATGATATGTGCTCTATTTTTAATAATTATTTTCTCTCGGTTTTCACACAGGAAGACATTAATAATATCCCAGTAATTAATTTTACAGAGGCCCAGAAGAAGATAAATTATGTAATATCACAGTCACTAGCGAAATGATTATGAAACAGCTGGACCGACTGAAACAAAATAATCGCCGGGTCCTGATGAGCTTTTGCAAGGGTTCTTAAGGAATGCAAAAAGGAACTCTGTGAACCAATATCTAACATTTTTAATTTATCTCTTCAAACAGGTGTAGTGTCTGATATGTGGAAGATGGCTAATGTAATTCCTATTTTTAAAGCAGGGGACAAGTCACTACGTCAAACTACCGCCCAATAAGCCTTGACCTCAATTGGTAGGCAAATTACTAGAGTCAATTATAGCTGATATTATTAGAAGCCATCTAGATAACCATAATTTGATTAATGATACCCAGCATGGATTCACGAGGGGCCGTTCCTGCCTATCTAATTTATTAACCTTCTTCAGTAAGCTTTTGAGGCTGTTGATCACGATAAAGAATTCGATATTGTTTATTTAGACTTTAGTCAAGCTTTGATAGGTCGCACCAGAGACTGTTAAAGAAAGTGGCAGCTCATGGCATTGGGGGAAAAGTGCGCTGGATGAGTCATGGCTCACCAATAGGAAGCAGAGAGTGTGATAAATGGGGTTAAATCCGAATGGGGACTTGTAACAAGTGGTGTCCACAGGGATCAGTCTTAGGCCCATTGTTATTTATAATATATATCAATGGCCTTGATGAGGGAATTACTAGTGATATGAGCAAATTCGCCGACGACACGAAGATAGGTAGAGACTGATTCAAACATAGACGTCATAGAACTTCAGGAAGATTTAGACAAACTTAATTCGTGGTCAGAAAGTGGCAGATGCAGTTCAATGTAGATAAATGCAAGGTTCTGAAGCTCGGAGTGTCCATAACCCAAGCACTTATAAGTTAAACAACGTAGAACTTAGCCATACAGATTGCGAGAAGGACTTCAGGGGTGATGGTAAGCAGCAACCTTAAACCAAGACAGCAATGCCTAAGCGTACGTATGCGCAATAGATTACTGGGATTTATATCAAGAAGTGTTAGCAACAGAATCCAGAGGTTATATTAGCTTTATACATCATTAGTAAGGCCTCACCTAGATTACGCAGCTCAGTTCTGGTCTCCATATTACAGAATGGACATAAATTCGTTAGAAAACATTCAGCGTAGAATGACTAAATTAATACATAGCATTAGAAATCTTCCTTACGAAGAAAGATTGAAGACCCTAAAATTACATTCACTTGTAAGACGTAGAATGAGGGAGACATGATCGAGGTATACAAGTGGAAAATGGGTATTAACAAAGGGGATATAAAAGGTCTTGAGGATATCTCTCCAAGAGAGAACCCGCAATAATGGATTCAAGTTAGATAAGTTTAGATTTAGAAAGGATATAGGAAAGTATTGGTTTGGAAATAGGGTGGAGTTGATGAGTGGAACAGTCTGCCTAGTAGGGTTATTGAAGCTAGGACCTTGGGTAGTTTCAAATTTAGGTTGGATAAATTCATGAGTGAGAGGGGTTGGATTTGAGTGGGACTATCGGCATGAGTGGGTAGAATTGTCAAAGCTTATTTCTTGGGTAGCATTGAAAATTGGGTTGAGCAAATATTCTGTTAGTGGGACGGATTGTGAAGGACCTGCCTAGTATGGCCAACAGGCCTGCTGCAGTGTTCCTCCTTTCTTATGTTCTTATGTTCTTATGAATGTAATTTTAGGGTCTTCAATCTTTCTTCGTAAGGAAGATTTCTAATGCTATGTATTAATTTAGTCATTCTACGCTGAATGTTTTCTAACGAATTTATGTCCATTCTGTAATATGGAGACCAGAACTGAGCTGCGTAATCTAGGTGAGGCCTTACTAATGATGTATAAAGCTGTAATATAACCTCTGGACTTCTGTTGCTAACACTTCTTGATATAAATCCCAGTAATCTATTTGCCTTATTACGTACGCTTAGGCATTGCTGTCTTGGTTTAAGGTTGCTGCTTACCATCACCCCCAAGTCCTTCTCGCAATCTGTATGGCTAAGTTCTACGTTATTTAACTTATAAGTGCTTGGGTTATGGACACTCCCGAGCTTCAGAACCTTGCATTTATCTACATTGAACTGCATCTGCCACTTTTCTGACCACGAATTAAGTTTGTCTAAATCTTCCTGAAGTTCTATGACATCTATGTTTGAATCAATTATCCTACCTATCTTCGTGTCGTCGGCGAATTTGCTCATATCACTAGTAATTCCCTCATCAAGGTCATTGATATATATTATAAATAACAATGGGCCTAAGACTGATCCCTGTGGAACACCACTTGTTACAAGTCCCCATTCGGATTTAACCCCATTTATGCACACCTCTGCTTCCTATTGGTGAGCCATGACTCGATCCATGACAGCACTTTTCCCCCAATGCCATGAGCTGCCACTTTCTTTAACAGTCTCTGGTGCGGTACTCTATCAAAAGCCTTACTAAAGTCTAAATAAACAATATCGAATTTTTATCGTGATCAACAGCCTCAAAGCTTTACTGAAGAAGGTTAATAAATTAGATAGGCAGGAACGGCCCTCGTGAATCCATGCTGGGTATCATTAATCAAATTATGGTTATCTAGATGGCCTAATAATATCAGCTATAATTGACTCTAGTAATTTGCCTACAATTGAGGTCAGGCTATTGGGCGGTAGTTTGACGGTAGTGACTTGTCCCCTGCTTTAAAAATAGGAATTACATTAGCCATCTTCCACATATCAGACACTACACCTGTTTGAAGAGATAAATTAAAAATGTTAGATATTGGTTCACAGAGTTCCATTTTGCATTCCTTAAGAACCCTTGCAAAAAGCTCATCAGGACCCGGCATTTATTTTGTTTCAGTCGGTCCAGCTGTTTCATAATCATTTCGCTAGTGACTGTGATATTACATAATTTATCTTCTTCTGGGCCTCTGTAAAATTAATTACTGGGATATTATTAATGTCTTCCTGTGTGAAAACCGAGAGAAAATAATTATTAAAAATAGAGCACATATCATTCTCCTTGTCAGTAAGATGCCCAAAGTTATTTTTAAGGGACCATCTTATCCCTAACTTTTGTTCTATAAACCTGGAAAAACTTTTTGGGTTAGTTTTTAATCCCTAGCAACTTTAATTTCATAGTCCCGTTTAGATTTTCTTATTCCCTTTTTAACGTCCCTCTTAATGTCAGTATACTGATTTATAAGATGGCCCTCACCTCTTTTTATGCGCCTATAAATTCCTTTCTTCTGCCCTAAAAGTATTTGAGCCTATTATTCATCCATTTTGGGTCATTTCTACTTGATCTAATTTCTTTATACGGATAAATGTTCTTTGGGCAGCCTGTATAGTGTTAAGAAAACTGTCATATTGATACCTCTCTTCTTCACCCCAGTCCACAGTTGATAAGTGTTCTCTAAGTCCATTATAATCTGCTAAGCGAAAATCTGGGACCATTACTGAATTATCCCTACTATCATACATCCATTCAATGCTAAAGGTAATTGACTTGTGGTCGCTTGAGCTGAGTTCCTCTGTAATTTCTAAATTATTAACAAGGGTTTCCTTGCTTGCCAGAACCAAGTCAAGTAGGTTATTTCCCTTGTAGGTTCTGTTACAAACTGCTTCAAAAGCAATCCTGAACTACTTCTAAAAAGTCGTTAGATTCTAAATTCCCTGTCATGAAATTCCAATCAATCTGACTAAAGTTAAAGTCCCCTAAATTACTACGTTATCGTGTCTTGTGGCTTAACAATTTCCTCCCAAAGTAGTCTCCCTTGTTCCCTATCTAAGTTTGGAGGACGGTAAATCACGCCTAAAATCAATTTTTCACACCCCTCTGAAAATTCTATCCAGACAGACTCTGTATGTGTTAATTCAGACTTTATACCCGTTTTTATGCAACAATTTAAATGATCTAGATAACCATAATTTGATTAATGATACCCAGCATGGATTCACGAGGGGCCGTTCCTGCCTATCTAATTTATTAACCTTCTTCAGTAAAGCTTTTGAGGCTGTTGATCACGATAAAGAATTCGATATTGTTTATTTAGACTTTAGTAAGGCTTTTGATAGAGTACCGCACCAGAGACTGTTAAAGAAAGTGGCAGCTCATGGCATTGGGGGAAAAGTGCTGTCATGGATCGAGTCATGGCTCACCAATAGGAAGCAGAGAGTGTGCATAAATGGGGTTAAATCCGAATGGGGACTTGTAACAAGTGGTGTTCCACAGGGATCAGTCTTAGGCCCATTGTTATTTATAATATATATCAATGACCTTGATGAGGGAATTACTAGTGATATGAGCAAATTCGCCGACGACACGAAGATAGGTAGGATAATTGATTCAAACATAGACGTCATAGAACTTCAGGAAGATTTAGACAAACTTAATTCGTGGTCAGAAAAGTGGCAGATGCAGTTCAATGTAGATAAATGCAAGGTTCTGAAGCTCGGGAGTGTCCATAACCCAAGCACTTATAAGTTAAATAACGTAGAACTTAGCCATACAGATTGCGAGAAGGACTTGGGGGTGATGGTAAGCAGCAACCTTAAACCAAGACAGCAATGCCTAAGCGTACGTAATAAGGCAAATAGATTACTGGGATTTATATCAAGAAGTGTTAGCAACAGAAGTCCAGAGGTTATATTACAGCTTTATACATCATTAGTAAGGCCTCACCTAGATTACGCAGCTCAGTTCTGGTCTCCATATTACAGAATGGACATAAATTCGTTAGAAAACATTCAGCGTAGAATGACTAAATTAATACATAGCATTAGAAATCTTCCTTACGAAGAAAGATTGAAGACCCTAAAATTACATTCACTTGTAAGACGTAGAATGAGGGAGACATGATCGAGGTATACAAGTGGAAAATGGGTATTAACAAAGGGGATATAAATAAGGTCTTGAGGATATCTCTCCAAGAAAGAACCCGCAATAATGGATTCAAGTTAGATAAGTTTAGATTTAGAAAGGATATAGGAAAGTATTGGTTTGGAAATAGGGTAGTTGATGAGTGGAACAGTCTGCCTAGTAGGGTTATTGAAGCTAGGACCTTGGGTAGTTTCAAATTTAGGTTGGATAAATTCATGAGTGAGAGGGTTGGATTTGAGTGGGACTCGCGCATGAGTGGGTAGAATTGTCAAAGCTTATTTCTTGGGTAGCATTGAAAATTGGGTTGAGCAAATATTCTGTTAGTGGGACGGATTGTGAAGGACCTGCCTAGTATGGGCCAACAGGCCTGCTGCAGTGTTCCTCCTTTCTTATGTTCTTATGTTCTTATGTTCTTATCACGGACATAGAGTGCCACCCCACCCCCTTTCCCGATACTTCTGTCTACTTGGAACAATTTAAAACCCTGAATGTGACATTCGGCAGGCAAGTCCCGATTTTTCATATTAAACCAGGTCTCAGTTATTGCAAAAACATCAATATTACCCGTACTTGCAACTAATCTCAACTCGTCCATCTTATTCCTAGCACTACGACTATTGGTGTAATATATATTTAGAGACCCTCCTTTCTCTTTACCCTTCCTGCTCATCTCTGTTTTTCCACTATACCTATTACTGTCCTTGTCATCTAGTGTCACTAGCTTTCCACTATCCACCTTATTCTGCCTATTACTAGTTCTCCTACAACTTATAATATTACTACACTGGGACTTCTCTGTTTTCCCCCCAAAACCCATACCACTAACTATTTCTAGTTTAAAGCCCTAACAGCTCCCTCCACTGCAGTTGCCAGTGCCCCCACCCCAGACCTGGATAAGTGAACCCCATCCCTGGCATACATGTCATTTCTGCCATAGAAGAGGTCCCAGTTGTCAATGAATGTTACTGAATTTTCCTTACAGTATTTGTCCAGCCAGCAATTGACACCAATTGCCCTGGACAGCCATTCATTTCCAACTCCTCTCCTTGGCAAAATACCACATATGACAGGGTTCCCACCCTTCTTCCTAATTATGTCTATTGCTGACCTAAACCTGCTAGTCAGGTCCTAGAAACATAATTGATAAATCTTTTAAAATAGCTAGGAATACTTTTTACAATCCCAAAAGGGACAACCAACCTTATTCAACCAAAAATATGTTGGTTCTCCCTTACCATGAAAACTTGGTTGAGACATGATCGAGGTATACACGAGACATGATCGAGGTATACAAGTGGAAAATGGGTATTAACAAAGGGGATATAAATAAGGTCTTGAGGATATCTCTCCAAGAGAGAACCCGCAATAATGGATTCAAGTTAGATAAGTTTAGATTTAGAAAGGATATAGGAAAGTATTGGTTTGGAAATAGGGTAGTTGATGAGTGGAACAGTCTGCCTAGTAGGGTTATTGAAGCTAGGACCTTGGGTAGTTTCAAATTTAGGTTGGATAAATTCATGAGTGAGAGGGGTTGGATTTGAGTGGGACTCGCGCATGAGTGGGTAGAATTGTCAAAGCTTATTTCTTGGGTAGCATTGAAAATTTGGTTGAGCAAATATTCTGTTAGTGGGACGGATTGTGAAGGACCTGCCTAGTATGGGCCAACAGGCCTGCTGCAGTGCTCCTCCTTTCTTATGTTCTTATGTTCTTATGCCTTCCTTTCTTAAGAATTTTAATATCAAAGTTGTATTTAAAAATCTTGATACAGTAAAAGACTTTTGATAAAAATTCCCCCAAAATGCTGACGGATGTGTCTATAAGATTCCCTGTAAAATATGCGATAAAGTTTATTATGGTCAAACTGGTAAAAGTCTTGAACTAAGATTAAAACAACATAAATATAGCATTAGAACTGGACAAGATTATAATGCTCTATTTATTCATGTGAGAGATTTTAACCATCCAATTGATTTTCAAAATGCTGAGAAGGTTGTATCAAGCAAGTCCATGGTTGAGAGGAATATAATAGAATCATGTTTCATTAAAAGCAGTTTTGAAAATAATATGAATATTTCTTTTGGTTTATATAAATTGGATTCTTTTATAATTAATAAAATTTGGGAAGAATTTAATGATAAATTGGACTAATCTTAATTCTTGGGAAGAGTTTCAGGTCCTTTCTTGTTTTCCTCTTCACAGAGTCGTGAGATGTTACGCTACTGTGAGGTGTAGTCTTTGTTAGTGTGATGTGACTGTGAGGTGTAGTCTTGCCCCTTATATAAGTCCTCTTGTCATGTTTCCTTTTATAGTTCCTTGATAATGTGAGTAGTCACGAAGCGCTTGGAATTCCTCTATTTTTCATAGTGGTTGTCTTGCATATTCTGATATCACCTGATTACTGTGATCTTTTTGCATATATATATATATATATATATATATATATATATATATATATGCAAAGATCACAGTATCAGGTGATATCAGAATATGCAAGACAACCACTATGAAAAATAGAGGAATTCCAAGCGCTCGTGACTACTCACTTATCAGGAACTATAAAAGGAAACATGACAGAGGACTTTATAGGGAGACACACTCACAGTCACATCACATTAATTATATATATATATATATATATATATATATATATATATATATATATATATATATATATATATATATATATATATATATATATATATACAGATATATAGATAGATATTTTCAAATTCGTTTTCACTAACAAATCTATTTTCTAATTCAATTCATATATATTCCCTACTGCATTCTTCTTTCATAATTATTCGCTTGCTGGGGTTTGAAATTGAGTTACCAATTAACTAATTATCCCATCAGTCTATTGGAGTTCTCATTAGTCTCCTCCAGTTTTAATTTTCATACTTTTAATATTCAGTGTCTGTATAATAATATTTGGTCTGGATAATACGCAAATTAAGAGGTAGTATGATAATAGTGGGTGAAGGATTGGTGAGTGTAGTGGTGGAGAGTGTATTGTTGGTGAGTGTAGTGGTGGAGAGTGTATTGTTGGTGAGTGTAATGGTAGTGAGTGTAGTGATAGAGAGTGTAGTGACGGTGAGTGTAGTGTTGGTGAGTGTAATGATAGTGAGTATAATAATGGAGAGCATAGTGATGGTGAGTGTAGTGGTGGTGAGTGTGATGGTGGTGGTGTGTTCTAATGTTGACTGTAGTGTTGGTGAGTGTAGTGTAGAAGTGTGGTGGTGGAGAGTGTATTGTTGGTGTATGTAGTGGTGGAGAGTGTAATGTTGATGAGTGTGATGGTGGTGGTGAGGGTAATGTTTAGTGTAGTGATGGTGAGTGAAGAGGTGCTTAGTGTAATGTTTATGAATGTTATGATGGTGGTGGGTGTAATGTTGATGAGTGTGATGGTGGTGGTGAGTGTAATATTGAGTGTAGTTTTCGTGAGTGTGGTGGTGGTGTTATGGTGGTGGTAATGAGTGTAGTGTTGGTGACTATAGCATTGGTGAGTGAAGTGTTGATGAATGTGATGGTGGTGGTGAGTGTATTGTTAGTGAGTTTTGTGTTGGTGAGTGTGGTGGTAGTTTTGAGTATCATGTGTGTAGTGTTGGTTCCAAACTGGTGCTGCATACTCCAGTATGGGTCTGACGTACATGGTGTACAGTGTCTTGAACGATTCGTTACTGAGGTATCGGAACGCTATTCTCAGGTTGGCCAGGCGCCCATATGCTGCAGCAGTTATCTGGTTGATGTGTGCTTCCAGAGATGTGCTCGGTATTATACTCACCCCAAGATCTCTCCTTAAGTGAGGTTTGCAGTCTTTGGCCACCAAGCCCATACTCTGTCTATGGTCTTCTTTTCCCTTCCCCAATCTTCATGACTTTGCATTTGGCGGGGTTAAATTCGAGTAGCCAGCTCCTGGACCACTTGGCCAGCCTGTCCAGGTCTCTTTGTAGTACTGCCTGGTCCTCATCTGATCTAATTCTTCTCATTAACTTCACATCATCTGCAAACAGGGACACTTCTGAGTCTATCCCTTCCGTCACAGGCACCCATTGTGATACCTCATCTTGAACCATGACTCGTTGTTGCCTCCCTGTCAGGTATTCTCTGATCCATTGCAGTGCCCTTCCTGTTAAATGTGCCTGATCCTCTAGCTTCTGCACTAATCTCTTGTGAGGAACTGTGTCGAAGGCCTTCTTGAAGTCCAAGAAAATGCAGTCAACCCACCCCTCTCTTTCGTGTCTTACTTCTGTTACCTTGTCATAAAACTCCAGAAGGTTTGCGACACAGGATTTGCTTTCCATGAATCCGTGCTGGTTGTCATTTTAATCTTGTTCCGTTCCAGGTGCTCTACCACTCTCCTGCTGATAATCTTCTCCATGACTTAGCATACTATACACGTCAGAGATATTGGTCTATAATTTAGTGCCTCGTTTCTGTCACCTTTATTGAAAATGGGAACTACATATGACGTCTTCCATACCATAGGTAGTTGCCCAGTTTCAAGGGATCTGTTGAAGATTGTGGTTAGTGGCACACACAGCGTCTCTGTTCCCTCTCCATGGACCCACGGGGAGATATTCTCCAGTCCCATCGCCTTTGAAGTATCAAGGTCACTTAGCAGCTTTTTCACTTCCTAAATTGTATGTATTTCATCCAACACTTGTTGGTATATTCCTTGTTGGTGTCCCCCTCTGTTCTGTCTTTCAAGAGTCCTTCTTGTCTCCACTATAAATACTTAAATCTCATGTTGAGCTTCTCACATACCTCTAGATCGTTTCTTGTGAGTTCCCCACCTTCTTTCCTCAGCCTGATCACCTGGTCCTTGACTTGTCTTCCTCCTAATGTGACTATACAACAGTTTCGGGTCAGACTTGACTTTCGATGCTATGTCATTTTCGAACTGTTGCTGGGCCTCCCTCCTTATCTGTGCATACTCGTTTCTGGCTCTTCGACTAATCTCCTTATTTTCCTGGGTCCTTTGTCTTCTGTACTTTTTCCATTCTCTAGTTCACTTAGTTTTTGCCTCCCTACACCTTCGGGTAAACCAAGGGCTCGTTCTGGACTTCCCATTATTTCTGTTGCCCTTGGGAACAAATCTTTCATCTGCTTCCTTGCATTTTGTTGTTACGTATTCCATCATTTCGTTTAATGACTTTCCTACCAATTTCCTGTCCCACTGAACCTTCTGCAGGAAGTTCCTTATACCTGTGTAGACCCCCCTTTTATAGTTTGGCTTTTCCCATTCAAATCCTGTTACCCTTTCCACTTGTAACTCTACTATGTACTCAACGCTCAGAACCACGTGATCACTAGCTCCAAGGGGCCTTTCAAATGTGATGTCCTCGATGTTCGAGCTACTCAGGGTGATTCCGATGGCCAGTTTTGCTGGTTCATCCTCCCCTCTTTCTCTGCTAGTGTCCCTGACATGTTGACGCATGTGTGTGTGTTAGTTAGTTACCATTTTGTCCTAGGCACATGTCGATTAGACACTAGGCCTGTTGTATGTGTGTGTGTGTGTTTGTGTGTGTGTGAGGAAACACTTCGAAATGTTTCCGCCCCGCCGGGAATTGAACCCGTGCCCTCCGTGCGTGAAGCGAGAGCTTTAGCCACCAGGCCACCGTGTACTCACCTAGTTGTACTCACCTAGTTGTGGTTGTAGGGGTCGAGACATAGCTAATGCCCCCGCCTCTTCACTGGCCGCTACTGGGTCACTCTCCCTGCGCCATGAGCTTTATCACACCTCTTCTTAAAGCTGTGTATGGAACCTGCCTCCACTACATCGCTTCCCAAGCTATTCCACTTCCCGACTACTCTGTGACTGAAGAAATACTTCCTAACATCCCTGTGATTCATCTGAGTCTTCAACTTCCAACTGTGTCCCCTTGTTGCTGTGTCCCATCTTTGGAACATTCTGTCTCTGTCAACCTTGTCAATTTCTCAGTATTTTATATGTCGTTATCATGTCCCCCCTATCTCTCCCGTCCTCCAGTGTCGTCAGGTCGATTTCCCTTAACCTCTCCTCGTAGGACATACCCCTTAGCTCCGGGACTAGTCTTGTTGCAAACCTTTGCACTTTCTCTAACTTCTTTACGTGCTTGGATAAATGTGGGTTCCAAACTGGTGCTGCATACTCCAGTATGGGCCTAACGTACACAGTGTACTGGGTCCTGAACGATTCTTTATTAAGATGTCGGAATGCTGTTCTTAGGTTTGCTAGGCGCCCGTATGCTGCAGCAGTTATTTGGTTGATGTGCGCCTCAGGAGATGTGCCTGGTGTTATACTCACCCCAAGATCTTTTTCCTTGATTGAGGTTTGTAGTCTCTGGCCCCCTAGACTGTACTCCGTCTGCGGTCTTCTTTGCCCTTCCCCAATCTTCATGACTTTGCACTTGGTTGGGTTGAACTCCAGGAGCCAATTGCTCCTGGATGGTCCTCATCCGATTGAATTCTTCTCATCAACTTCACATCATCTGCAAACAGGGACACTTCGGAGTCTATTCCTTCCGTCATGTCGTTCACAAACACCAGAAACAGCACCGGTCCTAGGACTGACCCCTGTGGAACCCCACTCGTCACCGGCGCCCACTCTGACACCTCGCCACGGACCATGACTCGCTGCTGTCTTCCTGACAGGTATTCCCTGATCCATTGTAGTGCCTTCCCTGTTATCCCTGCCTAGTCCTCCAGCTTCTGCACTAATCTCTTGTGTGGGACTGTGTCAAACGCCTTCGTACAGTCCAAGAATATGCAATCTACCCACCCCTCTCTCTCTCTTGTCTTACTGCTGTCACCCTGTCATAGAACTCCAGTAGGTTAGTGACACAGGATTTCCCGTCCCTGAAACCGTGTTGGCCGTCGTTAATAAGCTCATTCGTTTCTAGGTGCTCCACCACTCTTCTCCTGATAATCTTCTCCATGACCTTGCATACTATACATGTCAGTGACACTGGTCAGTAGTTTAGTGCTACGTTTCTGTCTCCTTTTTTAAAAATTGGAACTACATTTGCTGTCTTCCATACCTCTGGTAGTTGCCCTGTTTCGATAGACGTGTTGAAGATTGTTGTTAGGGGTACACATAGCTCCTCTGCTCCCTCTCTCAGGACCCATGGAGAAATGTTGTCCGGCCCCATCGCCTTTGAGGTATCTAGCTCGCTTAGTAGCCTCTTCACTTCCTCCTCAGTTGTGTGTATCGTGTGCGTATCGTGTGTGTGTGTGTGTGTGTGTGTGTGTGTGTGTGTGTGTGTGTGTGTGTGTGTGTGTGTGTGTGCGTGTGTGTGTGAGTGTGTGTGTGTGTGTGTGTGTTGTCGTGTGTCAGTGTGTGTATCAGTATGTGTGTGTGTATTTTGGGGAAGGGTAAGTAAGTAAGTTTATTCAGGTATACGCAAATAAAGTTACATAGTTTATCACACATAGCCGCATATGTGTAAAGATACTAGTATGTACTTGGATAACCCAAGAAAAGTTAGTAGACAGTTGTGGATCACGGCCTGGAAGGTTATTAATGGTCTTTGTGGGAATTAAACAGAGTCCCCAATAAAAATCTAATGTTATCCTGGGTTATTAACCCTAAAGATTAATCATCCGAACTGTATAATCTTTTTTTATTATTGTAACTACAACTATTTCTACTACTGCTACTGCTGCTAGTACTACTACTACTACTGTACTACCTCTGCTACTACTGATACAACTACTAGTACTACAACCACCACTACTACTACTAGTACTACTACTACTTCTAGTACTTCTGCTACTACAACAATAACAACTGCTACCATTAATATAACTACTAATAGTTTACCGTGATGTGAATTAAAGAAAACGTACCCTGCTAGCATGGACTTTGTTTACATAGGGTAGCGGAGAATTTGAAGACTAAAAATATAGTATTTTCAAGTTTTTCTCTTCTTTTTACCTTTTCCATACTAGTTATTATAATATTGTTTACTGTTTCTGAAAGTTCTATTTTAGATAAAGTGTATTTTGGAAAATTTGCTATAATTTTCCTATAATTAGTGATGTGTACGTGAAGTGTTAATATAATGTAATGTAAATATGAAGTATTAATGGTTGTCGCAAACTATCAACCTTGGATCACCATGCCCAGCCCTTCTAGGGCAGGGTAGGTGCCAAGGCTGGAGCTTGCTACCATCTGCCCTTCCCGTCAGGGAAGATGGCAGACCAGGGACGCCTAGCTTCTCCTTACCAGCCCTGTGCTGGTGGGGAATGTGGCTAGGCCTGTGGACAGTTGGTCCCGCGGATGAGGGGATATTTGTACCTCCTCCCATGGGAGACTTAGGTCTATGATACTCCCACGACAGGGAGCCGGAGCCGGGTCGCCATCTGGTAAAGACCTGGGCCGGGAGATTCCCGGCGAATCAACACCTCCTCCTCCTATGAACCTACTTGTGAGGAAGTGAATTGGTGCTTCCAAATGATTGGGGGAAAAGGCGGTAATTGTGTTCATTGCGAGACGGAACTGCCCGGAAATTTGGAAATCGGCCGAAATCTTCAGATGAAATTAATTATGGTCTAATAGAAGCACTCTCGTCAGAAATTGATGAAGTTGACACCACAAGCAATGTACGCCTCCCAGTGTATTAATTTTCACTACAGGTATGTTAATTTATATAGGCCAATATGAATTGCCTACCGAAAGGAAGGCATACACGAGTGGAGAAACCCTGGTAAAGGATTTTGCTACAGAAATGGTTGAGCTGGGTTGTGGCTCAAAGAGCAAGAAAATTGTAAGAGTCCAGCTCTTAAATGTAGTCATCCGTTGGCAGCAAAATAATTAACTTTTGACAATAACTTCTGGCATTAACTTTGGGCATAAATATTTGACATCATCTATTGATATTAACTTCTGATGTCACTCAGCGCAGCCGGTTCTTGAGTTTCGCCCGTTATATGCAGGCTGATGCTCTCAAGACAAATTCCTATACGTTGTGCTTCTTCTGAAAACAACAACTGACCTAAACGTTCACGAAATGGTGAAAAGTGTTTTTGCCAAGCAAAGTTCACCTGGAAGAAATCTTCCAATTCCGTACACTGATGGAGTCCCTGTGATATCTGATGACACATCTGGTTATTTTATTGCTTCCTAACCGGGCATGGGTTGGCTTCGTAGAGTCTGCGAGGTACCCTGAAAGAGGTCTTGTTGCACCACCGTGAAAGTTGTCAGCTTCATCAGAGACAGTTTTCAGTCACTCGAGTTACAAGAAGCGTTGCCAGTAAGGAGAACAGAAAATGAAGTTCTTCCAGTTGTTCCTGTTTTCCAGGGGATTAGTATTCAGTCGTATGTTTTAGATATAAAAAGGAAAGCCCAGTCTAGCAACAGTTGACAGGGAGAAGCAACACTAAGTGTCTTACTTAGCTCATTTAAATGAAGCATATCCGTCGCTTCAAAGACCTACAGTCAAAATCACGAATGGTGTTGAAATAGTATAATTTTTTTTAGCCAAGCTGTCATAACAGGAAAAAAGACTGGAGATGATATTTTTGCTATCTGTATCATTGAATAAGAAGGCTTAAAGAAGACTTCATATCTGCTTAAAAATCATTGTTTTTTTTTCTAATATCCTAATCTTTTTAACTGAAACAAGTAGCAAAGTCTCTTATCAGTTAAACCGATGGGCATTCGTGTGTGTGCGCTGTGTTTACATGCATTTTCTGGGAACGTGGACTATAGCCTTAAGCAAATTTTCGAAGAGACTCCTGACGCTTAAAAAGTTAAGAATAACTGATCAAGAGAATCACGGCACTGCCTTGTAATGTGGCACCCGCCACATTACAAGCCAGTGTCATTGTCAATCAGTGTCACTGCAAGTCATTGTCAGTATAAGTAAGTATTTTAATAAGTTAATGCCAGTGTAAGTCAGTGCCCGTAAAAGTCACTGCATGCATAATTTACTGGTAGAATTAGTCAGCGCCAGAATTAAGCTGTGCCAAAAATAATACATCATACTTATATAAAGTAAATATTATGAATATACAGTGCTAGAAAAAGACAAAACCGTGCATAGTTAGTATCAGGAAATGTCACGCACAGCAAGAATCAATGCCAGAATATTATTTTTAAAGAAAGCTTTCCAGAAAATTTTATATATATTAAATTTAATAGCATGTAAGTCATAGATCACGCAGTGCTTCTGAGAAAGAGCATAGGAGGCAATGTTAAATTAAAGGAGAATAAGAAACAATAAAAGTGTAAGAAAACTAAATAAGAAAATTTGTTTCAAGAAAAAGTAAATAGCAGACTAGCCAGCAACGAGAGTTATGATAAATGGTTTAAAACCGACAAATTGAAGATTGAGACACTTGTGCAACATATGGGAATCTTTATTGAAGAAACGTTTCGCATCAAGTGGTTTCATCAGTCCAATACAAAGCAGAAAGGTGTAAGGAGAGGAGGAGTTTGAGGTAATCTGTCTCTCAGCCTGGAATCAATGTGTTCAGTCCATCAATCTTGTATAAATCTGGATAAACAATATATAAAGTACATCGATTTGCAACTAGGTTGCAAATCGATGTACTTTATCCAGATTTTGATCATATTTTGTCAGGTTTGGGCTTGAGTCTGATGAATCCTATTCTTTACAAAGTTCAAAACCATACTGAAGCTTTTGAAAGTAATTCAAAGATTTGTTAGCCTTCTCAGCCAATATTTTTCTTCATTTTATATATCTCTAGCAATGTTGGGTAAATAAATTAATCCCAGATTCCCCTCTTCATTTTCTTTCTGTAACTTCTTCCCTCTTCGCTTATACACATATTTGGTCTTTTTCATCTTTCTCGATTTCATTACCTTGGATTGTATGAATAAATCTCCAGCATAGGGCCGTAGAAGTGGCCCCATGGCCCTGACTACAGTATATAAGCCACATCTACGGCCCTATGCTGTACTTTCTACAAGATTGATGGACTGAACACATCGATTCCAGGCTGAGGGACTGATTACCTCAAACTCCTCCTCTCCTTACATCTTTTTGCTTTGTATTGGACTGATGAAGCCACTGTGCGGCGAAACGTTTCTTCAATAAAGATTCCCATTTGTTGCTTAATTGTTTCAATCTTCAGCAACGAGAGTGCCAACAACCAGACCAGTGAGTCTGTAAAAACTTTTAAACCTTTTTCCCCTTGCCTGTAACCCATGTTTGGTTTAAAAACTTTATGCAATGTTGCGCTGCCTTTAACCCAAGTATTATTTCGTCGTTGCCTTTATCCCCCCAAATATAATCTAGGATCATTTGCACTGATGATCTGCCTCTACCTCAAGTATTAATTTGTGGTGAAACAGTTAAAGTGGTATAGATTTTTTTTTATGTAAAAGGTAGATAAATGTATCTTGCGTAAATCTCTTGATCAATGTTCATAGGACTTTTACCAACATCGTCTTGTAAGTTTTTCACTGTTGTCTCTAAAAAATGGCATTTAAGTTAAACAAAAATATATCCGTCTGCAAGACTTGAGTTATTTATCCTATTACTCATGTGTCGCCTTTCAAGATAACGTAAAAAACATTTTTAATCTAATAATAATCTAATGTTTTGAAAAACTAATTTTTATTGACATTTAATGAACACTAACTGTTAATTAACCTCCTTAATCAGTATCTCATTTCCCGCCGCAATAACATCAGGTAACACCCTCAAAACCTAACATCATTATTAACAATCATCAGTTTTAACGTACTATGGTAATAGTTCACAAGAATTGGCTGATTTTATTCTCGATGGCAAGTCTGGGGTAATTACTTAATGAATTTTGCTGCTCCTTGCATTATTAAATAAAGAATATTGAGGCACATCGGTCCCCCTGCAGTGCACCCCAGACACGACAATTGTTCTACAGATTTTGCTCAGTAAGTGGCGGTGGCGGGGGAGACGAGGCTTGGCTCGCTAGCCGAGGAGGCTAGAATCCAGTATAAAAAATGCGATTCAAATTGCTAACCCGTCGCTAATCTGTATTCTCAGCTTTTCCCTATCCCCCTTCCCTTCCGTTTGCCTCTGTGGCTCATATTTCAAACAATTTATCCCTCTTTAATCAATCAAAATCTGAGTACTTTGAACGTCTTTATCATGTCTCCGTTAGTCATCCGTTTTTTCCCAAGTTTGTCAAATTTATTTCTTTAAGATTGTCAAGTTTCTCTGCTCTGAAACCAACCCAGATGCAAATCGATGTATTTTATCCAGATTTTGATCGTATTTTGTCAAGTTTGGGCTTGCTTCTGATGAATCCTCTTCTGTACAACGTTCAAAAGCATACTGAAGTTTTTGAAAGTAATTCAAAGATTTGGTAGCCTTCTCAGCCTGGTCCTCCAGCTTATGCACTAATCTCTTGTGTGGAACTGTGTCAAATGCCTTCTTACAGCCCAAGAAAACGCAATCTATGCAACCCTCTCTCTCTTGTTTTATTGCTGTCACTCTGTCATAGAACTCTATTAGGTTTGAGAAACAGGATTTCCCGTTCCTGAAACCATGTTGGGTGTTGTTGATGAGCTCATTCCTTTCTAGTTGCTCCACCACTCTTCTCCTGATAATCTTCTCCATGACTTTGCGTATTATATATGTCAGTGACACTGGTCTGTAGTTAAATGCTTCGTGTCTATCACCTTTTTTTTAAAAAAAATGGGACTATATTTGCTGTCTTCCATACCTCAGGTAGTTGCCCAGTTTCGATAGATGTATTGACGATTGTTGCTAGTGGTACATAGAGCGCCTCTCTCATGACCCATGTAGAGATGTTAGCCGGCCCCATCGCCTTTGAGGTATCTCGCTCGCCTAGCAGTCTCTTCACATCCTCCTCGGGTGTATGTATTGTGTCCAACACTTGATGGTGTACCCCACCTCTCCGTCTTTCTGGAGTCCCTTGTGTCTCCTCAGTGAATACTTCTTTGAATCTCATGTTGAGCTCTCACATACTTTTTATTCGTTTCTTCAGATCTCCCCTCTTTCCTTCCTGATATGTCTGTTTAACAGCTTCGGGTCGGATTTGAATTTCATGCTATGTCATTTTCGGATTGTCATTGAGCCTCTCTCCTAACCTGAGTATATTCATTTCTGGATCTACGACTGCTCTCCATATTCTCCTGGGTCCTTTGCCTTCTATGCTTCTTCCATTCTCTAGCAAACTTGGTTCTGGTTCCTCTGAACCTTTGTGTAAAACAAGAGCTCGTCCTGAGCGTGTGTGCGCTCACCTAATTTCGGTTGCAGAGTTCGATTCATAGCTCCTGGCCCACCTCGTCACTGGTCGCTACAAGGTTCATTCTCTTTTTGCTCCATGAGCTTCATCATACTTCTTCTTAAAGCTATGTATGGATCCTTCCTCAACCACACGACTTTCCAGACTATTCCATTTCCTGACAACTCTGTTACTGAAGAAATATTTCCTAACATCCCTGTAACTCACTTCAATCTTAAACTTCCAATTGTGACCCCTTGTTGCTGTATACCATATCTGGAACATCCTGTCTTTATCCATCCTGTCAATTCCTCACAGTATTTTATATGTCGTTATCATGTCCCCACTATCCCTCCTGTCCTCCTGTGTCAGGTTGATTTCTCTTAACCTCTCCTCTCCTTGTATTACATGCCCCCTCAGTTCAGGAACTACTCTTGATGCAAACCTTTGCATTTTCTCTAATTTCTTGACATGCTTGACCAGGTGTGGATTCCAAACCGGTATTGCATACTCCAATAAGGGCCTGACGTTCACAGTGTACATAGTGTTGAACGATTCCTTACTGATATGTTGGAACGCTATTCCTAGGTTTGCCAGGCGCCCATATGCTGCAGCAGTTATTTGGTTGATGCAAGCCTCAGGAGATGTGCTCGGTATTATATTCACCCCAAGGTCCTTTTTCTTGAGTGAGGTTTGCAGCCTTTGACCCCCTTCCCTGTCGTCTGTCTGCGATCTTTTTGCCCCACTCTGAACTTCATGACTTTGGTATGGTGGGGTTAAACTCCATAAGCCATTTGCTGGACAATGCTTGCAGCCTGTACAGATTCTTTTGTAGTTCTGCTTGATCCACATCCGATTGAATTCTCCTTATTACCTTCACATTGTCTGCAAAGAGGGACACTTCTGAGTCTATCCCTTCCGGCAAGTCATTCACATATACCAGAAACAGCACTGGTTCTAAGACTGACCTCTGTGGTACCCCGCTCGTCACAGGCGCCCACTCTGACACCTCGTCATATACCATGACTCGTTGTTAAGTCCCTTTCAGGTATTCTCTGATTCATTGCAGTGTTTTTTCTGTTATACATGCCTTATCCTCTAGCTTTTGCACTAATCTCTTTTGTGGAACCGTATAGAAAGCCTTCTGGCAGTCCAGGAAAATGCAATCCACCCACCCCTCTCTCTCTTTCTTGTCTGACTTCTGTCACCTTGTCATAAATTTCTAGTAGGTTTGTGACAATGGATTTCCCTTCCTTGAAACTGTGCTGGTTGTCGTCTATAAGTTTTTTTCCTTTCTAGGTGCTCCACCACTCTTCTGATAATCCTCTCCATGACTTTGCATACTATTCATGTCAGTGACACTGGTTTGTAGTTTAATGCCATGTGTCTGTCTCTTTTCTTAACAACTGGGATTTCATTTGCTGTCTTTTACACCTCAGGTTGTTGCCTATTTTCGATGGATGTGTTGAAGATTGATGTTAGTGGCACACACAGCGCTTCAGCTCCCTCTCTCAGGACCCACGCAGAAATGTTGTCTGGTCCCACCGCCTTTGAGGTATTTATTTCACCTAGCTGCCTCTTCATTTCCTCCTTGGTTGTGTGCATTTTGTCCAGCACGTGTTGGTGGTGTATCCCTCCATTCCACCTTTCGGAGTCCTTTCTGTTTCTACTGAAAATATATCCTTAAACTTCATGTTGAACTTTTCACATAATTCTTGGTCGTTTCCTCTGCCTGATTACCTGGTCCTCGACTGTTTTTTTTTCCTCTTGATATGGCTGTACAACATATTCGCGTCAGACCTGGCTTTCGATGTTATGTCGTTTTCATATTGCCGCAGGGCCTCCCTCCTTATCTGTGATTATTCGATTCAAGGTCTTCGACTAATCTCTCATTTTCCATTCTCTACCGCACTTAGTTTTGGCCTCTCTACACCTTAGGGTGAACCAACTGCTCGTTCTGTTCTTCCCATTATTTCTGTTGCCCTTGGGAGCGAAGCTATCCTCTGCCTCCTTGCATTTCATTGTCACGTAGTTCATCATTTCATTTACAGATTTTCCCTACAGTTCTCTTTCTCACTGAACCTCATGCAGGAAATTCCTCATACCTGTGTAGTTCTCCCTTTTGTAGTTTGGCTTCTTCCATCCTACTCCTGCTTACCTCTCCACTCTACTATGTATTCGAAGTTCAGGACCACGTGATCACTAGCTCCGAGGGTCTTTTCGTATGTGATGTCCACAGTTTCTGAACTATTCAAGGTAAATATGAGGATCAGTCTTGCTGGCTCATCCTCTCATCTCTCTCTGGTAGTGTCCCTGAAATGCTGATGCATGAGGTACTACCTCCATCATCTCAGCTCTCCTCGTTTCAGGTCCCCCATGTGGCTTCAGGTTTTTACAGTCAGTCTATTTGTGACTGAAATCACTCATAACTATTAACTTTGCCCTACCCATGTGGGCCCTTCTGACCAACTCAGCTAGTGTGTCCACCATTGCTCTGTTTCTCTCATCATATTCTTCTCTTGGCCTACTGCTATTCTCTGGCGGGTTGTAAATCACTGCAATCACCACCTACTATGTAGTCCCTTGCTTACATTCTGTCCATTCCTTATATTTCCTCAAATCTCCACCAGTTTTTAATGAACAGTGAAACTCCTCTTCCCAATCTGCTCCATCTGTCCTAAGGATCTGATATCCAGATGGAAAGGTCCCTGTGAGCTTCATTTCTGTGAGTGCTAAGATGTCTGGGGATGTCTCCATGAGAGTTTCATGCTACTCTTCACATATACCTAATCGGCACAACATATATATATATATATATATATATATATATATATATATATATATATATATATATATATATATATATATATATATATATGTCGTGCCGATTAGGTAAAACTTCTATTTTGGCTTAAATAGCACGCTCTTCTTTGCCATATAAGACAAGTGAAAATTTGTGTATGCAATAATTTCGCCAAAATCATTCTGAACATAACGAAAAAATATATTTCATTGTGTTTGTTTATTATTAAATTAATGTTAACGTATCTAAAATATATTTAGTTGGGTTAGGCTAAATTAAATTGCGCTTGTTGTAATAAGGTTAGGTAGGTTTTCAAAGTTTCTCTTGGTACAAAATTATAAATTCTTACATTAACATAAATGAAAAAAATATATCTTTAAACGTATAAGAGAAAATTTCAGAAAGGACCTAATTTTAGATGAGTTCTTGATAATTGACCAGTTTTACCTAATCGGCACGACATATATATATATATATATATATATATATATATATATATATATATATATATATATATATATATATATATATATATATATATGGGGGGTGTGTGTGTGTGTGTGTGTGTGTGTGTGTGTGTGTGTGTGTGTGTGTGTGTGTGTGTGTGTATGTGTGTTTGTACTCACTAGTTGTACTCACCTAGTTGTGGTTGCAGGGGTCGAGTCATAGCTCCTGTCCCCGCCTCTTCACTGGCCTCTACTGGGTCACTCTCCCTGCCCTATGAGCTTTATCATACCTCTTCTTAAAGCTATGAAAGGATCTTGCCTCCACTACATCGCTTCCCAAACTATTTCACTTCCTGACCACTCTGTGACTGAAGAAATACTTCCTAACATCCCTGTGTCCTCTTGCTGCTGTGTCATATCTCTGGAACATTCTGTCCACCTTGTCAATTCCTCTCAGTATTTAATATGTCGTTATCATGTCCTCCCTATCTCTCCTGTCCTCCAGTGTCTTCAGGTCGATTTTCCTTCACCTCTCCTCGTAGGCCATACCCCTTAGATCCGGGACTAGTCTTGTTGCAAACCTTTGCACTTTCTCTAATTTCTTTACGTGCTTGGCTAGGTGTGGGTTCCAAATTGGTGCAGCATACGCCAATATGGGCCTAACGTACACAGTGTACAGGGTCCTGAACGATTCCTTATTAAGATGTCGGAATGCTGTTCTTAGGTTTTCTAGGCGCCCGTATGCTGCAGCAGTTATTGGGTTGATGTGCGCCTCAGATGTGCCTGGTGTTATACTCACCCCAAGATCTTTTTCCTTGATTGAGGTTTGTAGTCTTAGTCCCCCTAGACTGTACTCCGTCTGCGGTCTTCTTTGCTCTTCCCCAATCTTCATGACTTTGCACTTGGTGGGGTTGAATTCCAGGAGCCAATTGATGGACCAGGCTTGCAGCCTGTCCAGATCACTTTGTAGTTCTGCCTGGTCCTCGTCCGATTGAATTCTTCTCGGCAACTTCACATCATCTGCAAACAGGGACACTTTGGAGTCTATTCCTTCCGTCATATCGTTCACAAATACCAGAAACAGCACCGGTTCTACGATTGACCCCTGTGGAACCCCACTCGTCACCGGCGCCCACTCTGACACCTCGCCACGTACCATGACTCGCTGCTGTCTTCCTGACAGGTATTCCCTAATCCATTGAAGTGCCTTCCCTGTTATCCCTGCCTGGTCCTCCAGCTTTTGCACTAATCCTCTGTGTGGAACTGTGTCAAACGCCTTCTTACAATCCAAGAAAATGCAATCTACCCACCCCTCTCTCTCTTGTCTTACTGCTGTCACTCTGTCATAGAACTCCAGTAGGTTTGTGACACAGGATTTCCCGTCCCTGAAACCGTGTTGGCCGTCGTTAATAAGCTCATTCCTTTCTAGGTGCTCCACCACTCTTCTCCTGATAATATTTTCCATGACTTTGCATACTATACATGTCAGTGACACTGGTCTGTAGTTTAGTGCTTCATGTTTGTCTCCTTTTTTAAAAATTGGGACTACATTTGCTGTCTTCCATACCTCAGGTTATCTCCTTGTTACGATAGATGTGTTGAATATTGTTGTTAGGTATGTGTGTGTGTGTGTGTGTGTACTTGTCACATTATATATATATATATATATATATATATATATATATATATATATATATATATATATATATATATATATATATATATATATATATATATCACCTTAAGTGTTGATAAAGAACTGTCATTGTCAATGAATAAACAGATGGATGGGTGGAGGTTCAAACTTTCTTTGACAAGCCTACCTCAGATGCAATTACTGTGACCCTTCTGACCATTCCCACAGAGTCTGTAGTTTCCATAGTACTTCTGTTAAAATAATCCAGAAGGCCATATAGTTTATGTGGGAACGGACAATATAGCCGCAACTTGTGGCCGTTAAAGCAGACAAGTCACAGAAAATGTAGTCTCTCAAGCCATCCTTCTGTAAACCTCGTAGCTCATTGGTACAGATTTGGTCCTGATACCTCTCAGGACCACGGTACGAGTACTCGTCCATTCTTCTGTTTACTTAAAGTCTTGCATCTTTAAACTCAACTTCAATGCTTCTCCCAGCGCTGAAGTTTTATTGTACATTGCCTGGCAGTGACAGTAATGAAAGTTACATTCAGAGGGTTTACAAGGAAGAAAGGGTGCAATATAATTGTTACACAGGTGTTTGTGAACAAGAAAGAGCGTTTGTATTATTATTTCTGCTTCTGATATTTCAGTTTTGATCCCCATGTCTGATGACTGTGTGGAGAATGCTTTGTTAAATATTGTGTGTGTGTGTCTTTCTGTGTGTGTTCATATGTATGTGTTTGTGTACTCACCTTCTTAAAGCCATGTATGGTACCTGCCTCCACTACCTCACTTTTCAGACTATTCCACTTCTTGACAACTCTTTGGCTGAAGAAATACTTCCTAACATCCGTGTGACTCATCTGAGTCTTCAGCGTCCAATTATGACCCTTGTTTGTTTGTCCCATCTCCGGAACATCCTGTAGCTGTCCACCTTGTCGATTCCTCTCATTATTTTATATGTTGTCATCATTTCTTCCCTGTTCTTCCTGTCCTCCAGGTTCGTCAGGTCGAGTTATCTTAACCTTTCCTCATAGGACATGCCCCTTAGCTCCGGGACTAATCTCTTTGCAAACCTTTTCACTTTCTGTAATAATATTGGTAAATAACAACCTAAGATTTCAAGTTTACCGGAAACCTATAAAATAAAAATGATCTCACATACTTTTATTCCAGTCAAGATACTCAGACCAAAAGAGGCATCATCATCGGATTCTTCCTAAGAGCTTACCGAATTTGTAGTCCTGAGTTTCTTGACGAGGAATGCACATACATTCACCAAAGCTTTACTGATTTACATTTTCCTTTCTTTTTCATCAAAGATTGCAAAAGAAGAGCTCTTCAGATCATTAATTCTCCACGCACTAACATCACTCCAAACAAAGTTATAATTCTTCCCAAAAGCCAGGTTGCATCCAACATTTCTAAAGTACTTGCACAAGCTAACACCAGAGTCGCCATCGCTTCCAGTACTTCTATAAAGGATCTAACCAAGACAAAATCCAAGCACCATGAACCAGTCAACGCAGTGGTTTACACTATACCCTGTGGAGGCTGCGACAGGATTTATGTAGGTGAAACAGCAAGAAACCTAAAAACACACCTCAATGAACACATTAATGCATGTAGGAACGATAACCTGAACAACGCCTGCGTACAACACCGGAATTCCACCAATCATCTCATGAAATTCAGAGACGCCCGATTAGTAATCAAATAAACTAATTTCCGCAGACGCAAGTGCCTTGAATCAGCACTTATCGCTGTTTCTAACACAGTTAAACAAAACAAAGGCAGCTTTACCATCTCTGAAGTCTTAGCAACAATCCTCCTGAAAACAGTAAACCCTACCATCACATAGTCTCTCCTGCTAATACTACACAAAGAACTTCGCAGAGGTGGAACACTGATACAGGTCTTCTCTATTCCAACCTCCAACAGAAATATTTGTCTAACCTATATTTTTGTGCTACCCAAGTAATTGCTTTCACCTTTTCCTCATGTGCAAGTTGATTATTCTACCTTATTGTATTACTACTACTACTACAACTTATGTCTCTACTACTACCACCACCACTAGTAGTATTACACCTCACTCTGAGCATATATATACCCTCTGTGTCCATGTATTGTTTGTAACGGCTTGACAAAGCTCCTGGAAAGCGAAACGTTGCCACAATAAAATGTCTCATTAGTTGCATTTGTGTCCTTTTACTTTTCACTTTCTCTAGCTTCCTGACGTGCTTAGCCAGGTGAGGTTTCCAAACTGGAGCTGCATACTCCAATATGGGCCTGACGTATACGGTGTACATACAGGGTTCGGAATGTCTCCTTACTGAGATGTCGGAATTCTATTCTTAGGTTCGCTTGTCGCCCATATGTTGCAGCAGTTATTTGGTTGATGTGCATCTTAGGAGATGTGCTCGGTATAATACACACTCCAAGATTCTTTTCCTTGAGTGAGGTTTGTAGTCTTTGGCCATAGACTGTACTCTGTCTGCGGTCTTTTTGAACTTCTCCAAACTTCATGACTTTCCACTTGGTGGGGTTGAACTCCAGGAGCTAGTTGCTGAATCAGGCATGCAGTCTGTAAAGATCCCTCTGTAGTCCTGCCTTATCTTATCCTCATCCGCCTAAATTCTCCTCATTAACTTCACATCGTCTGCAAACAGGGACACTTCTGCTTCTACTTCTTCCGTCATGTCATTCACATATACCAGGAACAGCACCGATCCTAAGACTGACCCCTGTGGAGCACCGCTCGTCACAGGCGCCCACTCTGACACCTTACCACGTACCATGACTCGCAGCTGCCTTCCCGTCAGGTATTCCCTGATTCATTGCAGCGCCTTCCCTGTTATACCTGCCTGGTGCTCCAGCTTTCTCACTAGTCTCCGGTGTGGAACTGTGCCAAAGGCCTTCTTACAGTCCAAGACAAAGCAATCTACCCTTACTGTCTTACTGCTGTCACCTTGAAATATAACTCTAACATGTTTGTAACACAGGATTTCCCGTCTCTGAATCCGTGCTGGTTGTCGTTTATAAGCTCATTCTTTTTTAGGTGGTCCACAACTCTTCTGATAATCTTCTCAATGACTTATGATATGATACATGTCAGTGACACTGGTCTGTAGTTTATTGCTGAGTGTCTGTCCCTTCTCTTTTAAATTTGGTCAATATTTGCTGTCTTCCATACCTAAGGTAGTCGCCCTGTTTCGATAGGTGTGTTGAAGATTGTTTTAGTGGTACATACAACCTCTGTTCCCTCTCTCAGTACCCAAGGAGAGATGTTATCTGGCCTCATCGCCTTTGAGATATCTAACACTGTATTCTGAGGGGATTGTGGGGGTTGGGGGGTCCTGGCAGGGTGCTATGGGATTCTACTGCATATTGTGGGGTGGGGGTTGTGAGTGTGGGATGTGTGTTTGGCTGTGGGGTTCTGAGGGTGATTCTGTGGGTGTTTGCTCACTCTGCTCTGCTCGACTCTGGTTGTTCTATACTGACTCTAGCCTTGTCTCTCTTTCTTGCCCCTTTTGTCTCTGTGTCCTCTCTCTCAGCTGTTGTCGTTATGTCCTCGTTTGTTTTAGTATAGGAACACCCACCAGTATATTGTTGATTTCTTTAGCCATAGTTTCTCCTGTAGGATACTGTCCTGTACCGTTTCAGTCTTGAAAGTCAGTTTGACTGGCTGATTTCTCTCCTTCGAGTACCCCCCCAATTCTCTGAAAATTTGTCTCACACATGTCCTCCTCTCCTGTTTGTTTGATGATATTTTTTTGTTTTTCCCACATCTCTGGGTCCTGTTTATACACAGTCATCTCTTGGTGGCCTGGAAGCACCTCTGCATGTGGCCTGTGTCGTCCGCCTGTGTCCACACACATACGTCTGCTCCCCTCTCACATACTGCTGTTCCTGTGAACAACAAAGTGTCCCTTTTACCTTTCCTGGTGACCTTTTAGGGCCTCTCTGTAAGTTTTGCCTCCTTTCTTTCCTTTGTACCCCTCGTTTAATATTGGGGTACCTGCTCCAGATGCCATATCCCTCTGGTTGTTGGCTTATATCTCGCTTCAGCCTTTTTACTTCTTCTATGGCCCGTTTCTTGGCTTCAACAGCTCGCAAGTCTAACTTCTTCTTCTCTGCCTCCATCCTCTTCTCCATTCTCTTAGTAAGCTTGTCTAGTTTGCTTTCTCACACTTGGTCCATCTTTACCCATACCTTCTCCATCCACTCCTCCCTCACAGGCCCATCTCCCTCTTGTCCCCTGAGTCACTGACTTCCCCTCTGATGCCTCATTTTTTATTTATATATGTGTATATGGATGTTTTTATGTGTATGTGTGTATGTTTTTGTGTGTGGGGGGGGGGCAGAGGGAATGAGGGAGATGGGAGAGAGAGAGAGAGAGAGAGGGTGTGTTAGTTACTATTTTGTCCTAGGCACATGTCGATTAGACACTAGGCCTGTTGTATGTGTGTGTGTGTGTGTGTGAGGAAACACTTCGAAATGTTTCCGCCCCGCCGGGAATTGAACCCGGGCCCTCCGTACGTGAAGCGAGAGCTTTAGCCACCAGGCCACCTGGGTGTGTGTATGTGTGTGTGTGTGTGTACTCACCTATTTGTGGCTGCAGTGGTCGAGACTCAGCTCCTGGTCCCGCCTCTTCACTGACCGCTACTAGGACCTCTCTCTCTCTCCCTGCTCCATGAGCTTTATCATACCTCGTCTTAAAGCTATGTATGGTTCCTGCCTCCACTACATCACTTGCCAGACTATTCCACTTCCTGACAACTCTGTGACTGAAGAAATACTTCCTAACATCCCTTTGACTCATCTGAGTCTTCAACTCCCAACTGTGACCCCTTGTTGCTGTGTTCCAGCTCTGGAACATCCTGTCTCTGTCCACGTTGTCAATTCCTCGCAGTATTTGGTATGTGTGTGTATGTGTTAGTTAGTTAGTGTTTGTGTATGTGTGTTTGTTAGTGTGTGCGCGTTTGTGCGTTTGTTTGTGTGTGTGTTAGTTACCAATTTGTCCTAGGCACATGTCGATTAGACACTAGGCCTGTTGTATGTTTGTGTGTGTGCATGTACTCACCTATGTGTACTCGCCTCTTCACTGATCGCTACTGGGTCCTCTCTCTCCCTGCTCCATGAGCTTTATCATACCTCGTCTTAAAGCTATGTATGGTTCCTGCCTCCACTACATCACTTGCTAGACTATTCCACTTCCTGACTACTCTATGGCTGAAGAAATACTTCCTAACATATCTTTGACTCATCTGAGTCTTCAACTTCCAATTGTGACCCCTTGTTTCTGTCCCCTCTCTGGAACATCCTGTCTCTATCCACCTGTGTGTTAGTGTGTATGAGTGTGTGTGTGTGTGTACTCGCCTATTTGTACTCACCTATTTGTGGTTGCAGGGGTCGAGTTATAGCTCCTGGCCCCGCCTCTTCACTGATTGCTACTAGGTCCTCTCTCTCCCTGCTCCATGAGCTTTATCAAACCTCGTCTTAAAACTATGTATGGTTCCTGCCTCCACTACATGGATCCTGCCTGTGTGTGTGTGTGTGTGTGTGTGTGTGTGTGTGTGTATGTGTGTGTGTGTGTACTCACCTAGTTGTGGTTGAAGGGGTCGATTCACAGCTCCTGGCCCCGTTGATTTTGTGTGTGTCTGTGCGTGTGTGTGTGTGTCACCATACAGGTGAGAGGGGCCACGACTCCTCGTTTTTTGCACTATACCAGCGAGGCACATATTATATACCAAATATATCCATGACGCAACACCCCTTGATGCTACGTTCATACATGTCTAATACCATACTTGGCCCACACCAACTGCTTACTCAACCTCCTACTCCCTCCGGTGGCCACATTACATGCTACACGCCTACACCTGTACCATTCCCCCCCACTACCTGAAGACCACACCTTGTCCAGCCCCACAACCTAATGCTCACACCTTACGTGATCTTTCGCCCCAACACGCCACACACATAATGAATTACTTAGTCACTAACCACCCTCAGTAGCGCGTACACCGCCAACCACACACTCACCCACCCAGTAACCCAACATCCACTCACCACCTACGATTGGCTACTGACAAGCATGCTTTCACCCACACAATTCCTCCACACCTTCAAGCTCAGTGTGTGTGTGTGTGTTACCATTTTGTCTTAGGCACATTGTGTGTGTGTGGTCTCGCCTAATTGTGGATGGAAGAGTCGAGTCACAGCTCCTCTTCACTCGTCGCTACTAGGTTGACTCTCTCCCTGCTCCATGAGCCCTATCATACCTCTTCTTAAAGTTATATATGGTTTCTACCTGCACTACATCACTTTCCAGACTGTTCAATTTCCTGATAACTCTATGACTGAAAAAATACTTCCTAACATCCCTGTGACTCATGTAATTCTTCAACATTTAATTGTGACCCCTTGTGTGTGTCACCATACAGGGGAGATTGGACATGACTCCACCATTTTGCACAAGACAAGAGAGGCACTAATTACATACCATACCGAAGATATAATACAGGCTGGGACTGGGATCGACCCTGCCTCTACCACTTCGAGGTCCTCCTGATCATTGCACTTTCACTTCAGACTTAAGGAATTACTACATGACTTCCTTGTGACCGAGTTGTGTTTGTAACTTCAACTATGCTCTTGTGTTCCCGTTTCTTCCCACTCGATCAGTCTATTCCTGTCCACTGCATCGAGTTCTCGGAGTATTTTGAATATCGTTTTCTTGTCTTCTCTCACACTTGTCTAATATTCTTAAGTTCTGTTAATTTACTCTCTCCTCAGAATGTATGCATAGTGGAACTCTGCTCAAGGTTTACTTGCGCATGCTAACTTGATCCAACTCTCCTCATAGCTCATTCCCCATTGAATGATTCACGAAATCGAAACTAACATGATTGCAAACTGATCACAGAACGGGTGGGACTTGAAGCCATAACAGGTAAGTGGTTAGCGCACTGACCTATGAGTTTTGAGTTCAATCCCCACCCGTTCTATGGTTCTTTCTCTATAACGTGCATGAAGGCGCTGTATTCCACGCGGTGCTTCATAATCCACGATGGCCCTGAAATACGTCATATATGCTGCCGTGAAGGACTGTGTTGTGATTCCTAAAAGCTACCAGCAAAATCACCGCCCACTCTCCAACATAATCACCACCAACCCTCCAACACAATCACCACCCACCCTCCAACACAATCACCACCCACCTTCCAGCAACATCACCACCCACCCTCCAACGCATTCATCACCCACCCTCCAACACAATCACCGCCCACCCTCCGATGCATTCACCACCCACCCTCCAACACAATCACCACCTACCTCCAACAAAATCACAGCCCACCCTCCAACACAATCACCACCCACCCTCCAACAAAATCAGAATCCACCCTCCACAATCACCGCCCACCCTCCAACTCAATCACAGCCCATCCTCCAACACAATCACCGCCAACCCTCCAGCAAAATCACCGCCGACCGTCCAACACAATCGTCACCCACCCTCCAACACAATTACCGCCCACCCTCCAACAGTCAACATCCACCCTCCAACACAATTACCACCCAGCCTCCAACACAATCACCTCCCATCCTCCAATACAATCACAGAGCATCCCTACCACAATCACTGCCCACACTCCATCACAACCATCGCTCACCATCCACCACAATTAACGTATATCCTCCACCACAACCACCACCCATCTTCCACCCCAACCACCGCCAACTATCCACCATAACCACCACCCATACCCCACAACAACCCCCCATTCTCCACCACAACAACCCCCGGTCCATCACAACCCCTCTCATTCTCCACCCCAACCATCGCCCACCATCCAGCACCACCACTACCCATCCTCCACTACAACCATCGCTCACCCTCCACCACAACAACCACCCATCCTCCACCACAACCACCGCTCGTTCTCCACCACAACCACCGCTCGTCCTCCACCACAACCACTGCCCATCCTCCACCCAAATCACCGCTCATCCTCCACCCGAATCACCGCTCATCCTCCACCACAACCATCGCCTATCCATTAAAACAACCGCCCACCCACTATCGCCACCACCGTCCGTCCTCCACCACAACCACCGCCCAATATTCACTACAGTTAACGCCCACGCTTCACAAAGACCACCGCCCACCCTTACCACAATCTTATCCTACCAGCCACCACCGCCCACCCTTACCACAATCTTCTACCAGCCACCACCGCCCACCCCTACCACAATCTTCTACCAGCCACCACCGCCCACCCCTACCACAATCTCCTCTTACCAGCCACCACCGCCCACCCCTACCACAATCTCCTCTTACCAGCCACCACCGCCCACCCCTACCACAATCTCCTCTTACCAGCCACCACCGCCCACCCCTACCACAATCTCCTCTTACCAGCCACCACCGCCCACCCCTACCACAATCTCCTCTTACCAGCCAACACCGCCCACCCTACCACAATCTTCTACCAGCCACCACCGCCCACCCCTACCACAATCTTCTACCAGCCACCACCGCCCACCCCTACCACAATCTCCTCTTACCAGCCACCACCGCCCACCCCTACAACAATCTCCTCTTACCAGCCACCACCGCCCACCCCTACCACAATCTCCTCTTACCAGCCACCACCCCTACCACAATCTTCTACCAGTCACCACCACCCACTACCACTAATACCACTAATACTCAGATCATAACTCCAGACAATGATATTCAATTCGTGGCATGAAAACATAACTCATGAGATCACTATCTTCCAGCACCTTGGATCAACACTACAGCACTTTGAATCAAGTTGAAGAACGCTGGTGTAACATTTGGAAATAACTACTGCTGAAACGTTTCGCCCGCCAGTGTCTTCATCAGTTCAAATCAGAGAAAAACGGTAAAAGATGAGTAGGAGAATGATGAAAGAAACTCTTTCATCATCATTCACTACATCACTGTCTTGCCAAAGGCAAGACAGTGATGAGGCGGGCCAAAGCGACATGGGTTCGAATCCTCGGCTAGTCGCAGAGTTGTTATTGATTCAATACCACGAGTTCGTGGTTACAATAATATAAAATACAGCTCGTGGCGGCTAGTACACCAAACAGGGAGTAGAAAGAAATTAGTTCATAGGCGCCCACACCACCGTATGTCCTCGGATCAAGGTACATTATAGGAATTAAAATAAGCTTTGAGTGTATAGGTACTGTGATATTCAGTCAAATATGTGCATGTACGTTGCTGCTCACAGTACATGCTCATCACAAGGAAATACACAAAGAGTAATGGGATGTGACTGGTGTTTCTTTTATACAATTACAAACGGGTCGACCCTCTCTTCACACCCTCTCCCCTGTAAGAACTGCTAAATAACTCATGCAGCAACTAATTTGAAGTAAATTTGCTGTGAACAGACTTTTGGGGGCAATTTATGTGTTAAACAATTTCCCTAATTATCATATTCTGGAATATTTATTAAATTAACAAAAAAATTAATAATACAGTCTGCCCAGATAATCTTCTCGATTCATTGAGAATTAGATATATATGGTCATGATTTGTAAAAAAAAATATTTATAATAACATACTTGAATAGGCTAACAAACTTATTAGTATAAGCTTGAACACATCGAGTGTTGCTTACAGTTTCCTGACAACAGAGACGACACATGCAGACAGTGAAGTTTCAGGAAGAGCGGACAAGTGTCCCAGAAAAAACATAATTTCAGTAATGTATTCAAACGTGACTGGTGGATACTCGTTGTATTAATAAACAATAAAAGTGTAAAGGGCAGTAGAGACGTGATGAAAGGAACTCACGGCATAACACAGCAGACATTATCATTGAAAACTTCCTCCAGATTACAAAAATTTCATCAAATCATTGCCACATGATCATGATAAAATTATGTGGACAAAATGACTCTTAAAACCACTTAAAACAATGACACTGATGCTTAATGCAGTTGTTTAGAGAAACCGGAGTTAAATACGAATACCAGTGTCGATAACGCACTGGCAGAAGCATGGTCAGTATGAGGAGCATGGTCAGTATGAGGAGCATGGTCAGTGTGAGGAGCATGGTCAGTGTGAGGAGCATGGAAAGTGTGAGGAACATGGTCAGTGTGAGGAGCATGGTCAGTGTGAGGAGCATGGTCAGTGTGAGTAGTATGGTGAGTTTGAAGAGCATGGTCAGTGTGAAGAGAATGGTCAGTGTGAGGAGCATGGTCAGTGTGAGGAGCATGGTCAGTGTGAGGAGCATGGTCAGTGTGAGGAACATGGTCAGTGTGAGGAGCATGGTCAGTGTGAGGAACATGGTCAGTGTGAGGAGCATGGTCAGTGTGAGGAACATGGTCAGTGTGAGGAGCATGGTCAGTGTGAGGAGCATGGTCAGTGTGAGGAACATGGTCAGTGTGAGGAGCATTGTCAGTGTGAGGAACATGGTCAGTGTGAGGAGCATGGTCAGTGTGAGGAGCATGGTCAGTGTGAGGAACATGGTCAGTGTGAGGAGCATTATCAGTGTGAGGAGCATGGTCAGTGTGAGGAACATGGGCAGTGTGAGGAGCATGGTCAGTGTGAGGAGCATGGTCAGTGTGAGTAGTATGGTGAGTTTGAAGAGCATGGTCAGTGTGAAGAGAATGGTCAGTGTGATGAGCATGGTCAGTTTGAGGAGCATGATGAGTGTGATAAATATGGTGAGTTTGAAGAGCATTGTCAGTGTGAAGAGAATGGTCAGTGTGAGGAGCATGGTCAGTGTGAGGAACATGGTCAGTGTGAGGAGCATGGTCAGTGTGAGGAGCATGGTCAGTGTGAGTAGTATGGTAAGTTTGAAGAGCATGGTCAGTGTGAAGAGAATGGTCAGTGTGAGGAGCATGGTCAGTGTGAGGAACATGGTCAGTGTGAGGATTATGGTCAGTGTGAGGAGCATGGTCAGTTTGAGGAGCATGATCAGTGTGAGAAATATGGACAGTGTGAGGAGCATGGTCAGTTTGAACAGCATGGTCAATGTGATGAGCATGGTCAGTGTGAGGAGCATGGCCAGTGTGGGGAGTATGGTCAGTGTGAGGTGCATGATCAGTGTGATGATCATAGTCAGTGTGAGGAACATGATGCAGTTTGAGGAGCATGGCCAGTGTGTTGACCATAGTCCGTGTGAAGAGCATTGTCAGTGTCAAACGTATGGTAAGTGTGAGTAGTATGGCTAGTGTGTGAATCATGGTCAGTGTAAGTAGCATGGTGAGTTTGAAGATCATGGTCAGTGTGAGGAGCATGGTCAGTGTGAGTTGTATGGTGAGTTTGAAGAGCATGGTCAGTGTGAGTAACATGGTAAGTTTGAAGAGCATGGTAAGTGTGAGGAGCATTGTCAGTGTCATAAGTATGGTAAGTGTGAGTAGTATGGCTAGTGTGGGGATCATGGTCAGTGTAAGTAGTATGATGAGTTTGAAGAGCATGGTCAGTGTGAGGAGCATGGTCAATGGGATTAGCATGGTCAGTTTGAAGAGCATTGTAAGTGTAAGGAGCGTGGTCACTGTGTGGATCATGGTCATGTGAGGTTCATGGTCAGTATAAGGAGCATAATCAGTGTGAGGAGCATTGTCAGTGTGAAGAAAATGACCTGTGTGAGGAACATGGCCAGTATGAAGAACATGACCAGTGTAAGGAACATGATCTGTGTGAGGAACATGGTCAGTGTTAGGAACATGATCTGTGTGAGGAACATGGCCAGTGTTAGGAACACGGTCAGTGTTAGGAACATGATCAGTGTTAGGAACATGATCTGTGTGAGGAACATGGTCAGTGTTAGGAACATGGTCAGTGTTAGGAACATGACCAGTGTTTGGAACTGATGAAGGACCTCAGCAAAGCGGCTACTGTTAACAATTTAGCTCATTATTATAGAAACTAAAATCTTTTTATTTCCTTGACAGGCAGAGGCAACACAAGCAAACGACTACAATGCCCTGACCCAAATACTTTGGAAAAGAGACAATATTACGAGTGTAAAACATCAAAAGATATGACAGGAGAACTCAGGAACACAAAAAATTTGTTCACAGCCCATATATCCACCAACTCATGCTACCAATTAAAAATCAAACTCACTCCCCTTCGTTCTGTGAAATAATTCTCAGCTAATATGGAGAGTGAACAGGAACATGCACGAAGATGTGCAATGCGAAGACTTTTGTGTTAGGTGATGTATCTAGTTGCCTAAAATAAGGAATTATTACCTTCTGAATTATCCTGATACCCAAATGTCCCTTAAAACTAAGAATATTTATAATGTCGTTGCCTTTGGACAAATAGCACACCGTATCCACCCTCAGCCTGCACCTAGAATGATCCTGATACATTTAAATCAGATGGTTTTTAATCACTATCACAAGACACCTTTGTTATCTCTACATAATATTTAATCATTCATTTATTTGCTTACTTCTTTTGAGCGTATAATGAAAGGAAAAAAGTAATATAACTCCGGATATGAGGAAAGGAAAGATCACTCTAGAATGTGAAGGGTTGGTAGTTACCTGTTATTAATAGTAATGTGGCCTCGTAATCCAATTTCCAAAAGGTAGGGGACGAAATTGAAACTATGCAATAGCCATACACCTAACCACTACTATGTCTTATAGTAACCAATCTTTGATTTCGTGTTGCTGAGGGAGAACACGAAATCATTTGTTAGCTCGGTACGATGAAATTTTTTCATTTGAAGCCTTGTAATGCTTGATGTCACAGGTATTACGCTGATTATTTTCAAGAACATCGAAGCCGCTCTTCACTCCAGGAGAAACTCAGGCGTATAAAGACTGGACGCTTTTCTTGCCTTTCATTTACCCATGAGACGCCACTTCCTCATTTTCTTAATACAATTATTAAAATCAAAATCTTTCTTAATAACATTTATTTATTATATATGGTAACTATTTCTTTCTATTTAAACCCCTCTTCAAGGGGGGATCCTTGTAGTCGTGAAGAGGCTATTGGTCTAAGGAATTGGAACTTTTGGCCTTCTTCCTCAGACCGAATCTAATTACCCCCAATCCTTCCTTCCCTATCCCATCCCCCCTTTTTTTCCTTTCCTACCCCCTCCCAACTCCTCCTATTCTTTTCCCCGTCACGTTTGTAGCCTCTGGGGTTCTCCCCACTGGCAGAATGGTTTCTAGGTAAGGGGAAGCTTGCCGGGGTTCATCCTGCTCCATGAGGTTCCTTGGGTGTGGTGTAGTTTGCTGTGGAATCTGGAGTGTTTGGATGCACATTGCTCCATTCCCGGATTTCCGAGAAGTGGGCAGGGTGTCCTGCCGATGACGGGTGTATCTCCAGAGGCTGCCTGTCAGTTCTGGGAGGTGACAGCCGATGGAGGTATGCTTTGCGGCGGATTTCTGACCGTCCTCTCTTTTGTCTGCCGAGGCGGCTCGGTAGATGTGAGGTTGCTATCCCTGAGCTCTGGTTAACTGGCGTGAAGGGTAGGGTATGAATACCTTATTTCCTGAAGGGATATCCTCAGGACCTTTTTTATATTTCCATTGTTTATGCTTATCCTCCATTTATACACTTCATGTCTTCACTCATTCTACGTCTTACAAGAGAAAGAAGCCTAAGGAATTTCAATCTTTCTGCGCACTGACGATTTCCTATACAATGGATTAATATTCTAATTCTTCTCCGAAAGTTCTTTAATTAATTTATATCCATTCTGTAGTACAGAGACCGGAACTGAGATGCATAATCTAAGTGAGGCCTTATTAATGATCTGTAGAGATGCAGTATAACCTCTGAACTCCTGTTGCTTGTATTTTTTTTATATAAAACAGAATGACCTCGAGAGTATATAAATCTGTAGTGGAGGGAAGACGGGGTAGGGGTCGGCCTAGGAAAGGTTGGAGGGAGGGGATAAAAGAGGTTTTGTGTGCAAGGGGGATGGATTTCCAGCAAGCATGCGTGTGCGTATTTTATAGGAGTGAATGGAGACAAATGGTTTTTAATACTTGACGTGCTGTTGGAGTGTGAGCAAAGTAACATTTATGAAGGAATTCAGGGAAACCGGCAGGCCGGACTTGAGTCCTGGAGATGGGAAGTACAGTGTCTGCACTCTGAAGGAGTGAATGATGATGAAAGTTTTTCTTTTTCGGGCCACCCTGCCTTGGTGGGAATCGGCCGATGTGTTAAAAAAAAAAAAAAAAAAAAATCCCAGTAATCTTTTGGCTTTAAAATGTACGCTTAGACATTGCTGTGCAAGCTTCAGTTTGCTGCTTAACATAAATCCCATATATAATGTCAATTTCCTGGATTTGTTCTGAAACCGGACGCGTATTACTCAAGAGTAGCCGGGACAGGACAGCAGCAGGAGAGGTATGTGTTAGTCAGTACGAGAAGAGGTGGCTGGGAGAAGTCGTCATGGTTTATCGTTGGTATGAGTAGGTGGGGGTGATTTTTTTTTAATATAAGTTTTTACCATAGGGTATTTTATTGGTTTATTTGCTCTCGTGTTTACCTGTACGGCCCTAGTGTGCAGAGGCGTGTTTAAGTTTTGGGAGAGTACTGGTACAGCCTGCAGGTTGACTAGCCTGCAGAAAGAGGGGGTGTCATGGAGCCTCCCTGTTTATATATTCTGTTTTACTCACTAGCAGCAGTGTGCTAGTGAGCTAATGTGGTGAGTACTGGGTAAAGGTGGACTCGTACGTGGTGATGTTGTACATAGAGTAGGTTGTTGTATATGTAAGTTTACTATATATATATATATATATATATATATATATATATATATATATATATATATATATATATATATATATAGACGAATTGTTCAGAGAACCGACAAGTTGTTAAATTAGACACATATGCAACACTTGGGTATCTTTAATGAGGAAACGTTTCGCCCCACAGTGGCTTCATCAGTCCATTCTTAATTAACACTCTTGTAGGTGAAACGTATAAACAATAAAAATCTCGAGTGTTATAATAATAATGGAATTCAATACGGACACATTGATAAGTAAGATACGTGTGCAACAGTTAGATATCTTCATTCGGAATAAAGATATCTAACTGTTGCACATGTGTCTTACTTATCAATATAAGTCTCATTTTGCAATACTTATCTACAGTCGTGTTTTTCACTTGACATAATGATATCAGTCTCCGTCTCATATGCGTCTCATGACTATGCGTCTGGAGTCATTTTTCCAAATGAAAATAATACTGTTTCCTCTCTGTCCTCTGTTACCATGACACCCAATGTGAATACCTTAGAGATGCTTATATCTTTCGGTAATGATACTGAAAGTCATATCAGGACATCCAATTTAAGATTTAAGATTTAAAAAAAATATACTCAAGGATTAGCTGAATATTCGTTTATAGAGACATAAATGCTTCAGTCACTCACTGTTTTTCTCTTTCCATGTGAGAATATATAAGTTGTGTTTAACATTAGTTTAGAAAGTTTTTTTATTCAACTGGTTATTTTATTTTAGAGACGTATCAAATATTTTTTTCTGAATTTTGATAGTAATAAAGTTAAAAAGTTGAGGAATGCCAGATAAATAAAAGAAGATATGCTTACACCTTAGTCTTGGCTCTGTCTGTAGATGCTCTTATTTCTCCTCCTTTCTCCTTACACTGTCAAATGTTCCAAGCTTCAGAACACTCGTGACTTCATATGATCCTTTCTTCTCTCCCTACCTCTTCTCCTTCCCATTTTCCATATTTCTTTCTTTGTGTTCCTTTCTTCTGCCTACTGTGTTTTGTCTTTCAGTCCCCACTCCCTTCCCACCACCTGTGTGTTTGGTCCTACTTCCTTATGGCTTCTTATCTCTCCTGCAGTGCTTCTTTTCCTTGTCTTTAGATTTATCCAACTTCTACTACTACTACTACTAATAATATTACCACTCCTATACTAATATTTCTACTATTACTACTATTGCCCCCTTTCTCTCTACTGTGGCAGTAACTACTCCTTCTACCACTTCTGTTACTACTTCCACAACTAGGATTACCACTACCACTACTTTTGACTCCTCTCTTTCTCCCGTCTAGTATGTCCTCGCCTGTATGTACTTTCTCACTCACTCTCTTCTGTCGGTGTGACTTGTCAATGGTTCAAGACGGACCGAAACGTCGTTGTGGGTTGTTTATGCTTTCACCTAAACACTCTTCATATTCTCTAATTTAATAATGGATAAAATCAACTGCAGTATAATGCGATCCCTGAAGATCCGTTATGAAGGGTCGTATTATACTATATTAGTGTCTCTATCCATCGTTGAAGAAAACAGTCATTAAACAACACGCAGATAATATATAATCCATTCGCTCTAAGAACACACACTCCTTCCATCATTATATACAGTTCATACACTTGAACATTAACTGCGACAAATTTAATTTAATATGAACAGAAGTTCATATTGTTATGAATTATCCTAAATGGTTCACTCGGCTCGTGGAGTGATAGACGCTAATACCTTCATTAGCCAGTCGAAAGTCAGACAACGTACCTAATTCTAAGCGGAACTTCCAATGTGGTATGGTATTGTTTGTATGTGATGTTCATTAGAAGGATTGTAAACAAAGATGACATGTGATATACAAAGGTTGAATATGATGTACAAAGATTGTAAACGAAGTACAAAAGTCGTTTAATGTTATATCATATACAAAGATTGCATATGATATGCAAACATTGTATATGATGTACAAAGACTATATATGTGAAAGTATTATATATGATGTATAATGATTGTATATGATACTCAAAGATTACATATATACAAAAATATGTGATGTTCTAACTCTGTATATGATGTGAAGAAACTATGTGATGCAACAATCAATGTATATGATAAGGCAAGATTGCATAAGTTATGCAGACCTTGGGTATGTCAAATATTTTTTTTGGTCTGTAAATATGCCAAAAAAAAAAAAATGTTAGTAGTAAATGAAGTCCAAAAGTGTTATAATGCACAGAGACTGTATGTGAGGTAAGAAGCTTCTGTATTATGTGCAGTTTTTATTAAATCGCATTTCTACTAAATGCATTTAAATTAGATTTTATTTTTTGAATTTAAATGGAAGCTGTTTTGGTAAAATACATGAGGCACATAATTTAAATAAATTAATTATGTAATCCAAATATTCATTTTCTTAAAAATATTTTGTATGATATTTTACAAACCATTTTTTTAGATACAGAAACTTTATAACTTTTTCGACTATCAATTGCATAAACATTTCAATTTAACTATTTTTAAATTAATTAAGCTTTAGTGTGAAGTAGAGTGTTCATGAAGTAAAAAAAAATCCATGAATTATTTGGCTATTTTATGAAATTAATATCGTTTATAAATTCCAAGAGGGATTTTTCTACCTGGTAACAGAAATAAATTACCATAATGACGCAGGAAAAAGTTTCCCCCTGTAAAGTTTACGTTCTTTACGTCGTGAACCTGAGTAAAGCTTTATTGCATTTCTTCCCTTCAATTACATCTGTTTTATTCTGCAGTCGTGGTTTCCCAGCGAGACAATGTGAGAATCGTGACTGCCAGCATCCATGATTCTATCAGCTACCCCAAAATTTCTGGATAAAGGAAATGCCAGTTCAGACTCAGCCAAGCAGATGGTTGAATGTATGAATTCATCCATTGTTGTGTTCTATCATATGGATGACTTTGTAAATTTGTTTTATCGTTAAATATCATGTGTAGGAGTCTTCGCTGCTACTTATGGACAGTAATATCTTCCTTTATGATACGTTATAAAGCTGCTGCTGTCGGCAGGTTTCAAAGGAGCAGTGATCCCAGTGATATTTGACCGTAGCACTCACGTTATGTAACAAAGTAATGGAAGCAGAGATATTAGGAATTGTCTCAAGGAAGCAGTTACACTATGAAACTGTCAAGGTAGCAATTTCTTTATATATCTCTAAAGTTATAAAACTCCCAAAGGAAGAACTTACATTATAATTGCGTCAAGGTAGTACTGACATCATAAAAGTATCAAAGTAGCGGTCACAATTTAATGTAGATTATTTTGAAGTCTATTATCGCTTTTCTCGCGTGACCTAATTTATCACAGTGTTATTACGTCACTGATCCACTTGAGGGATAATTCCTGTCCACAATATGTGATTGATTCAGGTGAGCAGCTCTTGATAATATTAAATTAGCTGTATTTTACAGCTAAATCGATAGACATTATTGCGCTTAATAAGCAGGAGACATTCGCTAGACAAAATGTGGAGCATAAAGAGCAATTAAATGACCACTTCAGAATGACTAAGCGTGTGCCAAATAATGACACTCTCATCTCGTTCTTCATATTAGTGCCACTTTTCATATAGTATTTTATTTTTCACTTATCAAATTATTATAATTTGGCTAATTTTTTTAACTACATATTTTGGTACTCTTTTCCACTCTAATTACTCAATTCCCCATTGTGAATAATATTATTTTATTCGTGGACAGGAAGAGGTAAACATGTAGGGGTTCACAAAGATTGTGGAAATAATAGGTAATCAGTAATGACTCTAGGAAGAGATGGATAGTTCCATTTCCTTGGATTAAAGGCTGTTTATCAGCATGAAGGAATCCCAAAACAGTGATGGTAAAGACAAGACTTACGAGACAGACTCACTTTATCCTCCTCTTCTCCTTCCTGTCTCCCTTCCCTGACATCCCTCTCTCTCATTTCTCACTATTGTCCCCTCTCTTTCATCTCTTAACTTTCTCCCTTCCCTCGTGTACCTCTCTCACTACGCACATTAATCTTTTTCCCCCGTCTGTTCTTCACTTCCTTACTCATCTCATCCCACCCTCACTCCCCTTCTCCTCATACCACTCTTCCCTCCCTCACTCACCTCTTTCCCCTCCCTCACATTTCTTCCCTCTCTCACTTTCCTTTTACTCCTCCCTACCTTATCTCTCTCCCCTCACTCACCTCTTCCCTCTTTCTCAACAGGTCACCATGGTGACCAGTTGCTCATGGATGTTTTTCATCACCGCATCTATGTGATGATGGACAATTACCACATGGATGTGTTTATTCAAGCATTCTTGTGCAATATAACATTTGTGTGAGATTTTTAAGGCACGTGCAATCACACAGTTGACGAAAATACCTGGGAAACTTTTACACAATAAACAAGAATAGTATGAGCAGATACCGTGAAATATATTTTCCGGAGAGTATCAGAAAAAACTTATCGGTAGTGACAGTAAACATAATTAATGAAGACGAATGGAGAAAATATATTTTGCGATATACACCAAATACACCAGATATATCTCAATGCACCACTCACTTTTTTTCCTTCATCAGGTCCATGGTTAACCTCGTCCTTCATAAATCCATCCCCAAATATCTGAACACATTCACTTCTTCCATACTTCACTTCTCCCCCCTCCAATGTGATATTCAATTTTTCTTTACCTAAATTGTTTGATACCCTCATCACCTTACTCTTATCTATGTTCACTTTCATCTTTATTCTTTTACACACTCTCCCAAACTCTTCCACTAACCTTTGCAACTTCTCTTTAGAATCTCCAAAAAGCACAGTATCATTACTGACTACTTACCTACATCATCATAAGAAGTCAGGTATTGTTGGGGGCTGGCAGTGAGGTGTAGTCTGGTTCTTATAATGCCTTCCTGTTAACCTTATATTTTTATAGTTCCTTGATAATGCGAGAAGTCACGATAGCGCTTGGAATTTCACTATTTTTTTCACAGTGGGTGTTCTGCACACACACACACACACACACACACACACACACAGTGGAGGCGGGATCCATTCATAGCTTTAAAAAGAGGTATGATAAAGCTCATGGCGCAGGGAGAGTGACCCAGTAGAGGCGAGTGAAGAGACGAGGCCAGGAGCTATGAATCGACCCTGCAACCACAACTAGGTGAGTACAACTAGGTGAGTACACACACACACACATATATAAACATACACATACAAACACACACACACACACGCACGTACCTTGAATCCTGCCAAACCTCTTTAGACAAAAGCCGATGATGATAGTAATAGAGCGATGGTTGACACACTGGCTGAAGTGGACAGAAATGCTCATGCGAGCAGGGCGAAGCTACTGATCATGGGTGACTTTAAGCACAAGGAAATCGATTGGGAGAACTTGGAGCCACATGGGGGCCAAGAAACGTGGAGGGCAAAGATGATGGAGGTGGTACTGGAAAACTTCATGTACCAACACGTAAGGGACACTACCAGAGAGAGAGAGGAGATGATGAACCAGCGAGACTGGACCTAATATTCACCTTGAGTAGTGCAAATATTGAGGACATCACATATGAAAGACCCCTTGGGGCCAGTGATCATTTGGTTTTAAGCTTCGAATACACAGTAGAGTTACAAGTGGAGGGGGAAGCAGGAAGGGCTGGACGAATGAAGCCAAACTACAAGAAAGGGGACTATGCAGGCATGAAGAACTTCCTGAATGGGGTTCAGTGGGACAGAGAACTGGCAGGGGTGTCAGTAAACGAAATGATGGAATATGTGACAACAATATGCAAGGAAGCTGAGGACAGGTTTGTACCCAAGGGTAACAGGAATAATGAAAAAGCCAGGATGAGCCCGTGGTTCACCCAAAGGTGCAGGGAGGCCAAAACCAAGTGTGCTAGGGAATGGAAGGAGTATATAAGGCAAAGGACCCAGGTGAATAAGGAGAGCAGTCGTAGAGCCAGAAATGAGTATGCACAGGTAAGAAGGGAGGACCAACGACAATATGAAAATAACAGCAGCGAAAGCCAAATCTGAACCAAAGCTGTTGTAGAGCCACATCAGGAGGAAAACAACAGTCAAGGACCAGGTGATCAGGCTAAGGAAAGAAGGAGGAGAGATCACAAGAAACTACCGCGAAGTGTGTGAGGAACTCAACATGAGATTCAAAGAAGTGTTCACAGAGGAAACAGAAGGGACTCCAGAAAGACGAGGAGGTGGGGTACAACACCAAGTGCTGGAAATAATACATGCAACCGAGGAAGAAGTGAAGAGGCTGCTGAGTGAGCTAGATAACGCAAAGGCGATGGGGCCGGACAACATCTCTCCATAACAACAATATTCAACACATCTATCGAAACATTGAGACTGCCTGGTGTATGGAAGACAGCAAATGTAGGCCTAATTTTTAAAAAAGGAGACAGACATGAGACACTAAACTACAGATCAGTGTCACTGACATGTATAGTATGCAAAGTCATGGAGAAGATTATCAGGAGAAGAGTGGTAGAACACCTAGACCGGCAACACGGTTTCAGGGATGGGAAATCCTGTGTCACAAACCATCTGGAGTTCTATGACAGTGTGACAGCAGTAACACAAGAGAGAGAGTGGGGTGGGTAGATTGCATTTTCTTGGACTGTAAGCAGGCGTTTGACACAGTTCCACACAAGAGATTAGTGCAAAAGCTGGAGAACCAGGCATGGATAACAGGGAAGGCACTCCACTGGATTAGGGAATACCTGTCAGAAAGACAGCAGCGAGTCATGGTACGTGGCGATGTGTCAGAGTGGGCGCCGGTGACGAGTGGGGTTCCACAGGGGTCAGTCCTAGGACCGGTGCTGTTTCTGGTATTTGTGAGCGACATGACGGAAGGAATAGACTCCGAAGTGTCCCTGTTTGCAGATGATGTAAAGTTGATGAGAAGAATTCAATCAGACGAGGACCAGGCAGAACTACAAAGTGATCTGGACAGGCTGCAAGCCTGGACCAGCAATTGGCTCCTGGAGTTACACCCCACTAAGTGCAAAGTCATGAAGATTGGGGAAGGTCAACTACTACGAACCTCAATCAAGGAAAAAGATGTTGGGGTGAGTATAACACCAGGCACATCTCCAGAGGCGCTCATCCACCAAATAATTGCTGCAGCATACGGGCGGCTAGCAAACCTAAGAACAGCATTCCGACATCTTAATAAAGAATCGTTCAGGACCCTGTATACTGTGTACGTTAGGCCCATATTGGAGTATGCAGCACCAGTTTGGAACCCACACCTAGCCAAGCACGTAAAGAAGCTAGAGAAAGTGCAAAGGTTTGCAACAAGACTAGTCCCGGAGCTAAGGGGTTTGTCCAACGAGGAGAGGTTAAGGGAAATCGACCTGACGACACTGGAGGACAGGAGAGATAGGGGGGACATGATAACGACATATAAAATACTGAGAGGAATTGACAAGGTGGACAGAGAGAGAGAATGTTCCAGAGATGGGACACAGCAACAAGGGGACACAGTTGGAAGTTGAAGACTCAGATGAATCACAGGGTTGTTAGGAAGTATTTCTTCAGTCACAGAGTGGTCGGGAAGTGGAATAGTTTGGGAAGCGATGTAGTGGAGGTAGGTTCCATTCATAGCTTTAAGAAGAGGTATGATAAAGCACATGGCGCAGGGAGAGTGACCTAGTAGTGGCCAGTGAAGAGGCGGGGCCAGGAGCTATGAATCGACCCCTGCAACCACAACTTGGTGAGTACACACTCACACACACACACACACACACACACACACACACATATATATATATATATATATATATATATATATATATATATATATATATATATATATATATATATATATATATATATATATATATATATATATATATATATATATATATATATATATGTCGTGCCGAATATGTAAAACTTGCGATTTCGGCTTAAATAGCAAAGCTCTTTTTGCCGAATAAGGAAGCAAAAATTTGTATGTGCAATAATTTAGCAAAATATCATTCTGAACCTAACCCCAAAAAATATATTTCATTGTGTTTGTTTATTATTAAATTATTACCTGGAGTTTTCCTGGAGAGGGCTTCGGGTCAACGCCCCCGCGACCAGGTCTGAGACCAGGTCTCGTGGTGGATCAGGGTCTGTTACTGTTGACCGCACATAATCCGACGTATGAACCACAGCCCGGCTGATCATGTACTGACTCAAGGTGTCTGTCCAGAGCCTTCTGGAAGACAACAGGGGTCTATTGGTAATCCCTCTTATGTATGCTGGGAGGCAGTTGAACAGTCTTGGGCCTCTGACATTTATTGTGTTGTCTCTTAGTGTACTCGTGGGCCCCCTGCTTCTTATTGGGGGAATGTTGCATCTCCTGCCGACTCTTTTGCTTTCGCAGAAGGTGATTCTCGTGTGCAAGTTTGGTACTAATCACTCTAGGATTTTCGATGGGAATATAATCACGTATCTTTCTCGCCTGCATTCCAGGGAATACAAATCAAGGGACTTCAACTGTTCCCAGAAATTTAGATGCTTTATCGTACTTATGTGTGCGGTGAATGTTCTCGGAACATTTTCCAGGTCAGCAATTTCGCCTGCCTTGAAGGGGTAATTTAGTGTACAACAGTATTCCTGCCTAGAGAAAGCAAGCGATGTTTAGAGAATCATCATGGGCTTGGCATCCTTAGTTTTGAAGGTTCTCATTATCCATTCAATCGTTTATCTAGCAGAAGAGGTAGACACATTGTTGTGGTCTTTGAAGGTGAGATCCTCTGGCATTATCACTCCCAGATCCTTCACATTATTTTTCCGCTCTACTGTGTGGTTAGAATTTGTTTTATACCCTTAAATTATTGTAAACTTTTCTAAAATATATTTAGTTGGATTAGGCTAAATTAAATTGTGCTTGTTATAATATGGTTAGGTATGTTCTCTAAAGTTCTTTTGGTATTAAAATTACTAATTTTTACATTAACATAGATGAAATAATATATCTTGAAACGTATCATTAAGGATATTGTTGCTAACGTATCAATTAATGATATCGTTGATATTAATTGTCAAACGTTTTGATATAGGAGCAATCCTACATACATACATATATATTACATTTTAAAAATTATAATTGGAGATTGTTTCTATCGAGGTAGATTTTATGATTTGTCTTTTGTATCTTCTTTTTGTGTCAAGAATTATTGAGCTCTTTCCAATATAAAAAAATAAACCGATGAATTTAGAAACTTATCGCTAGAGGACAACCAAAGTATCTCAAAATATATGAGTTTTATAACGTTTGAATATTTAATAATCTTTCTTTCTTTTCTTTCAACACGTCGGCCGTTTCCCACCGAGGCAGGGTGGCCCAAAAGGAAAAACGAAAGTTTCTCCTTTTACATTTAGTAATATATACAGGAGAAGGGGTTACTAGCCCCTTGCTCCCGGCATTTTAGTCGCCTCTTACGACACGCATGGCTTACAGAGGAAGAATTCTGTTCCACTTCCCCATGGAGAAAATATTTAATAATATATATTTAATAATATTTAATAATAATATATAAATATTTAATAATATTTAATAATATTTAATATTTAATAATCAGGTTTTCCTAGATGAACAGAGTTATGATGACCACACCTGATAAATGAGGCTCAAACTCCTGAAAATGTCAATTAGTGAGCAACAAGTCGAAAAACAAAACAGAAGAATTAACTATAATGAAAGGTTTATGGTAATGATCTTAGATGAAAGAGCAATACTGTTTAAAATGCAAGACAGACTTTAAGAGACAGAAAAGAAACACGAATTTTAGGAGATATTTATATAGTCTCAGTGGAGAATGAAAATATAGTATTGGGAAATGTTTTACCAAGAAACCAAAAAATAACTTGAAACAACTTGCTGATTACACAGACGTAAAAGAAAGAGGACTTAGGAATACTCTTCATCCCTCACATAATGCCCAAAAGCATACATAAACATAACAACAGCAACATTGGGTACGCCCTCAACCATAGAGTGGCTCTCTGAAATCTAAGTAAAAACATTTTTAAAACACAACCACATCCGTAAAATACATTCTTCATATAAAACATTTGTTTTGAGACAACACAGGGAAGGGCTTCAGCAGTGTTGCGTGTGTTAACTGGAGTGAGCTATATAGAAGGAATGCGAAAGTCGGTCAGTATATCAAGAAATAGAGAGGAAATTTATGACAATATATAACAATGATATGCAGGGATAGGCCTTCTTTAGAGAATGATAAAAAAAACAAGTAGACTTAGTTAGAAATTTAAATTCAAATTAACCAAACAGATATTCAATATTTTTTTCTTCATTTTAAAAGAGCTGAGAAGCGAAATGACCCGAAATATATTTCAATCTAAAGAAAATTCTCGTTTAGATTCCAAAAAAATTGACATGAGTATTTCTCGTCATTCGAGAGTTTAAAGACTCAGTGAAAAGCTGGAGCTAAAGCTTCTAAAACTTGAGTTTGGAATAACAGTTTGATCAATAAACATTCACACAAACACACACGTACTCGTGGTAATTGAGGCGTAACACGCCAGGCAAACAACCAACGATGCCTGTCGTATACACTATATTGTTATACCCAACATGGCACTGCTGGGAGCTTGACACGACAATATTGGCTAAAACAGCTGGTGCCCAATACAAGTACACCTACAGCTGGAGGTGTTACTCTTCTAAATGCGAAGAGAACTATTTTGGACAGGTATCGACCTATCAAACAACAATGAATCTTTCCACGCCAGTATTTCCTTCACGTTTATATGGCTTTAATAAAAGTATTTCTAACAACAGATGGTTATCCTGCTATTGTATACAGGGCCGGATTTAGACCTTGGGGGGCCCGGGGCACTTTAGGTTTGGGGGGCCCTCAACATGGATATTAAATTGAATTACAAATAGAAATGAACTAAAATGAATGATAAACAGCAGTTTTAGAAAAAAAATATGTTAGGTTTCGAAGAAAACGTCTGATTTTATTTTTCTTAATTTTACTGACTTTAAGAATAACTTTGACTATAATTTTCAGTTTGTAATATATTCCATCTACACTATATAATAATTACCGCTTTCGGTATCTATGATAGATACCGAATAAAAAAATATATATACATAGATAGATAATTTATATATAATAATAATAATAATAATAATAATAATAATAATAATAATAATAATAATAATAATAATAATAATAATAATAATAATAATAATAATAATAGTTTATTGAGACATGATACAAAGAATTACAATGGATTATGAGACTACAAGAGGTGTATATGCCAAAAGCCCCTAATATGCAGAGCATTGTGGGCAGACTTAAAATTAACTTAAAACTAAATGGTAAGAATTATAGTAAACAGTTTATAATATAAGTATAGTTGAGTATTTAAGCTATGAAATTTGAACATAGTTTGAACATGACATTTTTGAAACATAATAGTAATATAATTTTGGATCATTTACAGTTTTATATGTCTACATAATAAAATTATTAAATCAGATTAAACAAATTAAATCAATAATTTGTGTAGCAATAACAGTTTATATGGCCATTAGATGAGTTACAAGGAACACAAGGCTACATGAGGATGGATTTCTTTATATTAGGTGGTATTAATTATAACAGGTTTATACATTATGATATATAACAGGTTTATACATTATGAGGTATAAGTTTCAACATTTGTACTAGATTATGTTTGCTAAATTATTTTTCTTTGAACAATTATTTTATAGTAATAATTTGCTAATGGACCGACCGACCGACCAACTAGACATTTAAGTTAAAATAGTGTAAGTTATAAAAGGAAGAATTCAGTACCGTCTAACTTCAAGAAAGAAATTGATTCAATCTGTATTTCTTGTAAAAATTGGCCTATTTGGAGAGGGCAGCTTATAACGGCCAAGAAAGGCCTCTTCACCTGTTTTTTTACGTTTTAGTTAATTTACCTTAGATCTTAAAGAACACTTCAAGGATTAATTCTGGTATGGGCGTACACCTCCAGGATACTTTAGTAAAATCATGCTGAAGGAGCTAGTTCCAAATCTGCGCATCGAAACTACTTATGAACACAAGAGGCTTGGCAGACGGTGCAGGATACCTCTAATGTGTGTGTTCGTGTGTGTGTGTGTGTGTGTGTGTGTGTGTTCGTGTGTATGTGTACGCTCGTGTGTGTACGCTCTTGTGTGTACGCTCGTGTGTGTGTCGCTCGTGTGTGTGTACACTCGTGTGTGTGTGTGCTCGTGTGTGTGTCACCCAACAATTAATATTTGCACTAATAACTCAGTACAGTTATGACCGGGTGAGGACGTGTGAATGGCTCATTACTTTGTAATTTGTTCATGATTGTAACCATGTATAGACGTGTTGATGATTCATCACCTTTTAATTGGGTCATGATTGTGACCAGATCTACCTGAGTTCATTACCTTTGTAACTTGTTCAGCTATCAAAACTTTGGGGTCCTCTCCTTGGACCCATTATATACCTGTTTAATCTTCTGACTACCGCCCACACCATGGTATGGGCTGTATAATAAACATATTAAACTAACTTCATATTGTCGGCATTAAATACAATTCACGTACAATAGGTGACAGCTGAGTAATTCTATGTCTCTCGTCCTTTAATTTGAGAAGAATTTATGTAGGTCTTCAATGGACACGAAACATATCAAAGATATTTATATATGATGTGTCGCATATATGCAGGTTTTCAAGCAAGTGCTGTTTACCCTCTCCTAAATTTGTATAATATACTTTATTATGGACCCTTGTGTGCCCTCAACATCATTATCAAAGAAAAAAAATACGTTATGCGTCCATAACGTAACTAAAAATACATACATTTCGGTGTGTCCTGAGCCAAAATGGATACAACAACAAGAGCAGTGCACAGTGATGCCGCCATTACCAGCATATTAGGTAAGTAAAGCCAATGTTGGATTGTACCTGGAGAGGGTTTCGGGGGTCAACGCCCCCGCGGCTCGGTCTGAGACCAGGTCTCATGGTGGATCAGGGTCTGATCAACCAGGCTGTTACTGCTTGCCGCACGCAAACTTACGTACGAACCACAGCCCGGTTGGGATCAGGTACTGACTTTAGGTGGCTGTCCAGTGCTTCTTGAAGACAGCGAGATGTTAGCCAATATTTGTTAATATTGTAACTTTTGTGAACAACGAAGTGACATCGGTTCACCCCTTTAAAAATTATGGTCATAGTTACAACCAGTTTTCTTGGGTTATCCTGGGTAATTTACACATATGCTGATATGTATGATCATTTATTTAAGTGCATTTGTATACCTGTACGTGAATAAACTAATTATGGTAACACTTCACCTCCTTGATGCGAGTGAGGGACTCTTGATCCAAGGAATCAGAGCTCCATTAAAGTGCAGGCATTGTACTTCCCACCTCCAGGACGGGTTTCCCTGAATCCCTTCACAAATTTTAAGTGCAAAGTGGCGCTTGGGCTAACAAACGATGCAAGGGTAAAAAATACGATACTTCATTGCTAACCTTTAAATATATTTATCCTTTGCTTATGGTGACTGAAGAATGAACATTGACGAAAAAGTAATGGTAATAAGTCAGTGTGTCTGAATTTGTTTGGGATACCTAGGTAATTTAACTATGTATGATAACTGTACTTATATGTGCCTGTACCTAAGTAAACTTACTTGCTAAATGAGGGTTGAAGAGGATAGTGGAGCTGGTTTGATCTTCTACCTGCCTTTCTATCTGGGCGTTCCACATGCCTTTCTATCTGGACGTTCCACATGCCTTTCTATCTGGGCGTTCCACATGCCTTTCTATGTGGGCGTTCCACATGCCTTTCTATCTGGGCGTTCCACATGCCTTTCTATCTGGGCGTTCCACATGCCTTTCTATCTGGACGTTCCACATGCCTTTTTATTTGGACGTTCCACATGCCTTTCTATCTGGACGTTCCACATGCCTTTATCACTAAGACTGATCATTTCTAGCTTTTGATTTAAAGTTAGAGGCTTGTGACTCTCTCCTTTCACAAGCATTACCTTTATGTGCCATTGTACTGTAATTAATAATTACAGTAATAAGAATAATACAAGTAAAACGTTTAAAAATTGCCAAATACAACAGCGGGACACTCAGTGCACAGATGTAAACACACTGAGCAGCGGGTCAGCTGAAGCGAGCGCCTAAGAGTTTAGCGCTCCCCATGATTACAATAACTTCAGTGAAGCAATGATGTGGATGATAGTGCACAATAAACACGATATATGACCAGGTGTCTAACATTATTATTAACCTCATATACACAACTAACACAGGTCATTCAAACATACACATATATTTGAAAAGCCTATAGCTACACAATACAATGATAATGTCTATTCTTGTAATTTAGGGATGCAGTTTATACGGGACTAGTTATGACTAGCATACTAGATAGAAAAAACATGGTTATATAGAGAATAATACACTTTACCTTCACCCCCCACCTCCGCCCATGAAAAAAACTATATCCATCTAGAAGTGACTGAGTTATATATGAAGCTCCAAATACCTTTCTGTGAGATTCACAGTTTATCATACCACCATTATTTCCCATACCACCATTATCTGGTTCCCATACCCCCATTATCTGGTTCCTATACCTCCATTATCTGATTCCCATACCCTCATTATTTAGTTCCCATACCCCCATTATTTGGTTCCCATTTCTCCATTATTTGGTTTCCATACCCTCATTATATGGTTCCCATACCTTCTAGGGGTATGGATACCCTCGGTTAAGAACCCCTGATATAAAAGGTAAATAATACCGAGAAGTTGATAAGACTCACGTTCAACGTGAGGAATCCTTATTGACGAAAGGTTTCAACTGCACTTCAGGATGAATTATAACCCTTGGAGAACTCAGCTTAATAATAACAATAATCTTTATTTCTACAAGTACATGGTACAACTTAAACAAACCATAGCTGACATCAGTGACATACTATATAGAAAGCACCTTGTTATGCAGAGAATTTCGGACAAATTAGGTAAAGTTTTTCCCCAGGATGCGACCCACATCAGTCGGCAAACACCCAGGTACCAACTTACTGCTAGGTGAAGAGGGGCAGCAGATGTCTTAAGGAAACACACCCCAATGTTTCCACACATACCAGGGATCGAAACCACGGACCTCAGTGTGTGAGTTGAGTGCGCTACGAACCATACACGCAATAGCTACCACGCACACACAGGCATGCGCAACCTGGTCACCTCTGACCTCATGGTCTGGTCATTTACCTCTAAACTCATGCTAACCAGAAATAGTTAAGTCAAGTTATTCAAAGGGAGAGGGGGTGGGGGCACCCTTTCTTTCTATTTTCTGAAGCCCCCCCCCCACACACTTTATTTGCAAATCCTTTTATTAGTTAAACTAATTTTTTTATTAATTCATTTTGTTATAAAGGAAGTCCTTCGTTGGGGGGCCCTCTGGCAGGGGTCCCGGGGCATTTGCCCCCTTTGCCCCCTTATAAATCCGGCCCTGATCGTATACACTGTTTGACAGCAATAACATCTAATCGAAATGGGAATACAAAAGTTCCAGAAAATTTGTTTTGGTTACCGCAGTTATTCATACTGTCATGGAACGACAGCCTTGTTACCAATGAAAACATGTTGTGAACACGAGTGTCGATCCTCAGTAATGATGAAGCAACACTGTAATAGGATTATTACATCATGACAAAATCAAATGTTTTTTCTTCATGTATTAGAGAGTTCGTATTTGCTGCCCAGCGTTAGTAGATGATGAAAACAATGCAGTTATATAAGTGAAATTGCTTGCATTCTAAAATGTTCAAACAGTTTTATGGGAAAATGTTTGAAAATTGTATTAACACTTTAAGGATAAAGATAAGAGGAGGATACAATCTAGTGAAAGATAAACCCCGGTGGAGCCTAAATATCAGCGGAGGTTAAACAACTTGATCAGTTACGTCCATTAATATCTTATTGTTCTAGACACAGAGTTACGAAGTAATAAAAAATAACGGTCTGCTTATACAGATAATCGAAAGATAATTTATAATCTGAGTTCACACACAATTGACTATATGCATCAAGAAAAATTACCAGATTACAATATCTTACTAGCTTATGTTATAGTAATCCAGTGATCAAAAATAATATCTCGCCAGATCGTCGGCGGTAAAAGATATTTGGGAAATAACATTGTATTTGACACATTTCCAATAATATAAATATGATACCAATGGCATCAAAGAGCCAGAAATCCAGTGAAATAAATTCAGTGGCTACATTTTTCTCTGTAAATATCGAATGTTCTAATAAAAACTGTTATTCATATATGTTATGTTACGTAAAAATGAATTAAATTCCATTTGACAAAGTATGCTTTCCATACATGGCAGAAACTTATATAATATTTTATCCTTTAACTTTTCCCATACATTGTGAGGATTATTTTGAATATACAAGTCGCTTCGTTGCCTTAGATTTAATTTGTGTTAAGGGCATTATTGTCTATAAGATTTTAAATTGTGACAGACAAATATGATATTTTAATTTCTAGGATACAGGCGGTGGCATTTTCTTGAGACTGAAAAGTCCATATGAATCCCTCTGAATTGGGTTTAGTTGTTCCTGTCTGTGAGCATCTTCGTGTGAATGCATGTGCAACTGTCTAAGGGCAAAAATCATCTTAATAATGTCATTTAGAGAAGACCATTATTAGACGCCATTACTTAGACACCACAGATTTTATTAAGAAAGTATTGGTGAAGCTGTGGTTTTATCTAATACTCCTTTTACATAGATGATGTTTACAATTATATCATGCAGCATGGGTGGTCACTAATCATTTATATGACTGTTATAATTATGCTTATATTTTCTATGTGCTTACTCGTGCAGTGTGAACTATTCTATTAAATTATTGTTTTAAGTATGTTTATAACTTGCATATATTTACACGTGAAGTATTAATTTTTTTTTTATTAACACATAGGCCGTTTCCCACCAAGGCAGGGTGGCCCGACAAAGAAAAACTTTCATCATCATTCACTCCATCAATGTCTTGCCAGAGGCGTGCTTACACTACAGCTACAAAACTGCAACATTAACACCCATACTTCAGAGTGCCGGCACTGTACTTCCCATCTCCAGGACTCAAGTCCGGCCTGCCGGTTTTGGTAATCCCACACCTCCTCCTAATCTCCAAACTACGGATTCTCTGCATTATATTCACACCACACATTGCCCTCAGACATGACATCTCCACTGCTTCCAGCCTTCTCCTTGTTGCAACATTCACAACCCATGTCTCACACCCAAGCAAGAGCGTTGGTATAACTATACTCTCATACATTCCCCTCTTTGCTTTCATGGATAAAGTTCTCTGTCTCCACAAGCTCCTCAGTGCATCACTCACCTTTTTCCCCTCGCTAATTCTATGATTCACCTCATCCTTCATATACCCATCTGCTGACAAATCAACTCCCAAATTTTGTTATCCTCATAACCTTACTCTTTCCTATATTCACTTTTAATTTCCTTCTTTTACATACCTTACAAAATTCATCGACCAAACTCTGCAACTTCTCTTCAGAATCCCCCAAAAGCACAGTGTCATCAGCAAAGAGCAACTGTGACAACTCCCACTTTGGGTTAGATTCTTTATCTTTTAACCCCACACCTCTTGCCAACACCAGACCATTCACTTCTCTTACAACTCCATCTATAAATATATTGAATAACCACGATGACATAACACATCCCTGTCTTAGGCCTACTTTTTCTGGGAAATAATATCCCTCTCGCCTACATATTCTAACATGAGCCTCACTATCATCGTAAAAACTTTTCACCGCTTTCAATAACCTACCTCCTATTCCATACATTTGCAACATCTGCTACATTGCCCCTCTATCCACCCTATCATATGCATTTTCCAAATCCATAAATGCCACAAATACCTCTTTACCCTTATCTAAATATTGTTCACCTATATGTTTCACTGCAAACACTTGGTCTACACACCCCCTACCCTTCCTAAAGCCTCCTTGTTCATCTGCTATCCTGCTCTCCGTCTTACTCCTAATTCTTTCAATAATAACTCTTCCATACACTTTACCAGGTATACTCAACAGACTTATTCCCCTATAATTTTCACACTCTCTTTTGTCCCCTTTGCCTTTATACAAAGGAACTATGCATGCTCTCTGCCAATCCCTAGGTACCTTACCCTCTTCCATACATCTATTAAAAAAAAACACTAACCACTCTCAAACTATATTCCCACCTGCCTTTAATATTCCTATATTTATCCCATAAATCCCAGCTACTTTACCCCCTTTCATTTTACTCACTCCTCACGAGCTACCCCCACACTCACAACTGGTTCTTCCTCACTCCTATAAGATGTTATTCCTCCTTGCCCTATACACGAAATCACAGCTTCCCTATCTTCATCAATTTAACAATTCCTCAAAATATTCCCTCCATCTTCCCGATACCTCTAACTCTCTATTTAATAACTCTCCTCTCCTATTTTTAACTAACAAATCCATTCTTTCCCTAGACTTTCTCAACTTATTAATCTCTCTCCAAAACTTTTTCTTATTTTCAACAAAATTTGTTGATAACATCTCACCCACCCTCTCATTTCTTCTCTTTTTTTTACATTGCTTCACCACTTTCTTAATCTCTCTTTTTCTCTCCATATACTCATCCCTCCTTACATCCCTTCTACTTTGTAAACACCTCTCATATGCTAACTTTTTCTATCTTACTACTCTCTTTACATCATCATTCCACCAATCGCTCTTCTTCCCTCCTGCACCCCCTTTACTATAACCACAAACTTCTGCTGAACACTGTAACACTATATTCTTAAACTTAACCATACCTCTTCTCCCCTACTGCCTATACTCTAACTAGCCCATCTGTCCTCCAACAGTTGTTTATATCTTACCCTAACCACCTCCTCCTTTAGTTTATAAATCTTCACTTCTCTCTTACTTGCTGTTTCCATTCTCCTTGTATCCCATCTACCTTTTACTCCCACTGTAGCTACAACTAAAAAGTGATCTGATATATCTGTGGCCCCTCTATAAACATGTACATCCTGAAGTCTACCCAACAGTCTTTTTATCTACCAATACGTAGCCCAACAAACTACTGTCATTTCGCACTACATCATATCTTGTATACTTATTTATCCTCTTTTTCTTAAAATATGTGTTACCTATAACCAAATCCCTTTCTATACAAAGTTCAATCAAATGCTCCTCATTATCTTTAACACCTGGGACCCCAAACTTACCTACCACACCCTCTCTAAACGCTTCTCCTACTTTAGCATTTAGGTCCCCTACCACGATTACTGTCTCACTTGGCTCAATGGTTCCTACACACTCGCTTAACATCTACTAAAATCTATCTCTCTCCTCTACACTCCTCTCTTCTCCAGGTGCATACACACTTATTATGACCCACTTTTCACATCCGACCCTTATTATGACCGGTTCTCGGGGGCGTAGACCTCCGGAATCCTCTTCAGGTATACTCCATATATATATATATATATATATATATATATATATATATATATATATATATATATATATATATATATATATATATATATATATATATTATATATATCTTTCTTCTTTCAACAAATCGGCCATTTCCTACCAAGCGGGTGGCCCAAAGAGAAAAACAAATGTTTCTCTTTTATTTTTAGTAATGTATACAGGAGAAGGGGTTTTATATATATATATATATATATATATATATATATATATATATATATATATATATATATATATATATATATATATATATATTATATTATATATATATATATATATATATATATATATATATATATATATATATATATATATATATATATATACTATTTATATATGTATATATTTATATATATATATATATATATATATATGTATATATATATATATATATATATATATATATATATATATATATATATATATATATATATATATATATAAACTCAGATATTGGTATAATAAACAACTACTGTAAATGAGAATCAGACAATATGACGAAGGGGATAGAACCGCGGTCTGTCAATTGACAGGTTGTCACTGCATTCTCGGCTAACCTAAACTTCTAATAGATAATTTTTGGAAGAAGTATATACTACATACATGCTTCCATAAGAGGCACCATCTGTAACCCAGCTGACGACTGCTCCACCTAATCTGAGTTCATAGACTGTATGGCTTTCAGGGAGCTGAGACTAAATATACTGTTAAAGCTCTTGAGCTGTGAAGAAGACGCCATTTGGGATATAGATGATGCCTCTGATGGAAGCATATATGTATATACTTCTTCCAAGATTTCTCTATTTGATTCTCAGCTTAGCCAAGACAGCAGAGCGACGGCTTGTCAATTTTCGGGCTGCGGTTCGATTATATTTCGTTCAACTAAGGACTTGCTTGATATGAACTTCTCGGCCTTTTGAAAGTCAACTGGGTGATTAAAAGCTATCACATGAATAAGCAGAGCGTTAGTCTCTTGCCCAGTTCTAATGCTATATTTGTAGTGGCATTTTAATTCCTGACTTTTCTTAGTTTGATCGTGATGAACTTTATTATATTTTTTGCATTGTATCAGACACAGGCATAAGCATTTCGAGGGTCATTATTAATCAAATGTTAAATGTACCAAGATTTTTAAATGAAACTATGATTTTAAAATTCTTAAGTAGAGAAGGTATTTCAAGAATGCTCTCACTGAAGGCAGAACCTTTAAATTCTTGGAAGAATATATAACAATAATTTTTTGAATTAAGAAAATGTACTTCTTGCAATTTTAGAAGTCAGTCATGGTGCTTAATTTCATGACTAAATCAATGTTATTAATAACATTAATGTAAGAAACGTTGCCTGCAATTTGGCTCAAAATACTTACTAGCTATTAGGATAATTTGAAGGCGACTGAGCTAGTGGAGCTAATTATGGGTCTGGCTGGATTACGTGGTTTATGTGTTCTGATTAATCTATACACATGGTAAAGATGGGTTGGTGGTCATGATTTTTTTAATTTAGTCATCTTTGCCTTTCAATAGTCGTTATATTGCTTTGTTAAATTTACTGATAACTTAATCTAAATTATTCTTTTTAAGTCTGAAAAAGGTATGTGTTTCATTTATGAAATTATTCATGCTTAGGTAATCACTTTTTTTTTTTAAAGTTACAACTGAATTTATTTTGTCAGCATTAGTAATATGCAAATTTTCATTAATTTTAAGATTTTTATATGACAAAAAATATCTGAGGATAATTGGGAATATTATGTTTTATCAAGGAACTATAAACTTTTAGCACTTTACAACCTTAAGTTTTAAACGTATGGACCGGTAAACCAGCGGAAGGCTTAATGACGAACCTTTCTTAGAATAATCTAATTTACTGATTTTATCCATGGATAAATCAGCAGCTTTTTCAAAGTTCAAAAAGCTTTTACAATTTTCACATAATTGGCTTTTTTTAGAAGTTGCAAAACTTAGACCGAAACATAGAGTTGTTATTGGCATGTTTAGTCCAATCATTGTTTTCAGTTAGATTTGTTTTCATTCCGATATTATAGCTAATTTTGTGGATGACGTTCTATGTTCAAGAATATAGATATAAACCAATTCCTACTCTCACTACATTGTCTAACTCCCTCCATAAAGTTTACTGGTGAGTTTGAACGAAACAACTCATTGCCTTTTTCAGATGTTTTAATTATCAAGAGAACCTAAAATTAAAATTAAAAATATAAAGAAAACCAACAAATAACTGCTCTTATGTACTCTGTTATTCTCCACATCATGTAAGCGTTAAACGTTCTGTATTCTTGATTTAAATAACTAAAAACAATAATTGTCAGTTCTTATAAAATTGCATGAAGAACATTTTTGTCCTGTTATTTTTGCTAATTCTTGATAATGCGAGAAATCACGAAAGCTCTGGGAATTTTACTATTCTTTCACAGTGGTTACATTGCATTTTGTGGTGTCACAAAATGCAATGTTAAAATGTTAAAATACGAATTTATATGATGATTTTTGCTTATTTTTAAGACAGAAAAATATTATTTTGCTCTAAAAAATTAAAGAAACAAAAAATTCCAGAACATGAAACCTCTTGTATATCAGTACCGTTGCCGTGAAAATATGCTGACAAAATTGATTTCACCATAAGTCGAGTGCATTAGGAAAGGGCAAGTTAGTATAATCTGCTGCGTCTCCTGTGGAAGCTTCTGGTATACCGTGTAAATGTACCTGAAGAAATATAGATTGTATTATTAGTATTATGTGGAATCACTGGCTTAGCTAGCAGGTGGAAGTACGCAGTCAGAAAGTACTTAGAGCAAAGCAAGTATTTATTGCACAATGTTTCTCTCAAACATTGTGATATATGTTTTTCGAAGTATTTTATTTTTTCTTATTTTTGTACTTTTGGTATTTTCAAACTAGTAATACCAGTGATGCAGAAACAGTGCACAGTGAACAGTGATAGAAAAAAAAGATAAAGTGGCAATATAGTCACAGTTATGTGGAGACAGTGTCTTGTGATAGGATGATTTAAACATTATGATTATGTAACATCTATACTGAACTTACAGTGTCAGTTATGTGATCATTTTTAAAGGTGTTGTGAAAGTGACCTCTAAGTGTTAGTGTTAGTTACTGAAACTTCAAAAATATTGATGTAAAGTGTTTTAGGAGATACTGCGTCAAGCCTAGTGTGATATTTTGAGTACAGTTAATTAAAATGTAGTGTCTTCACAAGTAATAATATATTTTTATGAATATTATTGAACTATGTTGCATTCTTTATATGTTTCGCTGTACCCATTTTATCAATATTTTCTCTGTCTTACCGTTTAATTAATAAGTCGTTCCTCTTTGTCTTGGTGTGTTTTTTCAGATTGTCAACCTTCGTATCAACACCCGTCTGATATGTAATGATGACATATATTATAATTATTATAAATAAATATTAAAAGTATGGTACAAACCTAAATATGAAAATTATAGTTAAAACCTATATAAGAAAATTAAGATTAACACCACTAGTAATAATTCAGTTTTTTCGGGGTATTAAAAGTTGTTACTACATTATGTATTATGAATGTGCAAACACATCTGTGTGCTGCTCTATAGACATTTGTAAAAATGGTTGTTATATACTAGAGGATAAATATAAAGCTACTTGAAATTGAGTTGAATTAAGGAACCGTGACAGACACACAATGATCTACGATTCAGTCACACATTTAACAAAAAACGAGTGCTAAAATACGAGTTTATATGATGATTTTTGCTTATTTTTAAGACAGAGAAATATTATTTTGCTCTAAAAAATTTTAGAAGCAGAAAATTCCAGAACATGAAACCTCTTGTGTATCAGTACCGTTGCCATGAAGCCTCATTTGACGTCTGGATCTTCCTCCTTGTAGGAGATAAATTACTTTCTCCTTGACAGGACATGCTGGTGCTCAGGGTAATATATTAGTGTGTAACATCTTCTCGCAAACAACAAGATTCAGTCAATGTTTACAAAATTATTCCCTTTCAAAGGATCATTAAAACACTTAATGAAGGTTTATTTGCACTGCCTAAGCGTTAGTGTTTGTAAATATCTGTTGATTTGCACTATTGGTATTGAATTACATACATGTAATCAGTTCCACATCTCGTGATTAGGGTAGTAATGTTTTCTAAAACTGGACAAGATCACTACAAACGCCTGTATAAAAGTTTGTCATTTTTGTATTCTTTAACATATCCCCATCTCATTCTGTTAATTTCTAAGCTCATTTCTGACTCTGATTTCACAGCTCAACTAATAAAAAAGTTTGGAAAATAATTTTTTTTTCAAATTAAGCCGTTTGAGTAAGCAGACGCTTTTTGTATTTTAATTATAAAGTAATATGAAAATACAATTGTTTCTTGGGTATATATTTTGCTTGCAAAAAATATATTTAAAATGCAGTGAGTTTTTCCCGAGCATAATGAAGCCCTTGCTTCTATTTGCTTGCTGGTCGTCAGAGATAAAACATAATCAGATTCAGGAATCACTGGAACACGCTTAGTAAATATTGTGCAGTTATGTGTTATTTTCCTTGACGATGTTTTTATGAATTTATTTATAAAAGTTTCATAAAAGCCCAAATCTTGGTAAACAAAAAGAGTTTAACATTCACTCAATACATCAAACCTCACACACACGCACACACACAGACACCCGCACACACACACACACATACACACACACACACACACACACACACACACACACACACACACATACACACACACACACACAACACACACACACACACACACACACACAAACATACACACACACACACACACACACACATACACACGCACACACACACACACCAAGTTTATAGCAGTGGTAACAGACACAATCTTTCCAACTGGATATCAGGTCCTAAGGAAAGACAGAGGGAGTAGAGGGGTTGGAGGAGTTGCACTGCTCATCAAATATCAATGGAATTTTGAAGAGAAGGCAAGGTGATTGCTGTGATATATAACCCACCACAGAATAGCAGAAGGCCAAGACATGATGAGAGTAACAGAGACATGGTCGATATACTGGCTGAAGTTGCAAGAAGGCCCAGGTGGGCAGGGCAAAGTTACTAGTTGTGGGTAACTTCAATCACAAGGAAACTGACTGAGAAAACCTGGAGCCACATGGGGACCCAGAAACATGGGTGGCTAAAAAGATGGAGGTGGTACTGGCAAACCTCATGCATCAACACGTTAGGGACACTACCAGAGAGAGAGAACAGAGGACGATCCAGCAAGACTGGACCTTGTATTCACCTTGCGTAGTTAAGATACTAAGGATATCACATATGAAAGGCCCCTCGGAGCTAGTGATCACGTTGTCCTGAGCATCCAATACATAGTAGATTTACAAGTGGAGAGAGAGGAAGGAAGGACAGAAAGAATGAAGTCAAACTACAAAAGAGGTGACTATACAAGCATATGGAACTTACTACACGAGGTTCAGTGGGAAAGTGAACTGGCAAGAAAATTAGTAAATGAAATGATGGAATATGTGACAACAATATTAAAGGAAACAGAGACGCTCGTGCTCAAAGGCAACAGGAATAATGAGAAAGCCAGAACTAGCCCTTGGTTCACCCAAAGGTGTAGAAAGGCCAAAACAAAGTGCACTAGAAAATGGAAGAAGTATAGAAGGCAAAGAACCCAGGAAAATAAGATTAGTCGAAGAGCCAGAATCGAATATGCACAGATAAGGAGCGAGGCCCTGCGACATTATGAAAATAACATAGCAGCGAAAGCCAAGTCTCACCCGAAGCTGTTGAACAGTCACATCAAGAGGAAAACAACAGTCAAAAAACAGGTAATCAGGCTGAAGAAGGAAGGAGGAGAAATCACATGATACGACTGAGAAGTATGTGAAGAGCTCAAGAAGATATTTAAAGAAGTATTTACAGTGGAGACAGAAAGGACTCCAGAGAGCCGGACTGATGGGGTACACCATCAAGTGCTGGACACAATACATACAACCAGGGAGGAGGTGAAGATGATACTAAGTGAACTAGATACCTCAAAGGTGATGGGGCCAGACAACATCTCTTTGTGGGTCCTGAGAGTGAAAGCACTAACAACAAACGTCAACACATCTATCGAACAGGGCGACTACTTAAGGTGCGGAAGACAGCAAATGTAGTCCCAGGTTTTAAGATAGGAGACAGACACACAGCACTAAACTACAGACCAGTGTCACTGACATGTATAGTATGCAAAAGTCAGGAAGAAGATTATCAGAAGAGTGGTGAAGTACCTAGAAAGGAATGAGCTTATTCACGACAACCAGCACGGTTTCAAAGAAGGGAAATCGTGTGTCACAGACATACTGGAGTTCTATAACAAGGTGACGGCGTTAAGGCAAGATAGAGAGGGGTGGGTAGATTGCATTTTCTTGGACTGTAAGAAGATTTTTGACTCAGTTCCACACAAGAGATTAGTGCAAAATTTGGAAGACCAGAAAGGTTTAACAGAGAAGACACTGCAATAGGTCAGAGAATACTTGACAGGAGGTCATCAGTGAGTTATGGTATGCAAGAAGGTGTCAGACTGGGCACCTATGATGAGCGGGGTTTCACAGCGGTCGATCCTAGGACTGGTGCTGTTTCTGGTATATGTGAATGACATGACGAAAAGGACAGACTCAGAAGTGTCCCTGTTTGCAGACGATGTTTAACCCCACTAAATGCAAAGTCATGAAGATCGGGGAAGGGCAAAGAAGACCGCAAATAGAATACAGTCCAGGGCCAAAGACTGCAAACCTAACTCAAGGAAAAGGATCTTGGGGTGAGCATAATACCGAGCACATCCTGAGGTGCATATCAACCATATGGCTAATAGCAAACCTAAGAACAGTGTTCCAACACCTCAGTAAGGAATCGTTCAGGACTCTTTACACAGTGTACATCATTCCCATATTGGAGTATGCAGCACCAGTTTGGAACTCACACCTGGTCAAGCACGTCAATAAATTAGAGAAAGTGCAAACATTTGCAACGAGAGTAGTCCCGGAGCTAAGGAGCATGTCCTACTAGGAGAGGTTAGGGAAAACCGACATGACGACAATGGAAGGCAGGAGAGAGAAAGAGATCGACATGATAACGACATTTAAAATACTGACAGGAACTGACAAGACGGACAGAGACAGGATGTTCCAGAGATGGAACACAGCAACAAGGGGTCCCAACTGAACGTTAAAGACTCAGATAAGTCACAAGGATGTTAGGATCTATTTCTTCAGTCATAGAGTTGTCGGGATGTGGAACGGTCCGGAGAGTGAGGTACTAGAGGCAGGATCCATACATAGCTTTAAGAAGAGGTATGATAAAGCTCATGGAGCAAGGAGAGAGTCGCCCTAGTAGTGACCAATGAATAGGCTGGGCCAGGAGCTATGTCTCGACCCCTGGTCAGTAGAATTAGATGAGTACACACCCACACACAAAGGTTTGCAACAAGGCTAGTTCCAGAGTTAAGGGGAATTTAATACGAAGAAAGGTTAAGGGAAATCGGCCTGACGACACTGGAGGACAGGAGGGTTAGGGGAGACATGATAACGACATTCAAAATACTGCGAAGAATTGACAAGGTGGACAGAGACAGAATGTTCCAGAGATATGACACAGAAACAAGGGGTCACAATTGGAAATAAAAGAATCAGATGAGTCAAAGAGATGCTAAGAAGTATTTCTTTAGTCACAGAGTTGTCAGGAAGTGGAATAGTCTGGCAAGTGATGTGGTGGAGATAGGAACTATATACATGGAGCAGGGGGAGAGAGGAGCTAGTAGCGATCATTGAAAAGACGCGGCCAGGAGCTATGAATCGACCCCTGCAATCACAAATAAGTGAGTGCAAATAGGTGAGTACACGCACGCACACCCACACACACATAGAAACACAAATTTGGTCAGAAAATATTGTTCTAACATACCAGGTCAGGCAGAAGTGACGAAAAAAAAAACAAGTCGAAGCATAATCTAGGCGTCAACCAAAAAAATGCATGAATCTAAATAATTCAACGATCCTTTTGTAGCTTGAAAACGTATGATTATGTATGAGCGTAGATAAGAGGACTACGTAACTAGCGAAAAATAATAATCATCGTTGTAATCATTATTGTCATAGGTAGTTTCATAAAATTTCGAACATTATTTCACAGATCAACTAATAAAAAAAACTTGGGAAAGTAAAATATTTTTTTTTTAATAATCAGCTGTTTGAGTAATCAGATGCTTTTTGTATTTTAATTATAAAGTAATATGAAAATACAAATGGTTCTTGGGTCTCTATTTTTCTTGCCAAAAAATATATTTAAAATGCAGTGAGTTTTTCCCGAGCATAATGAAGCCCTTGCTTCTATTTGCTTGCTGGTCGTCAGAGATAAAACATAATCAGATTCAGGAATCACTGGAACACGCTTAGTAAATATTGTGCAGTTATGTGTTATTTTCCTTGACGATATTTTTATGAATTTATTTATAAAGTTTCATAAAAGCCCAAATCTTGATAAACAAAAAGAGTTTAACATTCACTCAATAAATCAAACCTCACACACACATACAGACACCCGCACGCACACACACACACACACACACACACACACACACACACACACACACACACACACACACACACACACACACACACACACACACACACACACACACTCACACTCACACACAAAACACACACACACACACACACACACACTCACACTCCACACTCACATCACTATCAACATGCCCCGGATGTGACTAAAATGATAGGCATAAGCGGGTCTTGCTTCACGCACGGAGGGCCCGGGTTCAATTCCCGGCGGGGCCGAAACATTTCGAAGTATTTCATTACACACACACACACACATACATACAACAGGGAGAGTGAAGAGGCGGGGCCAGGAGCTGTGAATCGACCCCTGCAACCACAACTAGGTGAGTACAACACTCACACATACACACACACACGCACGCAAACACACACACACACACACGGAGGCCCGGGTTCAATTCCCGGCGGGGTCGAAACATTTCGAAGTTTTTCGTTACACACACACACATACATACAACAGGCCTAGTGTCTAATCGACATGTGCCTAGGACAAAATTGTAACTAACACACACATCAAAGACAAAGATTGCAAACCTCACTCAAGGAAAAGGATCTTGGGGTGAGTATAATACCGAGCACATCTCTTGAGGCGCACATCAACCAGATAACTGCTGCAGCATATGGGCGCCTGGCAAACCTGAGAATAGCGTTTCGATACGTCAAGCCCATACTGGAGTATGCAGCACCAGTTTGAACCCAAACCTGGTCAAGCACGTCAAGAAATTAGAGAAAGTGCAACGGTTTGCAACAAGGCTAGTTCCAGAGCTAAGGGGAATGTCCTACGAAGAAAGGTTAAGGGAAATCGGCCTGGATACACTGGAGGGCAGGAGGGTTAGGGTAGACATGATGTTGACATACAAAATACTGCAAGAATTGACAAGGTGTACGGAGACAGGATATTCCAGAGATGGGACACAGAAACAAGGGGTCACAATTGGAAGCTGAAGACTCGGCTAAGTCACAGGGATGAGTCGTAGAGATGTTAGGAAGTATTTCTTTAGTCATAGATTGTCAGGAAGTGGAATAGTCTGGCAAGTGATGTAGTGGAGGCAGGAACCTTTCACAGTTTTAAGACCAGGTATGATGAAGCTCATGGAGCAGGGAGAGAGGGGACCTAGCAGCGATCAGTGAAGAGGTGGGACCAGGAGCTATGTCGCGAAGTTTTGTCTCCTTTCTTTCCGTTTGGCTCCTCGTTCAGTAGGGGTGTACTAGCTTCAGATGCTGTCTCCTCTGAGCAATAGCCCTGTAACTTGCTTCAGCCTATTTACATCTTATTTTAGGGCCCTTATCCTGGCTTCTGCGGCTTCGACTTGTGACTCCTATTTCTTCTTCTCATCCTCCATCCTCTTTTCCAATTTCGAAGGGAGCTTACCTAATTTGCTCTCCCACTCTTGTTCCATCCTTTTACATTGCTCTTCCATCCATTCTTCCTTACCAGAACCATTTTCCTCTCATCCTCTGTGACTTAGACTTCCCTTCTAAGCCACCATTTTTTTGGGGGGGTTTAGGTGTTGTAGTTGTGTGTGTGGGAGTGGGGGTGGTTTTAAAGGGGAGAGAGATGGGGAGAGGGAGACAGGGAGAGTGATGGGGTGGAGAAAGAGTGGGAAGGGGGCTAGAGGGAGAGGGGGTGGAAGGGAAAGATAAATGAAAAGAGAGGGGATTTAATGGAGGGAGGGAGAGGGGAGAAAGATGGAGAGAGAGAGTAGGAGGGGGATGGGGAGACAGTGTCAGAGGGAAAGAGAGATGGGTGGGAGGATAGGGGGGTACATAGGTACAGGGAGAGAGGGGGATGGGAAGTGAGGTAAATGCAATGGGGGAGAGGTGGGAGGAGAGAAAAAGGGTGGAGGATGGAAGGAAGATGGAGAGGAAGAGAGAGAGAGAGAGAGAGAGAGAGAGAGAGAGAGAGAGAGAGAGAGAGAGAGAGAGAGAGAGAGTGAGAGATTGAATGTGAGTGAGATAGGGAGGTAGAGAGTGGGAAGGGAGAGAGGGTGAGAGAGAGGTTGGGGGAGGGGGAGACAGTGGCGAAGGAAGACACGATGTGGATGGGGAATGGGGAGGAAGTATGGGGAGAGAGAGGGGGAGGGACAGTCACATGGGGGGAAGAGAAAAGGGAAGAGGGAGAAATAGAGGGAGGGAAATTGGGGGTGCGTGATAGGGGTTTGTGGGTGGTTGGTGTTTGTGAGGGGTTAAGATAAGATTAAGATAAGATGTCTTCGGATTTTTAACCCCGGAGTGTTATCCCCCAGGATAACCCAAGAAAGTCAGTGCATCATCGAGGACTGTCTGTCTTATTTCCATTGGGGTCCTTAATCTTGTCCCCCAGGATGCCACCCACACCAGTCGACTAACTCCCAGGTACCTATTTGCTGCTAGGTAAACATGACAGCAGGTGTAAGGAAACACGTCGAAATGTTTCCACCCGTCGGGAATCGAACCCGGGCCCTCCGTGTGTGAAGCGAGAGCTCTAGCCACCAGACCACCTGTTTATTAGTATAGGCTAACGGTTGGCAGGTTGTGTGTGCGTGTGTATGTGTGTGAGTCTCTTCTTATGTTTACACTGTTATTTAAGTTACTGTCAGTTTCAAAAACCTTCTTGTCCCGATCCTACACCTATTTTCAGGTATGTTAGTGTATGTTTGCCCGACCTCAGCGCCTGCAGCCCTCTCGCTGGAGTGTGTGACGACCTAGCATGTGGTATCACACTTCCTTTCCCAGCTTCTCTTCCCTACTAAAAGTGTGTGTGTGAGTGTGTGTGTGAGTGTGTGTGTGTGTGTGTGTACACCAAATTAATCATTCCAAATAGGAACCTGTCATTAGAAAATATCGTAATCTAGTGTCAGGAGCAATGTCGAATTTTAAAGTTGCCTTTCGCATAGTATAACTGTGTACATTAGATACGCTTCAATAGGAATTGCAATATCCTCGGAGACGGGAACATTCATAAGCGAGATCGTGCAGGGAACTATTGCCGGAAATTAAGAGAGCGATGGAGCCAGCCTCAGAAACAGCTCAGTCGGACCGAGTCATGGATCTAAGACATTCGCCTTCCCTAGAACTGCTGCGAATAACGTTTCTTCTGATACCACATTTGCTGCTTCAGAGATAACTTGAGCAATGTTTTAAAGTCTGCTGGGTACTGATTATTAGTGAATAAGGTATTTCATAACATATAACAGTACCGATTATTTCTTGCTCTTTGATATTTCTTTAACTCATAATGTAATTTTTGTCCACGTTTCTATCACCTTCTCCGAGAGTATGAATGAAATATTTGTAGTTATATCAATAATGACATCGAAACGTTGCACAAACGACTTATTCGTCAATTTCTCAGTATTCTATACCGTTTACAATATGACGGCAGCATATAAGTATATATATATATATATATATATATATATATATATATATATATATATATATATATATATATATATATATATATATATATATATATATATATATATATATATAAAATATAGGGAGGTACCACCTCTGGAACTTTCCTGGGGACCCTCATCCTCAGAGAAAAGAATAAACTTGCTTCAGGGAAAACTCAAAGTTCTCCTTGAAGCTGATTGATAATTTTCTTTTACTACCCTCTATATTTTCTATATACTTTATTTAAAGACAAAATACATTGATAAAATAAACTGACAAGAATACAATAGGGACTAAAACAATATAGATAACAAGGCAGAACTACATCTCAAATACTTCGTCAGCAGTGGGCTGCGTGCCCAGAATGCTGCAGGCATTTTCCCTCTGGATCGCAACACTGAGTCTCTGAAAGAGGAAGCTAGCCGCCCTGCGGTCCTTGGTTTCTATGATGAGTTTTTCACCCAGGTCTTTAAGAAACTTTAGAGCACACTTGCCCCATGCTCCAAGGGTCTCCGACCCTATTGGGATGAAGTTATAGCAAGAGGAAAGGCCTTCTTTCAACCTGCCTTACGAATTTCATCCCATATAAATTGACTGTACGCCCTATGCAAGTGGAAGGTTATGATAATTAGCATATAATGCACATGTCACTACTAAACGTGGAGTAAAAATATTGAGAAAGAGTGTGCATATTACTGGAAAAGCACATATAGTGAAAAAATCGGTGACATCTTCATAATTACTAAACAGTCTCTAGGTGCTCTTGATGTCTGACGAAGAGGTCACATTCACAATTAACTTTTTATATGATTATTAAGCTTCAGAGTATTATTCACTTGGTGATAGACTATAAATCTCTTTTTTTTTTTAATCGGTTACCTCTTTACAAACGTTGATCTTGATAACCTACTGATGTTCCTTATGGAAGAGCTCCCTAAACATGATCTATCGCTGGACACAATGATCTTTATATAATTGTTTAAGTCACATAATACGACTACTTTTTACGGATATTCTTAAAATTGTTGTGTTTACAACACTGAATATTTTGGTAAAAAAAAAGATATCTCTATTATACTGCGGTAACCTAGGTCAATCTAAGTGCAATGGTTCTTTTGCTAAACAAGCTTAAACAATCGTAAAATCATTGTTTGAAAAGCTTAAAAAATTAGTCTGATCACGAAAAGAATGGATTTAATTGTTTTAAAAAACTAATTGAATTTAAATTTACTTAATGTAAGTTAGGAATGACTGAGCTTTTCTGGACTGCGTTAGTTTGAGCACGTTGAAGTTTGGGCGAAATATTGTGGAAAAAAAAAATATTACCATAAAACTGTTACTGTGTATCTTGTTGAAGAAAAATCATTGGCCTTGAAGACGACTTAAGATGCAGTTTCAAAAGCCATTCTGCTGCCAAGCTCGAACACAGAAAAATAATCCTGACGCCTTTACAGCTGTTTCTTTTTCTGTTTGATGAGATTAAAAAAGAGAATTTCTCCTTTGCTCTTAAATTAGTATAAATGTTATTTGAACTTCCTGTTAACTAAGTTTTTAAGGCTTTTTTTACAAGAAACACTGAAATTTGTTTTTGGTTATAATTAATAGTTTGTATCCTGTGTTGCAGTCTGCTACAATATATCTATGTGCTATTATTGCCTGTAATCTAGCATTTATATACACCTTTTCGTGGTTTCTGAGTTTGAATCTCAAACTCCCGCCCCTGCTTCTTTGCTGTAAGATTCTGGGTTCTTATTGAAATCTCGTGTGGTCTGCCATTTCTTTTCTTGAAGCTGTGCATAAAACCTACCTCCACCACTTCTTTTTCAGGTTATTCCATTTTCTTATCATCCTGAGGATAAAACAAAATGCCTCCCTACACCCATATGACTTACCCTTGTGTTTATTTTTTTTGCTTTCGTGTTCACATTTTCCTCCTTTGGAGCAGTCAATCCCAGGTACTCTCAGTGTTATATATTCGATTATCATATTTCATTTTGGTCTTACTATCTTCTAATGTCCTCAGATTAGGTTCTTTAAATTCCTCTTAGTTTCTCGCTCCCGATTTGGCACAAGTCTCATTACCAGTAGCTTCGTTTCTCCGTTTTTGTACCAAGCTTATGAGGTGGGGGTTCAATGCTGGCACTGCATTTTCCAAGATTTAGGTCGTTTAATAGGGCCTGAAAAAATTTATGATCAGGTTCCTTTCAGAAAATTTTGGAGTCAGAGATTATTCGGATAATGTGCGCCTCTGATGAAATACTCGGTACCATGGTTACACTTAATTCCATCTGCTTAAATGAGATGTGAAACTTTGTTCTCCCGAGTCTGTACTCTGTTTCAAGTCTGCTTTTCCGTACCTCAGACAATGCTAACGTTACTTTTCCTGAGGATTAATTTCAATAGAAATTTGTGACCAAACCTGCAGTTTGTCCAGGTTAAGTAGCAACATTTTCGTGTCCTCCATGGATTTTTTTTCTCCTCAATAATTTGACATAACCTATGAACAAAGCTACATCGAAATCTGCCCAGCATGAGGTTCGTATATAGCAATATGTATAAAACATGTAAACACGGGTTAAGAGCATATGTGTCGCAAAGCTACGGTTCCTTCAGTCATCAAAAAACGTTTTACTTGACACATACGTGTTTTTTCTACACAGTTCTGGGTATCAGTCATCAAGCTTGACTTATATGTACAAGTATTGCCGAGACACCAGCCTGGAGCCAAGTGGAATCGAACTATATTTACATTTATTTATTCTGATATATATTTACGGATAATTAATTGTTTTTTCCGTTCTCATTAGATGATCATTCTATCCACTGCAGTTCCTGTTTTAAAGTCCGCGTGTTACAGTGACGTTATTTGCTTATGCAGGTGAAAGCAGACAACATGTTTTTGACAGAACGTTAGATAAATTGTTCAGAATATGTTATTTACTCTGAAAACGATAGATATTATGTTTTTAATGCAAATGAACATAATAAAACTAACAATGAATGAAAAGTTAAACATATTCATGCTAAAGTTTAATTCTCATAAATGGGTTCCATATTATATTACGAATCTAAAAAGAAAAAAAAGGAAATGTGCATTGAAAGTTAGGTTAGGAAAGGCTCGTCAGGAACAAGATATTTTTTACCTGACGCTAGTCTCGGCCTTCTTATCACTTGACCGAGGTCCCTCTGGTTTACCAGTCCACCCCTTTAAAAGAAGGAGGAGGAGGAGGTGTTGATTCACCGGGAATTCTCCCGGCCCGTGTCTTTACCAGATGGTGACCCGGCTCCGGCTCCCTGGCGTGAGAGTATCAGAGACCTATGTCTCCCTTGGGAGGGGGTACCCTTCAGCGGCAGGACCAACTGGTCTCAGGCCTAGCCACATTCCCCACCAGCACGAGGCAGGTGGTAGATAGATGCTAGACCACTCTGGTCTGCCACCTTCCCCGCCCCAAGGAGGCTGACAGGAAGGACAGGCTTGCGAGCCGCAGATGGTAGCAAGCTCCAGCCTTGGCACCTAAAATAAATTAATTTTATGTATATACACCAAAAGTATATATATATTATTTTATGTATTATATTATTATATAACAATTGGTCCAAACTGTGAACCTCAGTATAACATAGGACATTTTACAAATATTATAACTGATATTTTTTAATACAATTTTTCATCTTTATAATAATTATTGATTAACTAAAAAAAAAAAAAAAGAAATTAAATTTTTGTTAGGGATATTTGAATGATAGCTAGAATCCTTTTCTTATTTTTCTTCCTCCAACTTTCCCTTTTTAATTTGTTCATAGCACGAGAAAGCCTCTTCCAATCGTCTTCAACCTTGCAACATTCCAATAGCACTCATTGACAGCATACTGGCATGGCTCCAGTAAGTTCCGAAAATCCTCTACGACGTATCTTCAAACGGATAAAAAATGGTGAAACCTAGTTCGACTAGGAAAGAAAGTGAAATTCAAATGAGGAGGTGCATACCTGCCAATTTTAATGGTAAAATAGTGTGAAATTTTCATTCACGTTTGATCACGTTAGAAATATTTGAGTCTACGTAATAATAATGATACTAATAATTTTTATTTCTAGAAGTACATGATACAACTTATGCAGACCTACCTGTCATCAGTGACATACTATACAGAAAGTCCCTTGTTATGTAGAGCACTTCGAACAACTTAGGTTAATCTTATCCCCCCAGGATGCCATCCACTCCGGTCGGCTACAACCCAGGTACCTACTTCCGTACCGGTGATCGAGCCACGGACATTCAATGTGTGAGCTGAATGTGCTACCAATCAAGCTACACGACACGTCTTCGGAATGGTTTTAAAATTGAATAACTGATGGGTCTTTTTGCCAATATAGTCTTAATTAAGTTTAGTTTGTGAGGGGACAAATTTGTTAATGTCCATTTTTTTCATAAAACATTGAATCGTTGTAAGCCTTGCTATAACTCTAAAATGCCTCTTCTCATCGGCTTCAAATTTTCAACCCCGAGTGTTTTTAAATAAATAGGGTTGAAATAATTATTGGGCTTCATCAGTCTCAAATTCACATTTTTTTTTTTAAATAAATAGCGAAATTGATTTTCTTTCACTTACTAAAGAATTCCTCGTGTTGTCGATTTCAAAATAATAATGCAAGACATCATATACGCTTAGACTGTTTATGCGCAAATTTGAAATTTTAATAAAATTGTTAAAAAACATAATTGTTGGTTTTAAAGCAATTACTGGAAAATGCCTTTTCTGATAAGTTTCATTTTTTTTTTTGTCAAAGAAAAGCATTTGATAATGTAAAGTACAACATGGTGCTGTTGAAACTAGAGTATAGTGATATCAGAGGGAATGCTCTCACATATATAAATTCCTCCTTCACCGACAGAAGTAAATATGTGACATTCATTGATACAAACTCTTTAACACAAATTGTCAACTCACGGTTGCATCAGGGTAGTGTCCTTTTCCCACTACAATTACACATCTGCATCAGTGACCAACTAAATGCCTTCCTGGAGCTTCTACCAGTCCTGTTGCAAATAAGACAATATGTGTCATATAAAATCTCAGACCCTGTCGTCCTCAACAACACTTGGAAGACAACCAACAAACTTACTCTCGGGAATAATCTAGAAATACCTATTTCAATATAACAGTGAATAATTCACCCACAAAAAGCCAAGACCTTTGAAAATTCTTGAGGGAACACCTTTTCATACGAACAAAAAAAAATCAAAACTATGGATATTCAGTCTTTACCTCACTTATAGTATTTTTGTTTGGGAATCTTCAGCCCAAAAACTCAACAATAAATTGCTATAATTATCACGCAATCAGGTTACAGACGACACACAGCCCCTCCACTGTTAAAAAGTTTCAACTTACTGAATATACAACACATCCCACACTGAACATTTTATGTGTACACGACACTCATAACGAACTTCAACCTAGTGATGCAAGCTCTTCCTGGAGAGCTGCAGGAGATAAGTATATGTATGATATTCCACGCATTCGATTCAGTCTGTACAGGAAATCCATGCTTATAAACGGCCCTCAAATTTGGAACTCCTATGCAGAACATGCAAGAAGTTCCCATTTAGCCATCTGCTTCACATATATAATATAAAAGAACCTCCCAAATTTGACTTAAACCTTGCTTAAACAAATTATGTTTAATCCTGATATATCAATAGTAGCCCAGTTGAACCAAGTCATATTAACATTCATATTGTTGTTCACTCTATCACCAATCTGCTTTAACATGTGTAATAATCAAATATATTTTTTACCTCAGTATTTTCAGGTATAAATAATGTGCCAAATTGTTGCATAAGATTTCAATAAAACAATTCACTTTATCTATTTTTTTATAGTATTGATATGTCAAATATCGCTAACTATACCATTCTAGTGAACTACTATATGTGAATATGTAATTGACTATTAATTATTAGTACATTTTAATGATGCCAGAAAAGCTCTGGTAACTAAAGAATGCCTCTAGAGGTCCTCTACAAAACTGAAGCATTTGTGTATCTTAATTGGAAGCTTTTGTGTACTGAATTTAGATTCTGCGTGTGATAATTTTCAAGTTTTATATAAAAAAATTATCAAATTAGAATTTCTTAAAATAATACAAAAATCATAGTTTTTTTTTAATGTAATTTCGAGAATTTTAAACAAAGCAACAGCAAAAATAAAATTGAGAAAAAATATAAACTTATATTTTTAATGTGATTATTTATTTTCACGATTATAATAAATCCTTTAATTTTGGAGCCAGAGAAGGACCATTGATAGTTACAGTGTTCTCTCCTCCCCCAAGACATTCGATGGTTACAAAAGAACTCTACCGATCGGCTTCAAATTTTCATCCGTGGTCAGATGTTAATAAATATTGCGCCCCCTGAATGGGGCCCAATGTTTATAGTATATATTTATGTAAATTTTATGTACATCTTTACCTTTTCATTTAATTTTATATTCCTGATATTTTCATTAATAGCTAAAAATATAATATCTTGCTTTATATTATTTGATTTATTATATTAGCTATATATGTAGGTAGGATGTAACATGTATTACACTTCTCACTGCACTTGCAGTTGAAGAGTTTTGATTCGCTGTCAACCGTCGCAAATTACCTTGCTAACTACTGCTCGCTTCTTTGTGTCAGGCTGTACCTCGCACCGTTGCTGGAGTAGCACGGCCGAGTCACCTGATGTGGGTCCTGAGGTCGAAAAATCTCTCTCTCTCCAGAGCTCTTCATCGCTCGACCAACACCTCTCTCTCTCTGTCCATCTATCCAGGGATCTCTCTTGTCTCAGGCTGTTTGTTTGTTATTTAGACTGTTTTGGTAGAGTATGGTTTCGCTGGTGAGTCGAAACATACTTCTTGTAACTCTGTGTAACTCTGTTCACAGGGCATTGTTTAGACTTAGTGATTTTTTACGTTTTGCTGAGGTTGTGTCGCACTGACACTCTAAGTCAACCCAGGTTCCAAGCTAAAGCTTCTGACCTATTTTGTGTGGCATCTACACACCGTCGTAGTCGGGGATTTGGTTATGCTGAACTTAAATTCAATATTAAGGGAGTTTTATGACTTTCATGGAGGATCTGCTGATGGTCCCCAGTTATGGTCGCTATTTTGTCTCCTTGTTCCTGACGCTGTGCTGCTGCTTGTTACATTATTGCTGTTGGCGAATGAATCGTCATATTGTTCAAGCAAGCTGTTTTGATTGTCTTGTTGGTCAAGAAGATAGATTATTTGTGGACGTTTAGTCAGTTACTGTTTAAGTCGAGTCAACTCGAGTCTTGCTGAGACATAACGAATAACTTTGAGCACATACACACATTATCACACACACACACGCTTGTATATGCTACCATTATTTTATAATTGATGATAACGTACCAGATCGTACTTAAGAGTCGTACAGTTAAGTAATGTGCCTTCAGCACTTTACTAGTATATGTACAATTTAACTTTGCACTACAAGAGAACTGTAGAAGCTTATATCCTAAATTATATCAACTTCATTTAATTTGATTTTGTCCACCTAGACAACTTTGTTAATAAAATTTCAGTTTTTATTTCTTTAGTTAGTATCCTATCAGTTGCAATCCTAAAGTACTATTGAAATTTATCATATTTTTAAAGGATAACTGGACCAAAATACTTTCTGAATTGTTACAAAAAATAAGAAACAGGCTGAATGCTAGAGGTGGAGACCTAGTATTCTCTAGAGATGTCTATACTTTATAGATATTGCCTTTTTGAAGCACTAAATGAAAGGTCGTATAACAATTTACAAGGGCAAGTGCAGCGTTGTGTAGTGCAGTGTTGTGTAATGCAGTGTTGTGATAAATTTTATGTTGACAGTTCCCTAGCTGGCTATCCAGGTGATAATTTTAGAAGCTGAATGCCTCCTATTCCACAAGTGCTATATGACCCCTGATTAAAATAAAACAACTGTGAATACCATCAATCTTCATTGGTTGTTGCATCATTCGAAATGGATGAAACATTACTATGGGTATAGGTTGTATAGGAGCAACTTTTTGTCGCATTCTTTTAAATAACTGGATTATACACCTTTTGGTCAGCTTTATATCAACACTGCTGATGTATTTTCCTCAAAGGAACATTTCTCTTGATTTTAGATTGTGTAAATTTTAATACGTCACTTTTATTAATGTCTCTTCTGATTAGAGATAAGTCATAGTATTTGACTTTACATGGATTTCCTATGATAAATTTACATAATGTACCTTTATATGCCTATAACATGTGTGTCACGCCCTAAAGACTAGTGTAAAAAAGTTTGCAGAGTTCAAATAAAACTTGCTTATTTTCTTTTTTCCTCTTTCTTACCTAGATGCTGGTCAGTCTTAGACGAACTTTGGATTAAGTTTGGCCTGAGAAGGTCTCAATCTGTTTTTTTGGTAAAGACATTAGGATAATTGAATACTGTTTTTAACGGAATTTCTGAGTGTTTCATCGAATTTATTTAAACTCTTTAATGATCATAACATGATGCAACTTCTGATCGGCTTCAAACTTTTTGAGCAAATGTATATCAGCATATTGGTCTCTATGAGATAACAAGAAAATGCCTCGCCACTGTAACTTCCAAGCTTATTTACTTAGTGAAAGGTTAGAAGTAGTTTTCGGCTATGTAGCAGTTAATTTGCCACATTTTATTGAAGAATTTTGGATAATAGTTTCCATGTGATGACTTGTGAATCTCTTTTCCGATTTTGTTCATACCTTTAATATACTCCAAACATATGCTGCACTCTACACTATTCCACTAGCTTGCATTTAAGTGAAGGGTACAAGAGTTCAGCAATACGGGGATTCATTTCTTTGATCACTCATCGACGGACGGAAATATTTTGAGCTTTGGTTAAAATCTGACTGCTAACCTATGTGCGTGCGAGAGGATTTTCAGCTGCAGCTCTTGGCACTGTCATAATGCAGCAAATCAGTCCCTCGAGTTATACCTTTGTTAAGGTGTTAAATATTCGTTGTGAAAATTCCATGACAGTTCTTAATGTGTATCTCTTACCTAGATCTACTGTTCTTCCTCCGTATTTATTATGTGCATGATTTTGTAACTCATGTATACGAAATAAATGCAGTATAATTAATAGATATGCTGTGTAATGTCGTATGCTATCATTGTTTCTAATGAAATGTAATGCAGAATAATTGCAGATGCTTAATTGAGAAAAGATTGTTATTAGCATCATTATTATTTATTATTATTATTATTATTATTATTATTATTATTATTATTATTATTATTATTATTATTATTATTATTATTATTATCAGAGTAACATCTGTAAATTATTTACTAATATTCCTATTACTGAAATATGTAAATTAATTGGAGAAATGTGTTATGATATGAAGATTCACACTTGATGATGAAATATATTAATTATTTTTTATATGTTAGGTTAATTTTCTAAGAGTTATTATACATTGTAATGATTAGTGCCAGTATTAACAATCGGTAGTAAATAAGTTGAGCCGCTGTTAAAGACTTTTACAAAGAAGTTGTTAATAGCGATGAACACGCTTCCAGGAATCTCAACTATTACTCAATCTACTGCTAACAAGTGTTAATGTATGTCAAGGTGTCCCGTGGCTTGGTTGGCAACACTTAGTGTCAGTGGTTAGGTGGAAATGCTGGGCCTGTTTCCTTACACCTTCTGTCCTTGTTCACCTAGCAGTAAGTAGGTACCTGGGTGTTAGTCGACTGGTGTGGGTCGCATCTTGAGAGACAAGATTGAAAGACTCAATGGAAATAAGACAGACAATCCTTGATAATGCACTGCATTTCTTGGGATATCCTCGGTGGCTCACCCTCTAGGTTAAAAATCCGAACAAATCTTATCTTAATTATTGTTAAAAAGGCGTTTTTTTGTGAAATAACCACCGAAGAAAAATAACATCTAGCCAGTATAATTATACCACCCTATGTAATGTCTATTAAATGTTTGTGCCTTGTATTATTATAATATAAATAAATAAATAAATAAATAAATGTTTATTTCCTTGCAAAGCTTACAATGTGTGGTCTACATATTTTAAAATGTTAATTACAAAGATGGCCTCTAGCATGCCTAGGCATTTCAGGCAGACTAATACTAATTCTTACTCTTAATTAACACAGGTAATGGAGCAGTACATTTTAATATATCTATTTGCATACAAGGTAGATTTATAGTAATGAGGTTGTATAAAACATATAACAATATTACAATTAGTAAATTTAGTGATGAGAATAATAAGTCTTGGCATGATACACTGTTTCTATTAAAGCTGTTATACTGGGAGAGTTTCTTAGGTAAACTTAGGGCTAAATTAAGATTTATTAGGCAATAACTATATTAGGAATTTTATGTTTACAGTCATTTGGGTGAGTGTAAGTGTAAATTAGAGGAAATCACAGATATCGAGAGTAAGTCTATTTTGTTTTGGATGTATGCATGATATGAATAAGAGAAAAGGTGGTTTTCATATAGTTAGCTGACGGTGGTGTGTGTTAGGGAGGTAAGAGCATTCACCTCCCAGCCCTCGTATGGGACGGACGTGCTGGTACTGACTCCTGGTGGCGACCTGGAGAAGTAACTCATTTTCTACAAAATGGCGACTGGACTAAAGAGACGCGTAAACACGGTGTGTGTTGAGTTAATTCGTGGCACTGTTTACCCCACGAATGCTGCTGTGGTGCTGCCGGCTATCCTGAGGGATACATATGGCCTGAACAAAGAGAAGATCTACGAGATAGCGTTAAATGGCGCAACACGTATATTCGTGAAAATGGTGACATCTGGGGCATATGGCCGTATTTTGGAGAAATACCAGGACATACTGGTAATGGTAAATTCAAGTTTGGAGGTGAGATTAAAGGATGTATCCAAGTATTATACTTGGGTTAGAGTACAAAACATACCGTTTGAGGCTGATGATTTTGATGTCAGGCATGTTTTTCAAGATTATGGAATTATACATGCAACGACAGTGGGCAGGTGGACTGAGGGCTCCTACATGGGATATTTAGAGGGTTCCTACACCCTGAAAATGACGATCAGAAGCCCTATTCCATCATATGTTGTCATGACTGATTTTAAAATGCAGGTGTATGTGACTTATGCAGGACAAAGAAAAACCTGCAGGATATGTGGTTTGTATGAACATATGGCTGCTGCATGTGAGAAGCGATGATTTCAATCACCAAGTGGCACGGCTGTGGTGGGGGTGATGCCAGAGGAGTCAAGTGAGGGTGTGGAGTGTGGGGTTGGGGCCCCTAAGGGAGCATGGAGTGACATTGTGGATGGCACGGGAGAGGTGTTCCTAACTTTGCCTGCTGAGACACAGGAGACTGTAAGTGTGGGGTCTCAGGACCAGGGTGTGACATTAGATATTGGTATAGATGTGCCTCTCCAGGATGTGATGAAGGGACTGATGGACAGTACTCTATGAGAGGCATCTGTGGACAGTGGTGTTAATGAAGTAGGATATTTTGCTGGTATTGTCAGTGAATTAGGAGACAGTTCTGTGCAGGATGGTTTGGTGGTGGGAGAAGTTAGAGTATCTGTGCACAAAGAGGAGAGTGTTGACAGCATAGAAGTGACTGGAGAGACAAGAAAGCCATCGGTGGGGGCGTCGGACAGTGACGATGTCCTTATGCTGGCCCAAAGAACATGCAAAAAGGCGTGGGTGGACGTGGCACGCAGGGATAATGAAGAGTGAAAGGGTTGGATGGGGCTAGAGGGGTGCAGAGCATTGTTAAGGATGGGGGTCAGCAAAAGAGTATTGTATCAAGGCCACAAAGGTCCAAAGGTAAGCCCCCTCTAATATATTCAGGAGTTTAACCATCAATGTAAATGACCTTTGGGCCGAGGTGAAGTGCAGGTGGGTTGAGGGGACTCTGAAACGGTATGCTGTTGACGTGTGTTTCTTTCAAGAATACAATTATAGGTTTGGCAGAGACTTGTTCTTGAAAGGTTACAGTGTGTATGCTGGATGTTCTAGCAGATTAGAGGGTGGGGTTGCAATAGCGGTAAAAGAGACAAGCCCTTTTTGGATGATGAAATGGGAGGAGGGGGATGGGGGAAGGATTGTGAGGGTGGATGGGGTGTGGGGGGAGGTAAGGGTGTGTTTCATATGAGTTTACATGCCTGCCAACAATACTAGGAGAGTAAAGAAGAATTTGTGAGGGATTTTTTGGTTTACCATATAGGAGGTTTACCGGGGGTAACTATAATATGCGAGGATTGGAATAGTGTCATCAGGAAGAAGGATGTTGAACCAAGGGATGCAGGATGTGTGCTTGGTGTACTACGAGATGTTCTGGGTAATGCGGGGATGGAAGATGTGGTGGGGGGAGGAGGTTAGCAGGTGGAACACACCTTTATTAGAAGGGGTTTGCGGTACGGTTAGACAAGGTATATGTAACGTGGGAAGTGGTGGTGGAGAGGGTACAAACGTTAGATGTAGGTTTTTCTGATCATAGGGAGGTGTTAGTGGACGTGGGATGGGAGGGAATGGTACGGTGGTACGAGGGTTACTGGAAACTAAATGTGAGATTACTAGAGGGGGTAGAAGGACATGTGAGTTTTGCTGAGTGGTGGGAACCTGTGTGGGCTAGGGAAAAACTTAGTGAGAATATAGTGGAATGGTGGGAAACGTGTGCAAAACCGGGTATACGAGAATATTATAAGGTAAGGGGCAGGGAGGAAAGCTGTTGGAGGTATGGCTTGTAGAAGTATATTGAGGGGAAGCTGAATAGTTGTTACAAAGGGGGAGGGAAATACCCTGTGGCAGAGATAGGGGTTTTGAGAGATCAGTTACAAGAGATACAGAATGAAAGGTTTGCTGATGTGAAGTTGCGGGGGAAATGGAAGACGTGTTATGGGGTGACAGGCTGTCTGCACATGTATTGAGGAATTTTAGGAAAAGGCAGAGGGGAATGACTGTGATGGGTTTGGAGGTGGGTAATGAGGTGAATGAGTACGTGGAAGGACAAAGGTTGGACGACAGAGACGATGAGCATATATCTACACAGGTGGTTTGAGTGCTCTTTGCAAAAGGGGGAAAGTGGGGGGAGGGAGGGGCAGATCTTGGTGGAGGGTATTTCAAGGGGACTGGGAAGAGAAGATAGGAAGGGGATGGTGGGAGTGATTAGTGAGGATGAGGTGTGGATGGCAGTGCAACGTTTGAGCCAAAAGAAAACGCCGAGTATAGATGGTATCCCAATGATTTCTATCTGATGAATTGGGGGAGTGTAAAGGAATGTATGGTGAGTTTGTTCAATAGAATGAAAGAGGCAGGAAGTATGGGAAGAATGCAGTGAACAGGGGTGGTAGTGTTAGTAAGAAAGGGTGAGAGGGGGGTGACAATAAGGGATTATAGAGCACTGTCAATGATGTGTGCAGACTACAAATTTTTTGCGAAAGTGTTGGGTAATAGAATGAAAAGAGTGCTAGATGGTATCATCGAACAGGGGCAGTATGGAATACCAGGTTGCAGCATGATTGGAGGACATGGGAGGATCAGGGAGTTTATTGAGAGTAGAGAGGGTGGTGGAGTGCTGGGCCTGGACTGGAGTGTGGCATATGACAGTGTAGAAAGAGATATGTTATGGGAGTTGATGCATAAACAGGGGTATGGGGAGGAAATTGGAGGTTGGGCGGAGACATTGTATAGGGATGCCTATGTGAGAGTGCAAGTGAATGGACGTATAGGGAAAGAGGTCAGGATGGGAAAGGGTCTCCGACAGGGGTGCCCCTTGTCGCAGATCCTGTTTGCATGTATACGGAACCCATTTTATAGTCTGATTGCGGAAGGGGTTCAGGAGGGGCGAGATGTGAGGGGAGGTACAACTGAAACCATGGGGTATGTAGATGACACAACAGTCTTGGTGGGAGGAGAAGAGGGCCTCAGTAATGTGGGAAGGATTATTAGTATTTTTGGGAAGGCGACAGGTATGTCAGTTAATGGGGCCAAGCCGAAGTTGTTGGAGGTAGGCACATGGGTGGAGGGTGGTATTGGGTGAGGTATGGGTAGCCAGTTGTAGGGAGGTTAAAAATTTGTGTGATTGTTTATATGAATGATTCGCATGAAGCTAGGAGAGTAAATTCAACAGGAGTGGTGGGAGGGGCTCTGCGTAGGATGGGGAATGGAGGCCGGGGGATCTAGCTTTGCAGCAGCGTGTGATTGTGGTAAATATGATTGTGTATAGTAGATTATGGCATACAGCGGCGGTATTCCCATTGATGCCGGAGGATGTGAGGGGTTTGGAACGGAGGGTCTTACGGTATGTCTGGGGTTATGGTAAACATTGGTTACGTAAAGAATTGGTGTTGCAAAGGGTGGGGTTAGGGGATTGGGGCTGATACCATTAGCCACACGGGTGAAGTGCGTGTATGTGAAGCAATGTTATGTGAGGAAGGGAGGGGAGAGGGTTTGTAGGGTGGGCAGGGTGATGAGTGACCTGCAGAAGTGGTGGAAGGGGAAGGACTTGAAGCAATGTGAGGATTGGTTGAGGTGTTTATTAGCAGTGAGGGAACCTAAGAGGATAAAGGCAAGAGTATTGGGGAAGGTAGGGGAGACAAGGAACCTAGTAGCGGGGGTCGTGGTGTACCCGGTGTACAACTGGGAGGGGATATGGGGGGGTGAGCAAAATGAAATTGAGGGCGAGGGTAAGGGAGTTGATTGTTAGGTTCTTGCATGGAGTGGTAGCTTCTAAAGCACTTCTCTATAAGATGTAGCAGGTGTGGAATGGAGGACACAGCTTACCATGCCATTTACTTCTGTGAAAGTTTAGATAATGTAAGGGTGTGGATTGGGAGAGTTATACATATGTTGGGAGGGGAATACAGACTTTAAGGGCATTGAGTTTGGATATTGGGGTGTGGGTGGGGATGTAAGGCGGGCGTTGATGAATGTCATGGTGGATTTCATATATATGTCATGGGTGAAAAAGGGAGGTGACGGGTGATGTAAGAATTTAGGCCATAGCGGGTAACATGTATAGAACGAGATGTAGGAATAGGGAATTTAGGAGGTGAATTTAGCTAGGAAGAGTTTAGGGTGTGACTTTTGTTTCCAGAAAGTTAATAAAGGAGTCATATCGAGGAGGGAGTTTGGTGCGAGAGGTGGAGGGAGGTGACGGGTGACTTACGTGATGTATGTCACGGGGGAACACAAGACGTTAATGTGGAGGGTGTGATGCATGGAGGTATGTAGCAAGAGAATGAAAGAGGGGGGGTGACGGGGGTGACTGGGTAGGGGTGTATCATTTTCTTTATCATGATTTATTCATATTTGTAAGTATATTCAACTGGGTGAATTAAAGGAAGCTTACCTGGGGGCCATGAAGGAGATACTGCAAGTGTTTGTGGTAAATGGTTAATTGACTTAATGTGATTTAAAGATGTAAGTAAGTCATGAGCAAGGTGAATGCCATGGTCATAATTTATGGATATGAAGAGGATTATAGAATGTTCCAGTGATATGTTGTGTTTAGCAATAAAATATAAGAATAGTATTGGTGTGGACGTCTGTAGGTAAAACAATATGACACGTGTTGCAATGTACAGTGAGAAACATTTTATTCTAAAAACCCATGAAAATGGATTTAGGTGTGGTAGGTATTTTTCCAATGAATGATGGAACATGTTGTAAAGAAGAGTGGTATGATGTAATATATTCATGATGTTTGGAGCATGTATATTAAGCCTGTTGTAGCAGGTGATAGAGAATTATAATGTACTTATAAAGACTGTTCTGTACCCTAGCTTTTACTGTGAATATTTTAATGGGAAAGAGAGAGGGTCATGTTATGAGGGGAGAGGGAAATTTATGGTTTCAGTGAGGAGCGGGGGGGGGGGATATAGGGTGGTGAGGTTAGTAAGGGTGGAGAGAGGAAGGGATACCAAGTCAACATAATGTACTAATAACAAAGCCGTCAGTATGTTGATGGTGTAATAGTCCTTCAGTGAAGGCACGGAATTATATATTTTGTGATCATACATTTTGTAGGTAGTGTTTCAGTGACGACGAGATGTTGTGGTGATATATAGTTTTTTTTGTATGACTCAAGTAAATAGGGATAGAAGGGTTGTGTGATCCAATGAGAGCGTATTGATTATAGTATTATGGTTATGGAATTTTAAGTATAAATTATGTCTCATAAAGGTTGCATGAGAAGTCTTCATATATATATATATATATATATATATATATATATATATATATATATATATATATATATATATATATATAAAGAAGTAAATGCTAGGTGTTGGGGAGAGGGGTGGGATTAAATTATGGAGAATTAAATGCAAAATGGAAGTTGACACAGTTACTTTTTGCTGATGATACTGTGCTTATGGGAGATTCTAAAGAAAAGTTGCAAAGATTAGTGGACGAGTTTGGGAGAGTGTGTAAAGGTAGAAAGTTAAAAGTGAACATAGATAAGAGTAAGGTGATGAGGGTATCAAACGATTTAAATAAAGAAAAAAATGGATATCACATTGGAGAGAGGGATTATGGAAGAAGTGAATGTTTTCAGATATTTGGGAGTTGACGTGTCAGCGGATGGGTTTATGAAGGATGAGGTTGACCATAGAAATGATGAAGGAAAAAGGTGAGTGGTGCATTGAGGTGTCTGTGGAGACAAAAAACGTTATCCATGGAGGCAAGGAAGGGAATGTACGAAAGTATAGTGGTACCAACACTCTTATATGGGTGTGAAGCATGGGCTGCAAATGCTGCAGCGAGGAGGAGGCTGGAGGCAGTGGAGATGTCCTGTCTAAGGGCAATGTGTGGTGTAAATGTTATGCAGAAAATTCGGAATGTGGAAATTAGGAGAAGGTATGGAGTTACTAAAAGTATTTGTCAGAGGGCTGAAGAGGGGTTGTTGAGGTGGTTTGGTCATTTAGAGAGAATGGATGAAAGTAGAATGACTTGGAGAGCGTATAAATCTGTAGGGAAGGAAGGCGGGGAAGGGTCGTCCTAGAAAAGGTTGGAGGGAACGGTAAAGGAGGTTTTGTGGGCGAGGGGCTTGGACTTCCAGCAAGCATGTGAGCGTGTTAGATAGGAGTGAATGAAGACGAATGGTTTTGGGACATGACGATCTGTTGGAGTGTGAGCAGGGTAACATTTTGTGAAGGGATTCAGGGAAACCAGTTAATTAATTTAGTTGGACTTGAGTCCTGGAAATGGGAAGTACAATGCCTGCACTTTAAAGGAGGGGTCTGAGATAGTGACAGCTGGGAGGGACAATTCTCAGCTGTCGTATCTGAGCTCCTCTGCAAAGACAGTGATTATGTATGAGTGTGGTGAAAGTGTTGAATGATGATGAAAGTATTTTCTTTTTGGGGATTTTCTTTCTTTTTGGGTAACCCTGCCTCGGTGGGAGACGGCCGACTTGTTGAAAAAAAAAAAAAAAATATATATATATATATATATATATATATATATATAATTATATATAAATATATATATAATTCATAAAAACTTATATATTATGAACATAATATATATATAATATAATAATATATATATATATATATATATAATATATATATATATATATATATATATATATATATATATATATATATATATATATATATATATATATATATATATATATATATATATATTTTTATATATATATATATATATATATATATATATATATATATATTATATTATTATATATTATTATATATATTATATATAAATATATTATAATATATATAATATATATTATATATAATATATAATATATATACATATTATATATATATATATATATATATATATATATATATATATATATATATATATATATATATATATATATATATTTTATATATATATATATATATATATATATATATATATATATATATATATATATATATATATATATATATATATATATATATATATATATATATATATATATATATATATATATATATATATATATATATATATATGCAAGACAACCACTATGTTATGTTATGTTTTCATAGTGGTTGTCTTGCATATTTTGATATCACCTGTTTACTGTGATCTTTTGCATATATATTATATATATATATATATATATATATATATATATATATATATATATATATATATATATATATATATATATATATTATTCCTGTTTGTTCATATTACGTGCGTGACACGTATCAAGAGTATATACTTAAATTTGTGACCCCGATGAAGTATGAGGAATGGTATAAGGTTTAATAATGTGTGGTAGACGGTTTATATAGTATGGTGCCGGGGTTATTGATTTCATTTGATTATACATGTAATAACTACATTGTTAAGATGTATATTTCAGACCACATGTATAATTGTAAATATGTTTTTAAATAAAATATAAAAAAAAAGTTTTGAAGATTGTTGTTGAGTCTATAGTTCTAGAGTTTTCAGGTTGGGAGTTTCAGATTTAAGGCCCTTTTATGTACATCGAATTTTTGTATAGATTTAGCCGGACATGAGGAATGTCAGAATTTTTTGTGCCTGGTATTGTGCCTATGGGTCCTGTCACAACTATCAAAAAAGTGTTTTAATTCAGGGATAATATTGGAATTTATGGTTCTGTAAATGTAAGTTAAATAGTAATAAGTGTGGATGTTATGAACAGTGACTAAGTTTAGGTCTTTGAAGAGTGGGGAGTTGTCACATGTACCTGTGGTACATGCGATTAAAAATAAACAATAAAATTAGGATGCGTGAAGAGTAGCAGTGTGTGGTTCAGAGAAACGTGATGTACCCGGCGGGGATTAACCAGCACTCACTCGTTAATCTCCGCTCTGGATATCCTTGCAGGATAACGTAGTTATTCAGCACAGATAATGTGCCGCCTAAACAACAATTTGTCTCATATAAAGGTAGATAACATAACACAAACTCACAAGATACACCTCAGCAGCTACACAAAGGCTTTCACTACAGTAAGTTACTCTTGCGTCACCCCTCACCAAGGTACTCATAATTTACACTTCAGCAAGATATCCCTGATGCTACACTTCAGTAAGGTGTCCCTCATTCTGCACTTCAACAAGGTATCCCACTTGCTACACTTCAAAATACTCGAATGCTAGGTTACAGAATGATGTTAAAATGCTAAACTTCAGCAAGATATTCACATCCTATACTTCAGCAGGAACACACATAGTGCACTTCATTAGGGTACTCACATACGACAGTACAGGAGGGTACACCCCATTCTACACTTCACCAGGGTACATTTTAGGCGACAATTTAGAAGTTACAAACCCACTACATATATCAAAGTACTCATATGTTTCACTTTAGCAGGGTATATACAAACTACACTTCAGAAAAGTATATTAATGCTGCACTTCAACACTTCATTGCTTCACCACGTCCTACACTTCAGACATGATACCCACAAGCTGCACTCCAACACTTTATTATTTTATATTTTAGCAGGGTACTCACACTTTCACAAGCGATGTATTCTCACTTCAGCTAGGTACTCACACTTTAGCAAGGTAATTTCACTTCAGTAAGGTAGTCACACATCAGCAGAGAACTCACACTTCGGTAACGTACGTACACTTCACTAACGTACTCACACTTCAGTATGGTACTCTTAATTCACCAACGTACTCACACTTTAGCAATGTACTCACACTTCAGGAAGGTATTCACACTTCAGCAAGGTACTCACACTTCAGTTTGGTACTCACACTTCAGCACTTCACACTTCAACAAAGTACTCACACTACATCACTGTACTCACACGTCAGCAAGGTACTCACACTTCAGCATTTACTCACTTTAGCAAGGTACTCATACTTCATCACTTTACTCACACTTCAGCATTTTACTCACACATATCAGCATGGTACTCACACTTAAGCATGATACTTTTGCTTCAGCAAGGTACTCAACTTGAACATGGTACTCTTGCTTCAGCCAGGTACTCAACTTGAACATGGTACTCACACTTCAGCAAGATGCTCACACTTCAGCAAGATACTCACACTTAAACATAGTATTTTTGCTTCACCAAGGTACTCAACTTGAACATGGTACTCTTGCTTCAGCAAGGTACCCACATATTAACATGGTACTCTCACTACAGCATGGTACTCAAAATTCAGCAAGGAACTTACACTTCCTTTCACTGAAGACACTGCAGTTTGCTTTAACGCAGACAACGAAATCTGAAACTGACTTGATTCAGTAAAGTTCATCAGTTGGCAAAGGCGCCAGGTCGAGCCAGATCACTATTCTCAGGTTGCCAAGTTTTGCCAGACTAACACCTCCAGTTTATTGCACAATAAAACACTAAAGTGACCACTGCAAGCAATCTCAAGTCAAGAGATAAAAGAACTTCTCTCCAGAAGTTGTTCTCTAGTTTTTCTCCGCAGTTAAAAGCTCAGAGAGCGAAGACTTCTTTTCAACAATGAGTTGATTCTTTAACGGTAGTAATATTATATTAATGTGAAAATGTATACGATTCTTGTTAGTCCGTAAATTTGCATGTTTGTATGGAGAGACTTATTTTTAATGTTCCAATTTAATTAAGCGACCAATAATTGCTTTTAAAAAGATAAAACAAAGTGACCTGTACACTTGATAAGTGGAAGAATTCTGTTTAAGGAAAATGTTGGTAATAAATAGTAATTGGAAAACAGAATGTTAGCTTTTCAATAATATTTTCGACTTCAATCTAAGATAATCATTGAACAGCCATACTGAAGTACCAGCTCAGTTTATTTTACTGATATAATTAATTTTCCGCCTTTCCGAGCTTAATATCAGTTGTAAATATTTGACTTAAGTTTAGGTAGAGCCTGTTGGTCTTAATTCATCTAATTCATACTCATGATAAATTATAATAAACGCCAGGATAAATGCACATATGAAGCTTGATTAATCTTATTTTTGGATTATGCCAATTATTTTTAAGTGTTTGAAATTAATGAAAGGGACGAAGTTCTCAAAGTACATAAACAAAGTGTCATGTGCTAACGATCCTGGGTCGGCCATCTTGACATCCTCATATACATGTGTCTACATGTTCCAGGAAAGCGCAAAACATTTTTGCATATGTACAGATATGGAGACGCCGCTTGGCTGGCTAGGCTTTGCTCTCTTCGACTCCTTAACACAGCTTGTTATATTCATAGAAGTAAGAAACCTTTGCTTGCTCTAAAATTAAAATCTTGCTAGACTGCTTTATTCGTCCCCAATCACTTAATATACAAAAGACGTTGTAAGGAACAGCATTTATTTTATAAAATACATTAACCTTTAGTGAAAAAATAGACTCCATACTTAGACGAGTAACATAAAAAGGTCATCAGCAGGAACAAATAAGTGAACATGACTCACGAAATTGTAATGACACGATTGCAAACAAACCATAACACGGGTGGGGTTCGAACCCGCGGTCAGAGAGTCTCAGAACTCCAGACCGTCTCTGCCCCAGTGGCTTACGCGACGGTCTGGAGTTCTGAGACTCTCTGACCGCGGGTTCGAACCCACCCGTGGTACGGTTTAAATAAGTGAAGCATTCATTCACTGACTTGCACTCTCTTTAATATAATCACATCACCACCAAGAAGAAATAAAGAGCTCCACTACTTCAAGGTTAATAGGTAGTTTGAGACGATACTAGTTCAGTGAGGTCTTGAGAGTGACGCCGGTAACCTGAAAAAAGAGAACCCAAAAAATATGGTAACGGTTTTAGGAAGACAAGAGGCAAGAGGATGAGAGGCAACACAAGATTTATGAGTTGAAGGAGGACCAAATAAGCAAGGTATATGTGTGCAGATAACGAGAACGAGTGCTGCCATAACCCTCTTGTTGCATATGTGTTGATGAAACGTTCCTCTTTACTGATGTTCTTCATGATAATGTTCTCACTGTTCTCCGAGAGAATTCCAGAGTTGGATTCTACTTCGTGTCCTTATTTCAGCTTCTGTAATTTCTTCATCTTATGCATTGTTTTTTTACTTCTAACTCACGAACTATGGGTTGCACTTTCAAATGTCTTAGTGTTTTTGTATATTTCCTCTGTGTGGCCTTGTATATACATTGTGTTTTTTTGTGTGATCCGGTGTGTTCTGGTGGGTTCCTTCGTGCAAATACGTTTCTGAATTTTGTGTGTTCTCTGTTCACGTGTGTACTTTAATCTTGTTTTTGCATGTTCTTCAGTGTTCATGTTTGCATATGTCGTGATTGTTTGAGTGCCTTGTGTGTAATTTTATGTGCTTCAGTGTTTTTGTGTGTCATTGTGTGTTCGTATGTCTATGTGCGACCTTATTCTTACTCTTTGTTTTGTGTCACTATGTGTTAATTTGTACTATTTTCTAATCATGTGTCCTTTTATTCTTGGACGTTTATTATATCACTCTTGTGTGTTCTTGTGCTTCCTCATGTGTTCATGTATTTTCTCATTTGTCTTTATGCTTTCATTTCTTTCATTTGTGTGCTGATTCGTCCATGTATTCAGTTTGTTTACTTATGTCTCTGTATACCAATATGTGTCTTTGTGTTTCAAAATGTTTCCCTTTGGGATATTATGTGTTCTATGATATTATGTATTATCGTGTTTCCTTGTGTGTCCCTATATTTATTTTTAGTACCTGAATTCCCTGTGTCCATTATGCTTCCTTATGTGTTCCTCTATTTCCTTACGAGTTCTTGTGTCTTTCGTACCCTTGTGTTTTCTAATAAGAACATAAGATAGAAGGAACACTGCAGCAGGCGTATTAACCCATGCGAGGCAAGTCCATGTCACTCCCCGGCTTAGACCAATGACCACCTAGTCAGGTCACTTCCACTTAAGGAGCACGGCATAAGACCTAGTAGTACAGGCTAGTCAGGTCCAACTCACACCCACCCACACCCACTTATGTATTTAACTAACCAATTTTTAAAACTACACAGCGTCTTAGCTTCTATGACGGTATTCGGGAGTTTGTTCCACTCATCCACAACTCTATTACCAAACCAGTGCTTTCCTATATCCTTCCTGAATCTAAATTTTTCCAACTTGAAACCATTGCTGTGAGTCCTGTCTTGGCTGGATATTTTCAGTACGCTATTTACATTCCCTTTATTTATTCCTGTTTTCCATTTATACACCTCAATCATATCCCCCCTAATTCTACGCCTTTCTAGAGAGTGCAGATTCAAGGCCCTCAGTCTATCCTCATAGGGAAGATTTCTGATACATGGGATCAACTTTGTCATCCTCCTCTGTACGTTTTCCAGAGCATTTATATCCATTCTGTAATACGGTGACCAGAACTGTGCAGCATAATCTAAATGAGGCCTAACCAAAGATACATAGAGTTAAAGAACAACCTGAGAACTTCTATTATTTATACTTCTTGATATGAAGCCAAGGATCCTGTTAGCTTTATTGCGAACACTTATGCACTGTTGTCTTGGTTTCAGATTACTGCTAACCAGAACTCCTAAATCCTTTTTGCAAACAGTAGTATTAAGATATACATTATTCAGTTTTTATGAGGCATGGTTATTGTCCAGTCCAACATTTAGAACTTTGTTGTTGTTTATATTAAACTGCATCTGCCACTTCTCCGACCACTGCACCAGTCTATTCAAATCACCCTGGAGTGCTCTAATGTCCTCATTAGAATGAATTGGATGGCCTATTTTGGTGTCATCAGCAAATTTGCTTCTGTCGCTATTTATTCCCTCATCTATGTCGTTTATGTAAATTGTGAACAACAAGAGGCCCAACACTGATCCCAGTGGAACACAGCTTATGACGTGTCCCCACTCTGATTTCTCCCCATTTATGCAAACTCTCTGCTGCCTATTTGTCAACCATGCCTCTACCCAGGAAAACAATTCTCTTCCTATTCCATGTGCCTCTGATGTAGAACTCTATTGAAAGCCTTACTGAAGTCCATATACATAATATCATATTCATTACCATGATCTACCTCCTCAAACACCTTAGCTATTTACTTACTAGTTCTTGTTCTTGTTTATTTCCTCTTATCTCCATGGGGAAGTGGAACAGAGTTCTTCCTCTGTAAGCCATGCGTGTCGTAAGAGGCGACTAAAATGCAGGGAGCAAGGGGCTAGTAACCCCTTCTCCTGGATATATACTTAATTTAAAAGGAGAAACTTTCGTTTTTTCTTTTGGGCCATCCTGCCTCGGTGGGATGCGGCCGGTTTGTTCAAAGAAATATATATGTATATATATATATATATATATATATATATATATATATATATATCAATAACTACACTGCACTAGCCAGGGGTCGAACCCATGATGCTTTGGCCCACCTATTGGTGAGGGAAAACACATGACGCTCTAGTCCACTGAACCACACAATCCTTAAGAGTAGCCCATCCAGTAGGACTGAATGTTGTACTCGCTACCCAAGGACATACGGTGGTGTGGACGCCTCTAAGCTAATTTCATTCTACTCCATGTTTGGTGTACTAGCTCAACAAGCAGTATATTATATTATTGTAACCACGAACGAGTGGTATTGATCAATAACTACACTGCACTAGCCAGGGGTCAAACCCATGATGCTTTGGCCCACCTCTTGGACTATTCAATCCTACAAAGAACTTGAGCCTAGCGAACTAGGCTTGCTTCAAGTTGCGAGGAAATACGATGGTGTGGTTGCCTCAGAGCTAATTTCATTGTACTCACCGTTTGGTGTACTAGTCTCCACAAGCAGTACACATTATTGTAGCTATGAACAAGTGGTATTTAATTAATAACAACACTGCGGCTAGCCGGGGGATCGAACAAGTGTTGTTTTAGCCTACCCCATGGTGAGCGAAAATTCACGACGCAGGAAACCAGTGTTGTTATTGATTAAATACCACTTGTTCATGGCCACAATACTATGTGTACTGCGTTTGGAGGCTAGTACACCAAACGGGGAGCAGAATGAAATTAGCTCCGAGGCAGCCAAACCATCGAATGTCCTCGCAACTTCAAGCAAGCCTAGTTCGCTAGGCTCAAGTTCTTTTTAGGATTGAATAGTCCAGTGGTTTAGAGCGTTGTAAACTTTCACTCGCCATGAGGAAGGCTAAAACAACACGGGTTCGATCCTCTGGCTAACCGCAGTGTTGTTATTGATTAAATACCACCGTATGTCATCGGAAGACGGTAAAACACCTAGCTTGGCTGGGTGCGTCATTCTTGTAGGATTGTGTGGTCCTGTGGGTTAGAGAGTCTTGTGTTTTCGCTCACCATGAGGCGAGCCAAAGCAGCATGGGTTCGAATCCTTGGCTAGTCGCAGTGTTGTTATTGATCAATATCACTCGTTGGTGGTTACAGTAATATATATATATATATATATATATATATATATATATATATATATATATATATATATATATATATACATACACAAGTTGAGACTGTAGTACCTTCGGCTGGAAGAACATATCATAGCAAGATGAAAGTCATGAAGTGCGGGGGTAATATACAAAAAAACAGATACTAAAAGCCAGGAGGTGAAACAAAGGCGGGCCAGTGAGTCCGTCTGCGAGTAGAAGTACATGAGTTCGCATCTCACTTTTGTTCAGGAGGAAATTCTGCGAGAAATATTCTGGCAAAGAATACGTAGATTCTTTCCTCCTGGGATCAAGTATAGGAAGTGTGTATGTGTGTGTGTGTGTGTGTTGTGTAGGTGTGTGTGTGTGTGTGTAGGTGTGTGTGTGTGTGTGCATGTGTGTGTGTGTTTGTGTTTGTGTGTGTGTACTCACCTATATGTACTCACCTATATGTGGTTGAAGGGGTCGAGTCATAGCTCTTGGCCCCGCCTCTTCACTGGTCGATACTAATTCACTCTCTCCCTGCTCCATGAGCTTTATCATACCTTATCTTAAAGCTATGTATGGAACTTGCTTCCACTAATTCACTCTCCAGATTAATCCACTTCCTGACAACTCTAAGGCTAAAGAAATACTTCCTAACATCCCTATGACTCATCAGGGTTTTCAGCTTCCAAATATGGCCCCTTGTTCCTGTATCCCCTCTCTGAAACATTCTAGCCCTGTCCACATTGTCAATTCCTCTCAGTATTTTATATGTTGTCATCATATCCCTTAACCTATCCTCATAAGACATACCTCTCAGTTCCGGGACTAAACGTGTTGCAATTTTTTGCACTTTCTCCAATTTCGTGACGTGTTTGACTAGGTGAGGGTTCCATACTGGTGCTGCATACTCCAGTATAGGCCTGACGTACACGGAGTACAATGTCGTAAATGACTCCTTACTCAGATGTCTAAACGCTAATCTCAGGTTTGCCATTTGCCCATATGCTGCAGCAGTTATTTGATTGATGTGTGCCTCTGGAGACATATTCTTTATAATGCTTACCCCAAGATCCTTTTCTTTAAGTGACGTTTGCAGCCTTCGATTCCCTAGCCTGTATGCCGTCTGCGGTCTTCTGTGTCCTTTTCCAATCTTCATGACCTTACACTTACTGGGGTTAAACTCCAGGAGCCATTTGTTGGACCAGACTTGTAGTCTGTCCAGATCCCCTTGTAATCTTAAGTGATCCTCGTCCGCTTGTATTCTCCTCATCAGTTTCACATCATCAGCGAACAGTGACACTTCTGAATCTATTCCTTCCATCAAGTCATTCACTTATATAAGAATCAGCGCTTGACATAGGACTGACCCTTGTGGAACCCCACTCGACACATGCGCCCATTCTGACACTTCATCGCGTACCAACACTCGTTGTTTATTCCTGTCAGGTATTCCCTGATGCATTAAGTACTTTCCCTACTATTCCTGCCTGCTCCTCTAATTTTTGTACAAGTCTCTTCTTTGGTACTGTGTCAAAAGCCTTCTTGCAGTCCTAAAAGATGCAATCTACCCATCCCTCTCTCTCCTGTTTTACTTGTTACCTTATCGTAGAACTCAAGTAGATTTGTGACAAAGGATTTCCCATCTCTGAAGCTGTGCTGATTGTCATGTATGAGCCCAATCCTTTCAATGTGGTCCACCACTCTTCTAGTGATTATATTTTCCATTGCTTTACATACTATACAAGCCAGTGACACTGGTCTGTAGTTTAACACTGCCTGTCTGTCTCCTTTCTTAGAAATTGGAACTACATTCGTTATCTTCCACGCCTCAGGCAATTGAACAGTTTCGATAGATTTATTGAAGATTGCTGCTAATGGCACACATAGTTCCTCTGCTCATTCTCTCAGGATCCATTTAGATATGTTTTCTGGGCCCACCACCTTTGAGGTATCTACTTCATTTAGTAGTTTCTTCACCTTTTTCTTAGTTACATGTATTGTGTCCAGCACCTGCTGGTGCACCCTACCTCCATTGTTTGCTGGAAGAATTTATGTCTCTATAGTGAATACTTCTCTAACTCTTATGTTAAATTCATCACATACTTCCTGGTTACTCTTTGTGAGCTCCCCTCCTTCATTCCTCAGCTTGATTACCTGATCCCTGACTGTTGTTTTTCTCCTAATGTGACTGTATAACAACTTTGGTTGAGATTTGGCTATTGATGCTATGTCGTTCTCGTATTGCCTCTGTGTCTCTCTCCTTACCCCTGTATATTCGTTTCTGTTTCTTCTGCACAACTCCTTGTTTTCTTGAGTCCTTTGTCTTGTATTCTTTTTCCATCCTCTAGCACACTTGGCTTTGGCCTCTTTACGTCTCCAGTTAAACCATGGGCTCACTGTGTTCTTACCATTTTTTCTATTACCCTTTAATATGAACTTCTCTGACTCCCTGTACTTAGTGATTACTAGTTCCATCATATCATTTACTCTAGTTCCCTTTCCCACTGCACTTCATGCAGGAATCTTCTCATGCCTATTTAATCTCCTTTCTTGAAGTTTGGCTTCTTTTGTCCTTCTCGTGCTGCTGCATTCTCCATTGTTAACTCTAGAAGGTATTCAAAACTCAGTACATCGTGATCAGTAGCACCTAGGGGTCTTTCGTGTGTGATATCCTCTATGTCTGAACTATTGATGGTGAATATTAGATCCAGCCATACTGCAACATCTTCTCCTATCTCTCTGGTTGAATCCCTAACATGGTGGTGCATGAAGTTCTCCAATACCGTCTCCAACATCTAAACCCTCCACGTTTCTCGTCCCCCATGTGGCTCTAGGGTTTTCCAATCAATCTCTTTATGATTGAAATCCCCCATTATGAGTAATTATGTCCTACCCATATGAGTTCTCCTGGCCACTTCAGCTAGTGTATCCACCATTGCTAGATTGCGCTCATCATACTCTTATCCTGGGTTATACATCACTGCTATCATCACCTTTGGACCCCCAATCTGAAGTGTTCCTACAATGAAGTCGTCTGTTTCCCCTCTGTCCATTCCTCCCATTTCCTCAAAACTCCACTGTACTGTTTTTTGATGAGCAATGCCACTCCTCCTCCTCATCTGTTCTTTCTGTCTTTCTTCAGGATCTGATATGGAGTTGGAAAGATTGCATCTGTTATCATCCCTGTAAGTTTTGTCTCTGTCATTGCTATGATGTCAGGGAATGCATCAATGATTAGTTCTTGCCATTCTTCACTCTTATTTGTTATTCCATCTGCATTGGTGTACAATACCTTTAGCTTCCTTTCCAGTACAGTATTTTGGGAGGTGGAAGAGGACGACGGTGCATGCTGGTGGTGTGGGAGGCATGGTGGAATATTATGGGAGGCTGCTGTGATTGTGAAATTAGTGTTTGGGGGAGGGCTATGAAGTGTGTTTTGTTTCTGGTTATTGTGTTTGGTTGATATGGGGTGACAGGGATTAAGGGGTTTCTGTAATCATTTGTGTTCGATGTTTCCCCAGAGGCTGAGCTGTCCTGTCTGTTATTGCCTGTCCTGTCTCTCTTTCCTTCCACTGGTTTCGTCTTACTCTCACTCTCAGCTGTTCCCTTTATTTTCGTGTTCTGTCTTGATTGAGGTACACTTGTTGATATTCATGAGAGTCCTTTAACAGTGGCTTTTGTTGTAGTATCCCGTTCTGTACCACTTCAGTCTTGAATATCAATTTGATTGGACGATTTTTTTCCCTCGAATACCCCCCAAGTCTGTGAAAATTTTCTACCTGAGACATGTCCTTCTCTCCTGTTATTGCAATGATGCTCTTAATCTGTTTTTCCTTCCAATGCTTTCTTTCATCATAGGTTTTTCTGTCGGCCTCCTGAAGCCCATGAATAATTATTGACCTCTCCCTCTCTTTTTTCTATTTCTTTTCCCTCCATATCTGTGGATCTGATTTAATTATCTCCTTTGTTGTTTCCCTTATCTTCTGGATACCCTGATGGCCTGATATTACTTCTGCAAGAAATTTTTTAGCTCCATCCCCTCCTTCAGTCCCATCACTGCCTGCTGATGTTCCCATTTCAGTCACATTGCTTCTTTCGAACCTCATTATATCCTGCTTCAGCACATCTTTCTCCAGTGTCTGTATCTTTGCATTAGCAGCTACAGCTCGTCATTCCCACTTCTTACTCTCTGCCAATAGCTTCTCTAACATGGTATTGTAAAGCTGATTTAACCTTTTTTCCCATTCTTGATCCATATTGTTCTTGAGCCTTTCTACCCACTCCTTTTCAGACCAGCTATCATCGATTCCCTTGCCTTACGTCCTCCTCTTTGAGATCCCATTTTTTTTATCTTGTTAGGATGCTCTAGATCCTTAAGCTTTGTGTAAAATTATGTGTGTGTGTGTGTGTGTGTGTGTGGGTTTATGTGCTAATGTGTTAGGTAAGGTTATGTTTGACTGACTATGTGTACAAGCGCATATGTGTACGCACCTAATTGTACTCACCTAATTGTGGTTGCAGGGGTCGAGACTTAGCTCCTGGCCCACCTCTTCACTGACAACTACTAGGTCCTCTCTCTTCCTGCTCCATGAGCTTTATCATACCTCGTCTTAAAGCTATGTATGGTTCCTGCCTCCACAACATCACTTGCTAGACTATTACACTTCCTGACAACTCTATGACTGAAGAAATACTTTCTAACATCCCTTTGACTCATCTGAGTCTTCAACTTTCAATTGTGACCCCTTGTCTCTGTGTCCCCTCTCTGGAACATCCTGTCTCTGTCCACCTTATCTATTCCACGCATAATTTTGTGTTTGAGTGTGCACTCACCTATTAGTGGTTGCAGGGGTCGATTCATAGCTCCTGTGTGTGTGTATGTATGTGTATTTGCGTGTATGTGTTTGCATTTGTGTGTATGTGTTTGTATTTGTGTGTATGTGAAAGTTTGTGTGTGTACTCACTTAGTTGTACACACATAGTTGTGGTTGCAGGGGCCGAGTCATTGCTCCTTTCCCCGCCTCGTCACTGGCCGCTACTAGGTCACTCGTCCTGCTCCATGAGCTTTATCATACCTCTTCTTAAAGCTATGTATGTATCCTGCCTCCACTACATCTCTTCCCAGACTATTCCACTTCCTAACAACTCTGTGACTGAAGAAATACTTCCTAACATCCCTGTGATTCATGAGACTCTTCAACTTCCAACTGTGACCACTTGTTCCTGTGTTCCTTCTCTGTCCACCTGTTTAGATGATTATCGTGTTGTTCTTGGTAGCGGGAGTGCAATGATAAGGGTTTGGAGGCTTCTACTTTATTATTATAAAGTGCGAGGTACACAGGCTGTGTTAGTGGCCATGGCCCGGGTGGGCCATGCCTTGCGAGGGAGAGAGGAGTTAGGCCTTGTTGACTCTAGGCTGCCAGGACGAGAAGTGAGAGAGGGCCAAGGCGTGTCTGGTTGACGTGGGTACGTCTACCAGGCTTGCCCTCTGGCTGAAACAATGGAAACTAGCATGACACGAAATATGAACTCAGCTGGCAGACAGCATGGCTGTCTATGCAGACAGTACAGGCTGTCTACATCGCTCGGCCATGCACCCTTGGCCGACCCCGACCATGTCTAGCAGTAAAAAAACCCGGGTCTCTCTCTCGCAAGAACAGGTCACAGAACACGAAAGAAAAATACATATATATATATAAACATATGGACATGGAAAAAAAAAAAACTTCCTCCAGAGAGGGAAGAAAAAAAAAGGTGTGCTCCGTGGTCTTAGTCAGTGAGAGTCGATGCAGTACTGCCTGCTTTCCTGCGTCTGTACACATACTGCAACACGGGAGACAAGCTGCGGCTGAGCTGTGACGTAGCATGTTACAGTCTCCTCTGGGAGGTGAAGGAGACATCATAGTAGTCGCTGCAGGGTTCACTCAACCTGGGGCACAACCTGCTGGTGCGCTCGAGTGAGGCGACGTCAGTGGTCGCAAATGAGCAGGACTTCTGCTGGCAAGTGACTCAGGAGGACATTTCTCGATTGGTACTGTCGCTGGAGCTGTCACTGCTGGCGAGTGTGGAGGGAGTCGTGACATGGACGACTCGGCGAAACATCTGGAGGTCGTAACAGCATACACCTTACTGCAGTGAGTGAGCTAGCAGTCAAAGTGACATCAACTTTGTGCAGGCTGCTCACTGAAGCTGTGACACGAGGCTGACAGTCACCTCCCGACAGGCTTAACTGCGGCTTGACGAGTGTCATCTCTCGACAGTTGAAGTTACAGCAGAGGGCAGTCTAAGCGTCCCCAGACTGGTCATCTACAAATAATTGGAGTGACTGTCTAGGAGGTGAAATGGAATGGTCTCGATGGGAGAATCATCGCGGGTGCAATTCAGCAGATTCATCTACGAGTGGCGAACAATAAGAGCTTTCTGTACAAGGGGCTCGGACAAGCTCGTTGATGCTGGGCTAAGAAATGTAAGCTGTCAAGCACGTGCAGGGTCACACACCAGGTGACAAAGTAACACATAGGTGCTACATAGGACACACTAGAAACTGCACACATACTGCACATGCAGAACAACATGGCTTACTGACGCTTTTCTGGGCAAAAAATCGACACTTAGCAATACACGAACATGTGAGAACACTGACTGAGAGGAATTAATGAACACACGACATATATCTTCTCTCAAACTTCTCGAAAATAATGAAAATAAAATGATCACTGTGAAACTACAACACTCGGGACATCATGTGGGTAATGTCAGGCGTGACGTCATGAGGTGATGTCATGGAGTGACATCGCGAGTGACGTCAGCAGACGTCGCGAGGAACGTCAGGCAACATCGTGGGTGACGTCCTGGAGTGACATCGTGATGGATGTCATAGGGTGACATCGTGATGGATGTCATGGGGGTGACATCGCGAGTGACGTGACGGATATCATGGGGTGACATCGCGAGTGACGCCAGGCAGACGTCCAAGGTGACGTCAGTGGAGTCAGGCAGCATCGTGAGTGACGTCAGTTGAGTCAGACAGCATCGTGGTAACGTCATTGGAGTCAGGCAGCATCGTGACGTCAGCAGTATGGTGACGTCATGGGTTGATGCGGCAGCAGACCACACCATGTGGCTTGGGAGGTCTGGCTTAACCCACATGGCTTGGTCACACCCCACATGGCTTACAGATCCACGTGGCTTGGTGATCATCCCATGTGGCTTACTCCACGTGGCTTCGAGTGGCCTCGGACACTCGGATACACAGTTCTGGCAAGAATTCACAAGGAAATTCACGGAAAATAGCATAGAGAAAGTGAGAGCAGTGAGTGGAGTGTGTGTGGCGGTGTGAATGCCTGGGTGAGAGGCGAGGACCTGAAATAGCAGTGCTGAGCAACAGCAGAACATGCTGGCAAGGCTGAGCACGTGACTAAGAAACAGAGTGGGATGCTGTGCATTGAGTCAGTGACGTCATTTCTCGGAGAAGTAGGCAAATTTCGGCCTGGATCCTGCTTGTACCTGTGTCTGGATGCTGAGATTTGCAGACATGACATCAGGATAACTCGTTGAGAGATGGATGTTTCTTGTGTAGGCTGATAAAGTGAAGATGACTTCATTCCTCTTCCTTCCCTTCCCGGGGCAAACACAGCTGCGACCATTTATATCAAGAGTTATTTGGGTCTTCATGTTGCTGCCACCATTGTTTAGATGATTATCCTGTCATTCTTGGTAGCGGGAATGCAATGATAAGGTTTCGGAGGCTTCTACTTTATTAATATAAAGTGCGAGGTACACAGGCTGTTAGTGGCCATGGCCCGGGTGGGCCATGCCTTGCGAGGGAGAGAGGAGTTAGGCCTTGTTGGCTCTAGGCTGCCTGGACGAGAAGTGAGAGAGGGCCAAGGCAGGTCTGGTTGACGTGGGTACGCCTACCAGGCTTGCCCTCTGGCAGAAACTATGGAAACTAGCATGGCACGAAATATGAACTCAGCTGGCAGACAGCATGGCTTTCTATGCAGACAGTACATGCTGTCTACACACCTTGTCGATTCCTCTCAGTTTTTAATATACCGTTATCATAACCCCCCTATCTCAAAATGTTCTCCAGTGTCGTCAAGTCGATTTCTGTGGAAACTTTTTAGTCACTAAAAGTTCCACAGGGTAAGTGAGCCGTTAGGAGCCTTAAACATACCGTGGATCGGCCCTCGGAGTTTATAAACCCACACACCCAACAAAACAACTACACACTCCAGCCTTTGAAGGTGACTATTGTGTATATTTTAATTGATAGATTTATCCATCTAGGCACACCTAGGCAAGTTTGTACAGTTCGAAACTAATAGTAGGATTATTAAGGCAACATTAGATATTAATACTGTAGCTCTAGCACCCTAATATAGGTAGTTATAGGCCTGAATAGTCAAGCATTAGGTTATGTTAGCTAGAGACAACTGGCAGCCCACACTTGAATCTAGGCAGTGTGGCGGTCAGAAATCGTGACCTACGTTCTTACCAGACCAGACTCCACACGGAGAAGACGTGCTGTGATACCACAGCATCCCCACGTGACCCAACATCTGTCCTGGGGCCCTGGAGGAGATCCCGAAGTACCGTGGAAATCTGCCTCCATCCAGACCCATTACAGTAAGACTAGGCTTTCTTTCTCTCAGTATCTGGCCAGTTTTCTGGGGGAAACATTAGTGAGTTATCTGTGGGTCTTAGGCGGACGGACGACTTTGTGTTGGTATGTACCAGCGTCGTCTCTTAAGTTCAAGTCTGGAAGCTAGTGTTACTTACTGTATATATTGCTCAAGGGATACCCAAGGAACCAGGGAACTCTGAGGTGCAGGCAGGACAATAATTACCCCATCTTTTGCAGACAAAGTTTCTCCACTGCACATGGTGTTAGGAGGGGTTATATATAAGGAAGACCAGGACACATAGCCACCCTTTTCTTTCAAGTAAGTAAACCCCCTTCCAGTATTGTGTAGGCAGTGTGGGATTCCCCTTACTGCAATTAGCTAGAAATTTGTACTATAGCCACTTGTAAGTCTGAGAGAAGTGTCTCAGAGTGTCGGTGTCAACAGTGCTTGCCCAGAGTGCAGCTTACAAGGGGGCAGTCCAAACAAGTTTCTATAATTTCCTTTAACTTCTCGTCGTAGGATATACCCCTTAGCTCCGGGACTAGTTTTGCTGCAAACTTTTGAACTTTCTCTAATTTCCTTATGTGCTTGGCTAGGTGTGGGCTCCAAACTAGTGCTACATACTCTAATATAGGTCTAACATACATGTGTACAGGGTCCTTAACGATTCTTTATTGAAATGTCGGAATGCTATTCTTAGGTTTGCTAGGCGCCCGTATGCTGCAGCAGTTATTGCTTGACGTGTGCCTCAGGAGATGTCCAGGTGTTATACTTACCCTAAGATCCTTTACCTTGAGTGAGATTTGTAGTTTCTGGCTTCCTAGAATGTACTTCGTCTACGGTCTTCTTTGCCCTTCTCCAATATTCATGACTTTGCCAGTTTCTGGACTGACCAGGCCTGCAGCCTGTCCAGATCCCTTTGTATTTCTGCCTGGTCCTCATCCGATTGAATTCTTCTCATCAACTTCACATCATCTGCAAAGAGGGACACTTCTGAGTCTATTTATCCCATCATGTCATTCACATATACCAGAAACAGCACCGGTCTTTGGACTGACCTCTGTGGAACCCCGCTGTTCACAGGCGTCCATTTTGATACCTCATCACGTACCATGACTCACTGTTCTTACTCCAAGAAAAAGCTATTTACTCACCCCTCTCTTTCTTGTCTTTGAGCTGTCACCCTGTCATAGACCTCCAGTAGATTTGTGATACAGGATTTCCCATCCCTGAAACCGTGCTGGTTGTCGTTGATTAGCTTATTCCTTTCTAGGAGCTCCATCACTCTTGTCCTGATAATCTTCTCCATGACCTTGCATACTATATATGTCAGTAACACTGGTCTGTAGTTTAATGCTTCGTGTCTGTCTCCTTTTTTTTAAAAATTAAGACTACATTTGTTGTCTTCCATACTTCAGATAATTGCCCTGTTTCGAAAGATGTGTCGATGATTGTATCTAGCTCGTTTAGCTGCCTCTTCACATCTTCCTCGGTTGTATGTATTGTGTCCAACATTTGATGGTGCACCGCACCTCGCCAACTTACTGTCTCCTCTGTGAACACTTCTTTGAATCTCATGTTGAGCTCCTCACATACTTCACGGTCGTTTCTTGTGATCTCCCCTCCTTCCTTCCTCAGCCTGATTATCTGGTCCTTGACAGTTGTTTTCCTCGTGATATGGCTGTACAACAGCTTCGGGAAAGATTTGGCTTTTGCTGCTATGTCATTTTCGTATTGTCATTAGGTCTTCCTTCTTACCTGTGAATATTCATTTCTGGCTCTACAACTATTCTCCTTATTCGCCTGGGTCCTTTGCCTTCTATACTTCTTCCAATCTCTAGCACACTTGGTTTTGGCCTCCCTACACCTTTGGGTGAACAAAGAGTTCCTCAGCTTCCTTGCATATTGTTGTCACATATTTCATCATCTCATTGACTGATTTCCTTGCCAGTTCTCTATCCCACTGAACCCTGTGCAGGAAATTCTTCATGCCTGTGTAGTCCCCTTTCTTGTAGTCTGGCTTCATTCGTCCGGCCCTTTCTGCTTCCATCTCCACTTGGAACTCTACTATATATTCGAAGCTCAGAACCATGTGGTCACTGGCCCCTAGGGGACTTTCATATGTGAGAGAGAGAAAGGGAAAGGGAGGAGGGAAAAGAGAGAGAGATGGGGTATGGGGGTAGGGAGGGAGAGGAAGAGAAAGGGGAGAAAGGAAAGAGAGAGAGAGGAAGATGAGAGAGGGGGAAAGGATGAACAGGATAGGCAAAGGGGGGAGAGGGAGAAGTATAGGGGAGGGAAAGGGGTATGAGTGTGTGTGTGTGTGCCCTCATAGACGACCATTTTATCAAAGACCACTATGGGATAATTATCCCATATGAGATAATTATCCCATAGTGGTCTTTGTGGTGCTGCACTGATTATAATCAGTGCAGCACCCATATATTAGGATATCCTTTTCCACTCCACCATGATGGCACATTCTTTCCAGAACCCAAATACTGGGACATGTCTCCTTCCACCCACACCCTGCAACATCCTTAGTAGAGGTATAATATATTATAAGAACATTGATGTGAGCCATGTGAATCTCATGTTCTTATGTTGAAAATCGAATAAAATACGAATAAGTTGCACATATCTCATGTTGTTAATAACCTAGTGTGAAATATATATTTTTGAAAGCAAACATTCCAGATGTTCTGAAATACGTGTTGAGTGTTGACAATTACTCTCACTAGAACAATTCTTGATAAAAGATAAGCTCTACTAATTTGCAAACGAATAGGATACTGGGTGAATCTCAGAATAAAAGCTGGAGAAAAGCAAAATACCTTGTTGATCCATGCATAGATGTTTCTTTACTGAGAGCAGGTACTGGTGACTCTTCACAAATAACCCAGACGGTTGAAGGGGAACAAATATGGAGAAGAAAGGAAGACATGTTATTAGTTGTAGCAGTAGTTGTAGTAGTAGTATTGGTAGCAGTAGTATTGGTGGTGGTGGTAGTATTAGTAGTGGTAGTAGTAGCAATAGTAGTATTGGTAGTAACAGTAGTAGTAGTCGTAGTATTAGTGGTCATATTATTATTAGTAGTAGTAGTAGTAGTCGTAGTGGTGACAGTAGTAGTAGTCGTATTATATGTTTTATTGTTATTATTAGCAATAGTGGCAGTGGTAGTAGCAGTACTCGTAGTAGTGGTTGTAGTAGTAATCGTATTATAAGTAGCAGTAGTCGTAGTAGTAGTAGAACAATTAAGAAAATATAAAATCTTTTCAATATTAAGGAGAGAGAGTACTTAGGGAACATCACTAATACATCAGGCAAGTAGCTTGCAAAGGAACACTAGACCACCGGAGCACTGTTTTGTACAGTGGAGAAACAAGGAAACAAAAGACAGCAGTCTGAGGCGAACCGAAACGCCGTATAAAATTTCCTCTCAAAAGAGTTTTTTTTTATAATTATTCCAACTTCGGTGTTGTGTTTTATTGTTCTCTAGCAAATGTTCACAGATAAAGAAACTGCACGACGTTTTTATTTTACACACCATTTCTCTCTGTGTGTAGTTAAACATTGTCCCAATAAGCACCTGTACAGAATTTGTGTTTTTATTTTTAGACATGTTGGTAATACGCCATTTCATTCATCGTTGATACTTGTTGCTAACTTGAGGTGACCATAAAGTTGCCAGGTTGCGTGCCGATTGCTCCTTGTTCACACCTACTTTATCATAGTAACGAGTCTGCCCATTGATTTTCTACTAAAATATTTTTGTTAACCTAGTATTTTTCTTATTATATGATAATTCATGAGCGAAATTCTTGCGCAAGCAGTTGTGATGATATTATTTACGCAAGACGAGACGATTCATTCGGTTGCAGTGGCAATAATGAGACATACACATTTATGATGACACACACTACCGACAAGTTAATCAATAATGTCTTTATTGGATGTCTTTATTGCCGAAACGTTTTGTCTGCACAACATTCTTCTTCAGTCGTATACAGGGGAATACAACACTGACTTAGAACGCCTCTGTGATAGTTCGAATATCAAGTTGTGATTGTCATGAAGATGTCCAGATCCTCATCTTAAAGTCAGTAGTTCCACAGATCTTTATGGCCTTAGCAGGGGTTTACGGTCATCTGTTTGTTTGCGACTTCCTTGCCAGTGGTTGTTCTGAACAGGTACCTTGTTCCGGACAAGGTTGTGTTTTGAGGTAACGAGTTATATCATTTGTGATACTGTATGACTGATCACAGTTTGGTGTTTCCAATATTATAATGGTATTTTCATTTTCATCCTTAGCTAGAACAAAAATATCAATCATTATGTTATTCATCGTGTATATACGTTGTATGTATGGATCCATACATATCTGTTATTACGACCAGACTTCACACTAGTTATCAGGCAGAAAACCTGGGTTGATTTCATTTTTAATCTTGAGTTTCGTAATACCTTTCAAGTTATTTATATTCTTGGCCTTCCTGTTGATGTGATGTGCATGACGCCTCATTTCTGTCAGTAAAGATGTTTTTACCTCTTTAGGATACCGTCTGAAGAACTTTTGGTGAATGTTGACCCAGGACATCGTCAATGTTGAACCTCAAGCCTTTATGTGTTTCTTGACTTTTCGGGTACAAAAATCTTTAGCACTTTGTAGGATTTCTGTGGTAAGTTTTCCTTCTGCTGCAACAGGATTCTCTGATCGTGTGTGATGTGCCCATCTGAGACTATGGTTTGCCTGAAATATTTTACAATTTTCTTTCTTAATGTTTCCTTATGAAAATTTAGATGACGTTGGTGGTGATTGTTGTATATCAGTTGCACTGACTACCACAAAATAGTTGCTTGGAAAGCATGAGATGTACGTCCCAAAAGAAAGTACCATTCCACGTATTTGTTTGTGTTATTGATGATTCCAAATCTCTAGATGTACACATGTTAATCTTTTTGTGGACTATTTCGTAGGCCGTTTGTACCCTTATGCCCTTGAGCTATCGTCCACAGGATGGATATGGGTGCACAATAAATTAGCCGGTACGGAGGTAATTTCTAATTTAGCTAGAAGAGGAATGCAATATGAGGCAAAGAGCACTGAAGTCACCTGCTGCATTAATCCAACTGGTGGAAGACAATGCTGACATCATTTAATTTTTGTTGGGTCATTTATAAGTTGTAAATTATTAGTGTGGGGATGGGTAGATGTATGAGGACTGCTAGTCCTTTTGCTTCACCTCGCAGTCTATCGGATGGTAAGGATTATGTGGAGGACTGTCTTGTCCATGTACATTGCTGTTCCTTTGGTGTCACAGTTCCAGTGGTTGTGCTTAACAGAGAATCCTGGTTCTCTGGTTTTATTTATGGAGATTGACAAGCTCTCTTACATAGGAGTATAACTATGTATACCTGACTGATAGTGACCGCACTGAGATGAGTTTTATTTCTCTCTACCTGGGCATTCCATTTTGGAATCTTTAGCTGCTGAGGAGCATCGTTTCGGTTATCATTTCTGTTGCCGATACTGTTAGATGGACTGTCGCCTCGTCTGTCACATTAGTGGTCTTCGTCGATCTCACTTCTATGGTTTCCTCTGTTATCGTTCCTTGCAATATCCTGTCCAGCAAGCTACAGATTGCTGCTTCGGTATCGTCATTGCTAACAGGTTTCTTCAGGAGCCCGAGAATGATGCTGTTGACGGCAAATAACGTTCTTATAAATTTTTAGGTTTGAATTCCCCTTACAATGATCTGAGTGGTGCAAACTATAAATCTACAATGCCCATTACTTCAAGCTAATTTATGTCTTACTGGTGCTTGGGAAGTTAGAAGCTTGTTCGGGAGCTCTGGCGAAGTAAATATTGTTACTTTTTATTATTCAAGGGGCTGGAACTCTTCCTAAGACAGTTGAAAGGCTGTTTAGCAATGTAGCTGTGCAAACTTTACCTACACTTTCGTCCCAAAGGTTGTCGAGCACTGTAACTACAAAAATTTTGCCTACTCATTTGTTTTCAGCAGTGTTGGTGTGTCGTACGCGCATTCGGTATTCCATAAATTCAGCAGTTAACGGTAGAAGTTTCTTACGCTCATATATATATAAAAAAAAAAGAACTGTATGCCATACAACGAGATAGAGGTGCAATTATCCACTCAAATAGTTAACGTAGTTATTGGTGTGCAAGGAAGTCATGCACGTTCGCTTGATAGTTCACCAGAGGGACAATTATTCTTACATATGAAAGCCGTGATAGTTCCAGTGAACATTCTTGAGAGGTTTGTCGAGGTGAAGTAATGCCTCTGGAAGGGCCTCAACAGGAGTATGATGAATAGGAGGAACATGTTATAAAATAAACAAAGTTTTTGAAAACAATGTGGCACAGTCAAAACGTCTATTGATTTTTACTTGTGCTGTGCATCGAGACCATTACGTTCCAATGACCAGCAGTAGTTCGCCATTATGCTGACATTCCATTTGCCCTGGTATCGAGTTTCCATGGTGCAAATATCCTGATGGAACCGCTCTCCTTGTTCATCACTGTAGTCCCCACAATTGATGGGAAAATAGTCATGATGTGAATGCAAAAAGTGCATCTTCACACTCATTCTAGACCCAAGTTGTTGGAAACTTGAAATCAGGTTTTGGATCATTTTTTTCATATTCGGGAGAGCGCCTGTTTCCCAGGAAGTTATGGACAATCTACTTGAATGAAAACCAGGCATTCACCTCGACACCTGCTAATGCTTCATCAATATGCTTGTCCTTCATCAATTCCCGAATCTGAGGGCCAACAAAGATTCCTGCCTTTAGCTTGCCTTCACTTATACGAGAAAACTTTGACTCCAGGTACTTGAAAGCAGTTCCATTCTTGTTCAAGGCCTTCACAAAATTTTTCATAAGCCCTAATTTGATGTGGAGTGGTGGCAGCAGAATTTTCTTGGGGTCAACTACTGGCACAGTTTTCACGTTGTGATTTCCGGGTAAGAAGCTGGTTCTTGGTGGCCAGTCTTTTTGATCATAGTGCTGGCTGTCTGACCTACTATCCCAAAGACACAGAAAACAGGGATACTCGGTGTATCCGCCTTGAAGACCTAGTAGGAGAGCAATAACTTTTAAATCACCACAACTGAGAAAATTTTGATTCTGGTACTTGATTGCAGATATTAGTGTCTTCATATTTGCGTAAGTTTCTGACATTTGGACACTTTAGCCAATTGGCACAGATGCAGCTGTGTTGCCATTGTAGAGAAGTACAGCCTTTAAACTTCTTTTAGAAGAATCAATGAAGAGTCTCCATTCATCTGCCAGAAATATTTGAACAGAAAACTAAAGATTCCTCTTTGTCAAAGAACTGAGTGAATTCCGCTTCACTATGACGGTACCAAGCGAATGTTGTTCCAGGAGCTAGAAGCCTGTGTTTCTTCAGTCTTTACCCAAGTAACTGTGCACTTTCTTTTGGAAGGTTAAGGTCTCTCACCAAGTCATTGAGCTCAACTTGGTTGAAGGGTTTGGGATCGTCATTTGTTGGTGGTTCATAGTCTACTTCCATCTCCTTAGAATCACTGGTATCAGACTCTGATGAAATTTGCCATGTCTCAGGTGGCACAGACACAAGAATATCTTCAGAGTGTGGAACAGCCTTATTACTGAAGGAATATTTGGGTATATTTTGCGATCTTTAGTCTTCTTGTTGAATCCAGCTACTTTAGTCATACAAAAGTAGCAGTCATCATGGTGGTTCATCTGCTACCACCATACCATTGGTACACATAAGGGCATTTAAGTTTTCCAACTGACCACATTTGGAGTTTACTGATGCAACTCTTGCAAGATTTGTGTGGTGCAAATGGTTTGTCCTGGTCTCCAAGTTGCAGCCAAAATAAGCAAAGTAGCAGCGCTTATATAAAGGCGTAATGTTGCTCCAGGAATCTGAAAGGGTGAATTGTCCGCAGACATAGCAAAATATGTCTGGTGAATTTATAAATCCTCTAGACATATTAATAATCTGAAAATAAAGAAAAATATATTAGATTTAACATTTAATTCAATATAAGGTAAGCATTTTAATTGGTAATATACCACTTTCTCATTTACTTATGTTATACGAAAAGAGAAAAGTAACGTTTCCGTATAACTTGACAACCTGATGTGATATAGATAAATAAACAACACAATGAATCACTATTTTATATATATATATATATATATATATATATACCGAAAAAGATACAATAGAGTCAATAAAAAAAATCATGCAGACCGGTGTAACTTTTCCCTATATTCCATATACTTTGTGAGGTCCATTCATGTGAGAAACATTGCACCAGTAAAGGCTTTATGCATTAAGTGTCAATCTTTTCTTTTATTTACACTTTATTTTACAGGCTATGGCTGATATTCAACCACGACTAATTTCAAATCCCAGCTCTAAGGTATACTAACACCCTCCCTGAGAGGTGACCCACAATTGTCGGATAATACCCAAGTACCTATTTACTGCAAGGTGAATGGAGTCAACAGGTGATGAGAAACATGTTAAATATTTCTTCGCTCTTCAGTGAACCAAGAGCACGCTCTCTTATTGTTATATAGGAAACACACTTGAAAAAAGCAACTGCAGAACATGTCTGAATTATGAAAATGTCTCAAAATATGTTTGTAGATAACACTCTGACTGATTTGTTAGCAAACTATCAAATCCACAGAACTGGATAAGAATTCGTGTGATTTTGGAATGACTTGCTCATCTGATAAACTACTAAGCTTCAAAAAAGTCTGTGGCTACAGTATCAGCCAAAAATAATGTGAAATGTCTGATCATCTTCAGTAATGAGTTATGTAGCCAAGTAATATTTTTTTTTTCAGTCAAACACAGAACACATACTAGAGATGGTTGAAAAAATGGAGAAGTAATTTTGAGGTGTTCCGTCGAGGTGCTGGCACCTCGGACCCAGATGCTCGTCTCTGCTCTCCATCCCAGTATAAATACTTGAGCGCTCTCGTAATTGCTTTGTATTCTGGTGAAGAGGACTTCAGGTTTTGGTCAAAATATACAGACAACTATTCTTCCCAGTTTTTGTTTCACGTTTGATTTCTTTCCTCACTGGTCAGTACTCATTGCACTATGTTGCACAGCATTCTGCTAAATATAGATGTGAATTATAATGATACTGTACTTAAAAGCAGTACGCAATGCTGCTCCATTAATAATGGTGTAAGATATAAAGTTTGGAGGCCATATTCATCAAATGAAGAGAGTAATTAAGAAAATATATATAAGTAGTAAATATTGTTTTAGAAGAATAAGTGAGTAGCAGCACAAATATTTGTCACTGGTAAGAATATATATTTAGAAATAAATTAATAGTGCTAGTTCATTGATAATTCAACCTCTCTCGAAAAGAGGTATATGAAAAGCATTGGTAAATTTGGTTAAGTGAGGAAGTATTGTTCCTGTGAATATGGAGAATAAAGTGGATTATACAGTATACAGTCAAATAAAAGAAAGACTTTGACTGTTGTCAAACATATGAGATATCTCCATGGGAATACATATATTGTTCAAAGATTGTGAAACTACTAATGGATATAATAAACTATGTGTAGAGAATTATGTGATAGTATTAATTTGGATAGAATAAATTTCTATTTAAATGAGTGGTGTGACGTTACAATAAAAAATGAATTGGAGTTTAATATAAAGTATAAAGCAGCTTTAATTCATAAGGAATAAGATATATTTCTTCCTAAATGATTTAGTGCACTGTCTGAGAGAGATGTTCTAAAATCGTTTCTCGTATTTAATACTGATAATAAAAGTGAATGGAAATTGATAATTTAGGAGGAGTTTTTTTTCCAATAAGTATGAATGATGTAAAAAAATATATTTCTGAAGTAAAGATCTGTTGTGTGAATGTGGCTTTTGGGATGTGGGTTAATTGACTACTATGAGAGTTGAGGATGTGTGAAACGGGTCGAATTGGGATCATAATTTATTAGAGCTGTGTTCTCTCGGTGTCTCATTCTCTTTATTAAACAAAATAACAGCACCATCAATAGTGTTAGCATCTATTATTCCCTTGCATTTATTCAAATTTATAGAATTTACTCGGACAGTGAGTTGAAATTTGTAAACATAAATAATATTATTCTATATTTTTAGAATCTTTGACGATGTACATATATTTAATGGAGAAATACGATATTGAATGATTTTTGACCTATAATCCTATGGAGAATATAAATGTATCCCTTGGGATTTTAAGGTAAAATTTATCAACTGATGATATGTATTTCATTCAAGATTTCAGTTCTAAGTGAACTATGCTAAAATATTTCTTGGTAACAAATAATGAAAACAAATATGTTATATGAATAACCAGAAGAATGTACCTGAATGGTAGAATGTCCTGTGATGAACTTGTCACCATTCAGACTCATGGTTCGAATCCCAATTCATTCTTCTGACAGTCTTTTAATACGACCTATCTCGTATTCATAATATACTGTATATTATTTTGAAAAATACATATATCTAAATTTATTAACCCATATATACAATAACTAAGTTAATGATTTTAATAAATCTTTCTTGCCTGCATGAATTATATACGATCTTGCAATATTGATGGCGTCACATGTGCAGATTGCTAAACATGATGCACTATGAATGAGGTCATCATTGTAATAAATCAGCTTATTTTTGCAATTTGTGACGTTTTAAGGTGTGGGAATGTACTTCTTGTGTCGGGACAAGTGAGCCTACAAAGATACTTACATATTATATTTCAGTGAATATAACCTTTCACCTTTTCCCAGCGACTTCATCCCATTCCTCGCCAATGCTTATAAGGTCCTCGTCCCTAAACTCTGTAATGTTATAAAAAATATATAAGATTTCCACATTTGATATGGCATGATAATATCGGTGTTTGGTGCAGATGTTTAAATCGTCATTCGAACATACGTACTGATGTTCCCTGATGAGTTGTGTGAATCTTCTAAACATCTCTTTCTCGTTTCCGTGTTTTTATTCTCTTTTCAGAATAACATAGACCTCAGTGCTAGTTCCTTTGTGATGTAATTGTGTATCATATAATAGATTAATCCTCTCCATCCATTACACAATATATAAGTAACCCTCACAGGAGTAAAAAACTTATAACAACATACTGGACCGACTTTAGTCATTTGCAAGTCCATCTCGAGTGTTAGTACGTGAGGTGGTCAGAAACCTGGCTCTAAAGTAAAAGGACACAAGCGCAGCTAATGCGACATTTTATTGTGGCAACGTTTCTCTCCCCAGGAGCTTTATCAAGCCGTTACAAGAAATACATGGACACAGAGGATATATATAGGCTTAGAGTGAGGTGCAATGCTACAGGTAGTATAGTAATAATATTGGTTATAGTAGTAGTAATACAATATGGTAGAACAATCTACTTGCACATGAGTAAAAGGTTTTAAAAAGCTACCTCTAGTTTTACACCTCACTCTCAGCCTATATATACCCTCTGTGTCCATGTATTGTTTGTAACGGCTTGATAAAGCTCCTGGAGAGCGAAACGTTACCACAATAAAATGTCACATTAGTTACACTTGTGTCCTTTTACTTTACATATTGTCGGTAATTCTATCAACATTCGTACATAAACCTTGATAACCGGAAGAACTAAGAATCAGTTAAGCGATTATCTATTTTCTGGAAGCGTGGATCATTATCTCAGTTTTTCTCTTGTAATTGTTGATGAAAAGTGTTGACAATTGCAGGATAATAAAAGCTTGGTCTACATAATTACAGTTCGCTTCAACGAAAGGACTAACAAACCAATATGATAACAAGCAAAATTCCATTTCCTGCTAGGCTAGCAGGTACAGCTGTGCATTGATGTGTTCTTCTATAGGGAAATGCTGCTTTCTGAACTTCATTTAATTTATGAATTATCCTGAAGCAAGGAAAAAAAATACTCTAACCTCGGGAAGGGTCAAAACATAGGAAAATAAAGCAGGAACAGAGGAGTATCAAATTAAACGTTATTCGCCTATAAACTTTACTGTCAACTAAAAACGAGCCAAATAATCAAAAGCGTTTTGACGTGAATTGTATCATATTATTTGACCTTTAAACCTAAGAGGAGCGAGGCTATAGGAGTCAGTATGTCTCAGACGTCGTGTTACACCCTGCTGCTCTGTCGCCTCTGTGTTAATTATTCCAGTTTAAATCAGCTGTCAGAGTCTGCTTGAGTTCCCCTTAGTGAGTTGGCTCAGATCCAGAAGCAGGTCGTACAGGTCCTCGGGCCGGGGCAGGGGCTGATATGCATGAGTATAAATGTGTATGTATATATATATAGTAATATGTATGTCGTGTCAAATAGGTAAAACTGGTCAATTAGCAAGAACTCATTTAAAATTAAGTCCTTTGTAAAATTTCTCTTATACGATTAAAAACATATTTTGTTCATAAACATGCAACGTTGCAGGTATGTCTTGCTACTTCTACTTACACTAAGGTAACACTACACATGCATGTACAAGCATATATATACTAACCCCTCTGGGTTTTTCTTCTGTTTTTCTTCCTAATTCTTGTTCTTGTTTATTTCTGCTTATTTCCATGGGGAAGTGGAACAGAATTCTTCCTCCGTAAGCTATGCGTGTCGTAAGAAGCAACTAAATACCGGGAGCAATGGGCTAGTAACCCCTTCTCCTGTATAAATTTCTAAAAACAAGATAAGGAAAAACTTCATAAAATTGGGATGTTTGAATGTGCGTGGATGTAGTGCGGAGGATAAGAAAGAGATGATTGCTAGTGTTGTGACTGAAAAGAAGTTAGATGTCCTAGACCTACTCGAAAGAAAGCTGAAGGGGGTAGGCGAGTTTCAGTGGGGAGAAATAAATGGGATTAAGTAAGGAGTATCTGAGAGAGCTAGAGCTAAGGAAGGGGTAGCAATAATGTTGAAGGATCAGTTATGGAGAGAGAAAAGGGAACATAAATGTATAAATTCAAGGATTATGTGGATTAAAATAAGGGTCGGATGTGAAAAGTAGGTCATAATAAGTGTGTATGCACCTGGAGAAGAGAGGAGTGTAGAGAGAGAGATTTTGGGAGATGTTAAGCGAGTGTGTCGGAACTTTTGAGCCAAGTGAGAGAGTAATCATTGTAGGGGACCTAAATGCTAAAGTAGAAGCGTATAGAGAGGGTGTGATAGGTAAGTTTGGGGTACGAGGTATAAATGATAATGGGGAGCATTTGATTGAACTTTGTATAGAAAGGGGTTTGGTTATAGGTAACACATATTGTAAAAAAAAAAAGAGGATAAATAACTATACAACATATGGTGTAGGGAGAAATGACAGTAGTTTGTTGGCCTACATATTGGTAGATAAAAGACTGTTGGGTAGACTTCATGATGTACATGTTTATAGAAGGGCCACAGAAATATCAGATCACTTTTTAGTTGTAGCTACAGTGAGAGTAAAAGATAGATGGGATACAAGGATAATGGAAACATCAAGTAAGAGAGAAGTGAAGATTTATAAACTAAAGGAGGAGGCGGTGAGGGTAAGATATAAACAACTGTTCGAGGACAGATGGGCTAGTGAGAGTATAGGCAGTGGGGTAGAAGAGGTATGGGGTAAGTTTAAGAATATAGTGTTAGTGTTCAGCAGAAGTTTGTGATTATAGGAAAGTGGGTGCAGGAGGGAAGAAGAGCGATTGGTGGAATGATGATGTAAAGAAAGTAGTAAGAGAGAAAAGTTAGCATATGAAAGGTTTTTACAAAGTAGAAGTGATGTAAGGAGGGAGGAGTATATGGAGAGAAAAAGAGAGGTTAAGAAAGTGGTGAAGCAATGTAAAAAGAGAAGAAATGAGAGGGTGGGTGAGATGTTATCAACAAATTTTGTTAAAAATAAGAAAAAGTTTTGGAGTGAGATTAATAAGTTGAGAAAGCCTAGAGAAATAATGGATATGTCAGTTAAAAATAGGAGAGGAGAGTTATTAAATGGAGAGTTAGAGGTATCAGGAAGATGGAGGGAATATTTTGAGGAATTGTTAAATGTTGATGAAGATAGAGAAGCTGTGATTTCGTGTGTAGGGCAAGGAGGAATAACATCTTATAGGAGTGAGGAAGAACCAGTTGTGAGTGTGAGGGAAGTTCGTGAAGCAGTGAGTAGAATGAAAGGGGGTAAATCAGCTGGGATTGATGGGATATAGTTTTAGAGTGGTTACTGTTTTTATTTAATAAATGTATGGAAGTGGGTAAGGTTCCTAGAGATTGGCAGAAAGTGTGCATAGCTCCTTTTATAAAGGTAAAGGGGACAAAAGAGAGTGCAAAAATTATAGGGGAATAAGTTTGTTGAGTATTCCTGGTAAAGTGTATGGAAGATTTATTATTGAAAGGATTAAGAGTAAGACGGAGAGTAGGATAGCAGATGAATAAGGAGGCTTTAGGAAAGGAAGGGGGAAGGTGTAGACCAAGTGTTTACTTTGAAACATATAGGTGAACAGTATTTAGAAAAGGGTAAAGAGGTTTTCGTAGCATTTATGGATTTGGAAAAGGCGTATGACAGATGTTGCAGGTGTATGGAATAGGATGTAGGTTACTGAAAACAGTGAAAAGATTTTACGAGGTTAGCGAGACTCAGGTTAGAGTATGCAGGAGAGAGGGAGATTATTTCCCAATAAAAGTAGGCCTTAGACAAGGATGTGTGATGTCACCGTGGTTGTTCAATATATTTATATATGTGGTTGTAAGAGAATTGAATATGCGGGTCTTGGCAAGAGGTGTGGGGTTAAAACATAAAGAATCTAACACAAAGTGGGAGTTGTCACAGTTACTCTTTGCTGATGACTCTGTGCTTTTGGGAGATTCTGAAGAGAAGTTGCAGAGCTTGGTGGATGAGTTTGGTAGGGTAAGCAAAAGAAGAAAATTTAAAGTGAATTTAGGAAAGGGTAAGGTGATGAGGATAACAAAAAGATTAGGTGACGAAAGATTGGATATCAGATTGGAGGTAGAGAGTATGGAGGAGGTGAATGTATTCTGATATTTAGGAGTGGACGTGTCAGCAGATGGGTCAATGAAGGATGAGATGAATTATAGTATTGTTGAGGGGAAAAGGGTGATTGGTGCACTTAGGAGTCTGTGGAGACAAAGAACTTTGTCCATGGAAGCAAAGATGGGAATGTATGAGAGTATAGTTATACCACACTTTTATATGGGTGTGAAGCATGGGTGGTGAATGTTGCAACGAGGAGAAGCCTGGAGGCAGTGGAGATGTGATGTCTGAGGGCAATGTGTGGTGTGAATATCATGCAGAGAATTCGTTGTTTGGAAATTAGGAGGAGGTGCGGGATTACCAAAAGTATTATCCAGAGGGCTGAGGAGGGGTTGTTGAGGTGGTTCGGACATGTAGAGAGGAAAGAACAAAATAAAATGATTTCGAGAGTGTATAAATCTGTAGTGGATGGAAGGCGAGGTAGGGGTCGGCCTATGAAAGGATGGATGGAGAGGGAAAATGAGGTTTTGTGTGCGAGGGGCTTGGACTTCCAGCAAGCATGCGTGAGCGTATTCGATATGAGTGCATGGAGACAAATGGTTTTTAATACTTGATGTGCTATAGGAGGGTGAACAAAATAACATTTATGAAGGGATTCAGGGAAACCGGCAGGCCGGACTTGACTCCTGGAGATGGGAAGTACAGTGCCGGCACTCTGAAGAAGGGGTGTTAATGTTGCAGTTTTATAACTGTAGTGTAAGCGCGTCTCTGACAAGACAGTGATAGAGTAAATGATGATGAAAGTTTTTTTTTTTCGGGCCACCCTGCCTTGGTGGGAATCGGCCAATGTGTTAATAAAAAAAGAAGAAGAAAAATCAAAGGACAGCTGAACATTAGCATGTCCTCTCACTTATAAAATTAGCAAAGAGATAAAAGCACAGGAATGGATCATGGATCCATACTGCGTACTGCCGACAAGTGAAACAACGCCAATATTACAGAAACGTTATCTTAATAAAGTTTCAAGTTAGAGCAATTTGTGTCTTCATCAATTTGAAATACTTCTTTTAGTTGATAAATATAAAAAAAATATATGAATATTTTATTTAAACAACGTTTGGTCTCAGTTTTCTAGTCTAATCAGACATGATTCTAATGCTGTGCAGGCGATACATGTCGAGATAATTTCCATTTGCTGTTTATGTGCTTTTTCACATACGACTAGTTGGTACTGCCATATATTTTGTAATTGCAAGGTCATAAGCAAGAGATTTGCTATTCCCTCTTGTTCAACTCTTAATCCCATGGCTTTTATTATTCTACTAATATCTACTCTCTCTCGCTATTTCTCTCTCTCTCTCTCGCATGGCATTTAATTATTTGATTTCTCCTTTGTTCCTCCAAGCCAATGATCACCAGAGTTTTAATGGTTCTCATTACTGTCTGGATGTTCAGTACTACTCCTCCAGTTATTATTAATAATGCTTATCACCACTGGGTCCACTTTTTTTTTAATACTCGCCTCTGAGGATTTAATCTCATCTCTGCTCCAGCTCATAAACTATCCCTAACAGTCTATGTGCCTCGTCTCCATGATTCTCTCTTTTACCTCTCTTTCTCTTCATCAGTTCCTCTCCATCAATCATTAGCTGCATTAATTCCAGTTTCCGGTCCGTCAATCCCTAACTAGCTTTTCATGCATCGTCGCAGCTAATTCTTGCTTAATCCCTCGTGTCATCAATGAAGTGTGAGGCAAGACGACCAGCTTTGGCTCTCCTGTGTATTAAGTCCATCGGAAAGTTACTTCAAGAGTTGAACTTGGGAGTGTCAATATTTCAGAAAAAAAAATTAATGAGTTATGAACCTGTACAGTCGTTTAGGACTGGAATGTATTCATCAAAGGGTATAAGAGGGAGAGACCACGTTTGAAGATATTTCCGAAAATTATTCTTAAAACCATGTCAATATTTATGAAAAACTAGAAGAAAAAAATATTTTATTCCGCTATAACCTGTACACCTGCACTGACAACGTTAACGTTAATATAATTTATTATAGTTTAATGCGTCGAAACTCATCTTTGGTTAATTTTCATTTATTTACTAGTAACTAAAAATAATGATACATATTTCTTATGGTAAGTTTAGACTAGTACTCTCAAACTTAATGCATAAACGAAGATGCTTGTGGCAAGGAGACTTTTGCTTTTAGAGATGTTCGCTGACTGACGATACGTGAACGTATTAGGCGTTTCTGAGAGAGTTATAGTTAAAAAGAAGTAGGAATAATGTTGAAGGATAAGCTAAGGCAGGAAAAGATGGTATATAAATGTATAAATTCAAGGATTATGTAGGTAAAATAAGAGTCAGATGTGAAAAGTGAGTTATATTAAGTGTGTATGTACCTGGATAGGAGAGTATAGAGGAGTGAGATTTTCTAAGATGTTAAGCAAGTGGTTAGGGAGTTTTTAACCAAATGAGAGAATAATTGTCGTTGGGAAACTGAATGCTAAAGTGAGAGAAATGGTTTGAGATAGCGTAGTAAATTTAGGGTACCAGGGCTAAATGATAATGCGGGGCACTTGTTTGAGCATTGTACAGAAAGAGGTTTGGTAACAGGTAATACATATTTTAAGAAAAAGAGGAAAAATAAATATACAAAACATGATATAGGGCGTTATGACAGTATTTTATTTGATTATGTATAGTTGGATAAAAATTGATGGGTAGACTATTGGGTGTGCATGTTTACAGAGAGGCAACAAATATACTCGATCATTTTTTAGTTGGAACTCCAGTGGGAATAAAAGGTAGATGCTTTATAAACTAAAGCAGGAAGCAGTTAGGCCAAGGTATCAGCAACAGTTGGTAGAAAAATGGGCTAGTGAGAGTATAGTTAAGTGGTAGATTTAAGAATGAAGTGTTGCAGCAGAAGTTTGTTGATATAGATGGGTGGGTGTGGGAGGGATGGGGAGCAATTAGTGGATCAATGAAGTAAAGAGTGTGTAAGAGAGAAAGAGTTAGCAAATGAGAGAGACTTGATATAAGGCGGGATAAGTATATATAGAGAAAATGAAAAGTTAAGAGATAGGTAAACGAATGTAAAAAGAGAGTGGGTGAGGTGTCGTCAAAAAAATTGCAGAAAATAAGAAAAGTTTTTGGAGTGAGATTAATAAACTGAGAAAGTCTAAAGAACGAATGGATCTGGCAGTTAAAAGGAAAAGAGAACAGTTATTAGATGGGGAGTTGGATGTATTGGGGAGATGGAGTGAATATTTTGAGGAAATGTTAAATGTTAATAAAGAAAGGAAAGCTGTGATATCATGCATTAACCCAAGAGGTATAACATCTTTTAAGAGTGAAGAAAATATGTGAATGGGGGAAAGGTACGTGAGGATGTGGGTAAAATGAAAGACGTTAAAGCAGCTGGGATAGAGGGGATCAAGGAAGAAATACTAAAAGCAGGTGGAGTTATAGCTGGGAGTGGTTGGTGCTTTTATTTATTGAATTTATGAAAGAGGGGATGGTACCTAGGGATTGGCAAAGAGCGTGCACAGTTCCTTTGCATAAAGGCAAAGGGAGCAAAAGGGAATGTAAGATATTTATGGGAATAAGCCTGTTGAGCCCTGGCCTGCCTCAGTTTGGTAAATGATTCAAAATCACTTGTTTCGTGATTTCATTGCTACACACACACACAAAAACACACACACACACACACACACACACACACACACACACACACACACACACACACACACACACACACACACACACACACAATATATATATATATATATATATATATATATATATATGCAAAAAGATCACAGTAAACAGGTGATATCAAAATATGCAAGACAACCACTATGAAAAAATAGAGGAATTCCAAGCGCTTTCGTGACTACTCACATCCTTGATAATGTGAGTAGTCACGAAAGCTAATTCTCTATTTTCATTGTGTGTCTTCACACACACACACACACACAATATATATATATATATATATATATATATATATATATATATATATATATATATATATATATATATATATATATATATATCTATCTATATATATATATATGACATTTGTCTTGCATATTTTGATATCACCTATTTATGGGGAAGTGGAACAGAATTCTTCCTCCGTAAGCCATGCGTGTCGTAGAGGCGACTAAAATGCCAGGAGCAAGGGGCTAGTAACCCCTTCTCCTGTATATATTACTAAATGTAAAAGGAGAAACTTTCGTTTTTCCTTTTGGGCCACCCTCTTCGGTGGAAACGGCCGACGTGTTGAAAGAAAAGATATATATATATATATATATATATATATATATATATATATATATATATATATATATATATATATATATATATATATATATATATATATATATATATATGTATATATATATATATATATATATATATATATATATATATATATATATATATATATATATATATATATATATATATATATATATATTATATATATATATATATATATATATATATATATATATATATATATATATATATATATATATATATATATATATATATATATATATTTCTTCTATCGGCCATCAGTCAAAATCGGAGACATTCTAGTTTTCTGCATGTGCCTAGGAAATCTGGCTAGACTTCCTACAACACAACGTCTGAGAATTCTCACTACGCTTCATGTTACTCTTGAGACTACGCCGATGAACCTTTCAGCAGGCTATTCTCTCGGCTAAATTGCCACTATTTTGACTTGAACTATGTTCTCAGTCTTTTCCGTCTGCAATTTTTTTTTCATGAGTATTTTCCACTTTTTGAGGTCTCTAGGAAACCCACAATACTTCTAACGAAATATTTTTGTCCAAAGATTATTTCAAATGTATACCTACAGTGCACCTACGATAAGTTCTGTGAGCCTACGATCGAGAATAAATCGTGTTAGTCATCTTGTAGTTTCTGTGAGAAATAATCAGAATAAAACGTTGTTTTTGAGCTCTTATTATGATTAGGAGTAAAACAGATCATTTTAATCGTGGTTGCAGTAGGTTTGATAAGGGAAAAAATATATATCACAGTTTTATGTGTTTATTGAGAGTAAGGATAAAAATAAATCTCAGAAGTGTTCCTCAGGTCCTGATCGATAATGACCCACACCTCAGGAGCGCCACGCACCAGACAGCCTGCATGATGCAGCTCAAGGACGACCAGTCGAGCGTGCTGAGCTCCCTCACTCGTGACCATCTATTGTAGCAGATTTTATGCCATTCCTCTAATGATCTGCGAATCGAGCCAGCAGTGGTTCGCAGACCCCACCATGGAGATCAGCGGTGGACAGGCAGAAAATTCTTCCATATTAGAATTTTTTCTTAGACCACGGAAGGAGAAAATTGGATTTTTTTTAAACTGAGTGGTAGATATGAATGAACTAGTGCTGAGTGAATACGATGAGAAGATATGACTGTTCCGATTGAACAATTTAATGAACAGTTTTAAATTAACTGTTTAAGTTAATGCACGTTCTGAGTTATCATTTTAAAAAGGCAATACAATCTTCAGAGTGTAGAGTTTAATAAGATATTTCTAAATGAAGAATTTAAGAAAACACACATAGTTATGAATGAACTGGTTAAGATAATTACTTAACCAGTTCAATAACCAAAATGCTTCCGAGACCAGAGTAGCAATTTCCAACTAATTGTAGGTTACTGATAATGAATATCATGATTAAAATTGTTTGTTAGCTCAACTTTTCAATATAGACCTACGTGTCACAACAGGTTGCAACAGGCTTGCGGCAGTGTGTTTCTTACGACACTCACAGTCTCACTGACCTTCATTATTGTTCCAGCAGTCATAGAAGGTGGTTGTGCTCTCCAAGTTTATATGTTGAGGTGAAAGGTTGGTGATTTTCTTAGCCAAACACTTTTTAAACTTATAATAAATATTCACAGAGCAAGGTATTGATATGCATGTGAGGAATGTTAAATTAATTTTATTTTCCTAGTGAGTGATACAAATACTTAAATCATTGGAGTCTGGGATGAACAATGTTCAACATCCACCTCTCATTGAACCAAACAAAAATTTTCTACCATTACTACGCATAAAACTGGGGCTCATGAAAAACTTCGTAAAAGCTATGGACAAATCCAGTCAGGGATTCATGTATCTTAGCGACGCTAAGATAAGAAAGGGAGTTTTCAATGGTCCTCAGATTCGAGAGCTTCTTAAAGATGGTGAATTTGAATCAGACCTTCATGGGGAGGAGAAAACTGATTGGGAAGCATTCAAGTTAGTGGCTAAGGGATTCCTCGGAAACAGAAGGGAAGGCAACTATGAAAAATTGTTGGAAAACCTCATCAAGGCTTACAAAAACATGGGATGTAACATGTCACTTAAAATCCACTTTTTGGACTCATATTTAGACTTTTTTGCAGCAAAGTGTGGGGCAGTTAGTGACGAACAAGGTGAAAGGTTTCACCAAGATATTTCAACCATGGAAAAATGATACCAGGGCAAATGGGGCATTAGAATGCTTGCAGTCTATTGCTTGACATTGACAAGAGATGTTTCTTCAGTCCACTATAAGCGTCAAGCAAAAAGGCAGAAAGTAGGTACGAATTAGGGTTTAAAACATACTAACACGTATAGTACGTTATAATAAAATAATAAAAAATTATACATGTCTCGTATCTTTAAACCTATAGCCAATAAGCATTTTTCAAGATGATATTTGGATTCAGGACATAAAAATACATAAGAATTAACTATTCTCATTTAAGAAGCATACAACTTTTCAAAAATTGTGGACCAGTGATATAACACACTGTCCTCTAGGATAATATTATTTTAGACGGACAGGTTAACAATTTGACGTGCAGTTCTGAGCAAACGGTTTAACAGGATGACGCCCATTTTTGAGTGGAAAGTATGACAGGAAGACGTCCAGTTATCAGTAGACAGTACACTAGCATGTAGGCCAGTCGGGAGTGAGAGGTTAAAGGGGATGCAGATCACTTGTGAATGATTATTACTTAGCTTTGTCAAGACGTGACTAGTGTGCTCTCCGTTCTTAGCTACCAGAGATTGTGATGATGGCTTACCTCGACTATGAGCAGCTATATCTCCAGCTTAAGGCAGAATTAACGGAAGCAAGAAAAGAAATTCAACGACAGAAGGGTATGTGCAAGGATTATCCCCGGAACAATGTCACCGATGATCAGACCAACGAATGGATGCTTGTTGGAACTGAAAGAACGAAGCTGAAGATGAAGAAGGTCCAGGAGACTGCTGTGAAAACCAGCAACTCTTTTTTCCTTGTTATCAGACGAATGTGAATCGAGCATCCATGATCTTCCAACGAATACAGTTCCAACAATGACAATTTTTACACACTGAAGCCAGCCAGTGAAAATATCCCAGCGAAGACCATCTCTACTAAGACCGTCGAGAACGTCATACACACTACACTTAAGAGATAGGAAGGGAAGGCGGGGTAGGGGTCGGCTTAGGAAAGGTTGGAAGGAGGGCGTAATGGAGGTTTTGTGTGTAATGGGCTTGGACTTCCAGCAAGCATGCATGAGCATATTTGATAGGAGTGAATGGAGACAAATGGTTTTTAATACTTGACGTGCTGTTGGAGTGTGAGCAAAGTAACATTTTTGAAGGGATTCAGGGAAACCGGCAGGCCGGATTTGATTCCTGGAGATGGGAAGTATAGTGCCAGCACTCTGAAGGAGGGGTGTTAATGTTGCAGTTTAATAACTGTTGCTTAAGCATGCATGGTGAATGGTGGTGAAAGTTTTTATTTTTCAGGCCACCCTGCCTTGGTGGGAAACGGCCGATGTGTTAATAAAATAAAATTTAATTAAGGAAGTCATTCTAAGTATTGAGCAAAGTGTATTTAAACCCAGCCTGATCTTGCAGGTTTAAAATCATACGGCATAAATCATTCAGGAATCTAACTGTACTTAGTAAGATGATAACGAAAAACATATGTCTCTATTTTGTGATATTCTAATCGGCTACCTTATTTGATTGCCCTTGGAGATAAATGGTATAAAATACGGACGCGATGGAAAAATAGACACCAATGCAGGATAATGCGATCCTTTATTGACTACGTCTCGCCCTCACAGTGGATTTATTAAGTCACAAGGAGATCTGCCTCATCAGAGAATACATAAGTATATACACGGTGCATAGTGACGTGAATGGTCAGGGAAAAAATGTTGAAGTTGAGAAGAGGATGGATTTGAGAAGAACTTGCCTTGCATGTGCCAGTAGTTTTGTTGCTATGAAGGATAGCGATGTAGAAGTTTCCTGGCAAGAGGTTCAGTTATGTTGTAAAATCTTTTGTACTGGTTAAAATTGTTGGATATACATATGAGTGATGATTCCAAGATCCTGCATCTCTAAGTGTTTTCTTCCCTGACGATGAGTCTTGCGTCTACGTAGCTGATTAAATGGGTGTGAGAGTTTCGGGGTTAAACACAGGTATTTCAATCTGTTGGCGTATTTGTGTTCTGAAATTCGTGTTTGGAGGTCTCTGGATGTCTCGCCCACGTATAATTGGTTGCAATCTTGCAAGGGATTATGTATACACCTGCAGAGGTTTGAACCTGGTAGTGTCTCTTATTGGTGATGCATTTGATTGTTGTGGATGTAGAGGCAACGGAGTTGATGGGGAAGACTAAATATTTTCTCTCGGCGGTATCTTTTCTGTGTGAGCTGAAGATGTTATGGGCACGGCGTCTGCAGTCTCCAATGAAGTGATGACGATAGCGAAGTTTAGAAAACACTTGTTCGATTATAGAGCATTCTTCTTCAAGGAATTCACTACTACAGATTCGGAGGGCACGAAGGAAGAAACATTATTATGCCACTTTTAGTTTTGGTATAGTTGCAGGAGAAGTAAAGACGATTCTGTTGGCTAGTCTGTTTTCGAAGACTTTAAAACGAAGTTCGTGGTCAGCTTGGCAGAGAAGAACATCAAGGAAAGGAAGAGTGTCATCGATTTCTTCTAGCGTAAACTGAATTGAGGACTCGACCTGGTTGATCTTGTGTCGGAGAGCAGGAAAGGTGAAGCGCCTGGGAGATATGATGAGAATGTCAACATAACGAAGGTTGGTGACTGAAGAGAGAATAATACAGTGAAATAGATCGGGTTCTAGATGTTCCATGTATAGATTCACCAGTATAGGACTAAGTGGAACCTATGGGTAGTTCAAGAGTGTGTTGAAAAAGATTAATTTTTAAAAGAGATACATGTAAAATCAACACATAACTCAACAAGGTTGATGATATCACTGACTAGAAGAGGAAGGTCGAGGGAGCCGTCAATTTTCTGGCTCAGGAGATCAACGGCTTGTGTTTTGGATACCTTGGTAAATGGGGATGTAACGTTTAGGCTAGAGATTTTCTTGTTCTAACATTAATGTTGTGGATGAGACTGACAAGATCACCAGAGTGTTTAAGAAGTGCTGGACTGATTGTGCTCAAAAATTTAGAAAGGTGTTTAGTAAGAATCTCTGAGAGTTGATGGGGGTACTACCTTGTTCTGAGTTCCTTATCATGAGGCGATTCTTGCAAAGAATAGTTTTGGTTAGTGATTCTGATGCTCTTCTCTTTTGCTAAAGTTTTATGTACAGTGATGTAACATCAAGGAAGGACTGGCAAACTGTGTGTTTAGATGGTCGCTGAAACGATTCCATGAAGATAGATAGCCTTTTTGAAAGTCGGAGCTATGGTGTTTGTAGTTTATAGCAATGAAGTGGAGGTCTTGTTTCGGCTTTGTGATTCTTATTGCAAATTTATGGCCCAAGTCGAAGTCTTCAGTTTCTGAACGCGACATTTGACAAGTTAAAAAAATTTGAATAATTTGAGGTATTCCAAAATTTTTCCAGTGACAGTTTTCGCAGAGAGCTTGGAATTCGCTAGTGAGCCTGATTTTCTATTGAACATCAACTGTGGTGACTCTGGTGCGTAGGATTTCGGCAGTGAGTCTGTTCAGGTTATCTCCGAGTGCTGTGCCTCTTATCCTGACGAAGAGATACACTTCCTTTGTTGTATTAATCAAATCATCTGCACAATCTTCAAGGCAGTGGAAAAGGAGGTTTAAAGTTGACGATTTGGGGTGGACTGGATCTTGGTAAGACCATTTCCTAGCTATTGTATTTACTGCGAAGTGAGTAAACTTTAAGAAGAAGAAGGTCCAGGTCTTCTTTGTGTGAAAGATCCATTTCTAGTGCAGTGACTTATAATATGGAGATAAATGGTATAAAATACCGACACGACTGAAAAAATAGACAAACATGCATTATACTGCGATACTTTATTGAGTACGTTTCGCCCACACAGTGAGCTTCATCTAGTAACAAGCAGATCTACCTGAGCAGAAAGTAGATGAGTATATAGATGGAGAATAGTGACGTAAATGGTCAAGTAAGGAATTTTGAAGTTGACTGCTGGGAAGAGGGTGGATTTGATAAAGACCTGCCGACCATGTACTTGCAAGTACGTTTGTTGCTATTACGATAACAATGGAGAATATTCCTGGAAAGGGGTTCAACTATGTTGTAAAATCTGTTGTTTTCGTTGAAATTGTTGGATATACAGATGAGTGATAATTCCAAGACCCTGCGATACTGAGTTTTTTTTTTTTTTTTTTTTAACCCTGGCACACACATACACAAACACTCGCAAACACTCAAGCACGCACACACACACACACACACACACACACACACACACACACACACACTCACACACACACACACACTCACACATACAAACACACACAAATACACACTCACACCTAATCTCTCCCTGCCACTGTCCTCCCCTCCCACTTCAAATCCTTCTCCCCCCACCCTTCCTCCCTCCCCCTTTCCCCCCTACAACAAACACCCATCATCACACACACACTCACTCTGAAAATACATAAGCTTCGTTCTGTGGTAAAATAAGTTACCCAAGATCAGGGCCGAGAACCAGGGGTCTGGAGGATGAACCTGGGAGGGAAGACTGGGAGGCAGAGCTCACAAAAATGGAGGAAGAGTGGGGTAGGAAGATAGAAGAGCATGGCAAGAAAATGGAGGAGGATAGCTGCAGAGAGCAGGAAGTGAAAGTTACAAGCCATAGCAGAAGAAGCTCTCACAGAAACCAAGCTCACAGGTATGATAACAGATGCCATCTTTTCAACGGGATATGAGATCCTGAGGAAAGACAGAGGGAACAGAGGAGGTGGTGAAGTGACACTGCTGATAAAAAACCGATGGAATTTTGATGAGCTGGAGAGAGGAGACAGAGGAGAAGCAAGAGATTACATAATAGGAATGCTTCAGTCTGGAGGTCCCAAGGTGGTAATTGCAGTGATGTATAACCCCCACAGAACAACACGAGGCCAAGGCAAGAGTAATAGAGTGATGGTTGACACAGTGGCTGAGGTGGCCAGAAGGGCTTATGCGAGCAGGGCAAAGCTACTGATCATGGGTGACTTCAACCACAAGGAAATCGATTGGGAGAACTTGGTGCCACATGGGGGCCAAGAAACGTGGAGGGCTAAGATGATGGAGGTGGTACTGGAAAACCTCATGCATCAACACGTAAGGTACACTACCAGAGAGAGAGGAGAGGACGAACCAGCGAGACTGGGCCTAGTATTCACCTTGAGTAATGCAGATTTTGAGGACATCACATACGAAAGACCCCTTGGAGCCAGTGATCATATGGTTCTGAGCTTAGTAGAGGGGAAAGCAGGAAAAGCCGGAGGAACGAAGCCAGACGCATGAATGAAGAACTTCCTGAACGGGATTCAATGGAACAGAGAACTGGCAGGGAAGTCAGTAAACGAGATGAAGGAATATGTGACAACAATATGCATGGTAGCTGAGGAGAGGTTTGTACCCAAGGGTATTAGGAATAACAAAAAAGCCAGGATGAGCCCGAGGTTCACTCAAAGGTGCATTGAGGCCAAAACCAAGTGTGCTAGGGAATGGAAGAAGTATAGAAGGAGAGCAGTCGTAGAGCCAGAAATGAATATTCACAGGTAAGAATTAAGGCCCAAAGGCCATACGAGAATGGCATATAGCAGCAAAAGCCAAATCTGACCCAAAGCTGTTGTACAGCCACATCAGGAGGAAAACAACAGTCAAGGAACAGGTAATCAGGCTGAGGAAGGAAGGAGGGGAGGTCACAAAAAATGACCGCTAAGTATGTGAGGAGCTCAACATGAGATTCAAAGAAGTGTTCACAGAGGAAACGGAAGGGCCTCCAAAAATTCGGAGATATGGGGTACACCATCAAGTGCTGGACACAATACATACAACTGAGGAGGAAGTGAAGAGGCTGCTTATCGAGCTAGATATCCCAAAGGTGATTCGGCCGCACAACATCTCTCCATGGGTCCTGAGAGAGGGAGCAGAGGCGCTTTGTGTACCACTAACAACTATCTTCAACACATCTATCGCAACAGGGCGACTACCGGAAGTATGGAAGACACCAAATGTAGTCCCAATTTTTAAAAAAGGAGACAGACACGAAGCGTTAAACTACAGGCCAGTGTCACTGACGTGTATAGTATGCAAGGTCACGGAAAATATTATCAGGATAAGAGTGGTGGATCACTTAGAAAGGAATGAGTTTATCAACGACAGCCAGCACGGTTTCAGGGACGGGAAATCCCGAGTCTCAAGCCTACTGGAGTTCAATGACAGGGTGACGGCAATAAGCCAAGATAGAGAGGGGAGGGTAGATTGCATTTTCTTGGACTGTAAGTAGGCATTTGACACAGTTCCAAACAAGAGATTAGTGCAAAAGCTGGAGGACCTGGCAGAGATAACAGGGAAGGCATTACAATGGACCAAGGAATACCTGTCAGGAAGACAACAGCGAGTCGTGATACGTGGCGAGGAGTCAAAGTGGGCGCCTGTAATGAGCGGGGTGCCACAGGGATCAGTGTCCCTGTTTGCAGATGATGTGAAGTTGATGAGAAGAATTCAATCGGACAAGGACCAGGTAGAACTACAGAGGGATCAGGTCAGGCTGCAGGCCTGGTCCAGCACCTGGCTCCTGGAGGTCAACCCCACTAAGTGCAGTCATGAAGATTGATGAAGGATAAAGACCACAGACGGAGTACAATCTAGGGGGCCAGAGCCTACAAATCTCACTCAAGGAAAAGGATCTTTGGGTGAGTATAACACCAGACACATCTCCTGAGGCGCACATCAACCAAATAACTGCTGCAGCATATGGGTGTTTGGCAAACCTAAGAACAGCATTCCAAATTGAAAAATTATGGAAAAAAATGTTTTCTTACTACAAAATAGTGCAGCTTTCTGCCAACATTTTGGTGTAATCAGCTTGTTTATATCATATTTCTAAGTATGTTTTTTTCCTTAAATGTAATTTTTTTATTCTTGCTGTCATAAATAATACATGTTGGCAATTAGTGTTTTTTTTTAGTTTTATCTCTGGAAAAATTAAATTTTTTATGATTGTTTCATTAAAAAAACTCTACATAGCAACATCTCTGATGCCTCCATTCAAGTGCAGGGACTCATGCCACCTCAGTGGCCTCTGGGATCTCAACAAATGTTGATGTATGCAACACGCTGAGATTTAGCGCCCCGTATCCATAGAGTTTTACAGAAAAAAAATATATTAATAACTAAGTTATTGACATTGTGTGAAATGTTTTGCGAAAAGTATTAATAGGATTGTCATGATTTTTGCACACATTATTGAGTAATGATGATAGCTCTACAAACACCCATGGAGGATTTCCGATATATTTTACAGCTTTGTTTTTATTGATTTTTTCCCCACACTAATGGAATCTACTGACATTTTCGCTAAAAAGGCCTGGGTTAACTAGAGCATTGTACATCTTCCAAATTTTGTAGAAATATTAAAATTTGGTGACCCCTAAAATTTGGCACAATATATTTTTTTTCTATCTAACTTAAAGGCAAAAATCATAAAGACAGTATATAGGTTTTTAAAAGCTGTATAAATCACTGTAAAAGTCTCATTGAAATTAGACCAAAATAAACAAAAAAAGTGTGAATTCATTCGCCCCCCCTCCTTCAGGACCCTGTCACTGTGTACGTTAATCCAATATTGAGTATGCAGCCTAGTTTGGAACCCTCACCTAGCCAAGCATGTAAAGTAACTAGAGGAAGTGCAAAGGTTTGCGAAAAGACTAGTCCCTGAGCTAAGGGGTATGTCCTACGAGGAGAGGTTAAGGGAAATCGACTGGAAAACAGGAGAGATAGAGGGGACATGATAACAACATATAAAATACTGAGAGGAATCGACAAGGTAGAGAGAGACAGGATGTTCCAGAGATGGGACACAGCAACAAGGGGCCACAGTTGGAAGTTGAAATCTCAAATGAACCACAAGGATGTTAGGAAGTATTTCTTTAGTCACAGAGTTGTCAGGAAGTGGAATAGTCTGGGTAGTGATGTAGAGGAGGCACGATCCATACATAGCTTTAAGAAGAGGTATGATAAAGCTCATGGAGAGGGAAGAGTGACCGAGTAGCGGCCAGTGAAGAGGTGGGGGCAGGAGCTGTGACTCGACCCATGCACCACAACTAGGTGAGTACACACACACATACACATATCAATAAAGAAATTACCCTGATGCCAGGGACATGTTTGCAACGTAACATCCTTTTCCTTCTGAAATATAGACTGATAAAGGCAGAGCTTCAATGTATCATATGGCCGCGGTAATACTTGCCAGTCATGTGTCACGAGATCACGTCACCGGAAAACTGAATATGCATCATTTGCGTATTAATATTAGACAATGTATTATTAACAATGTTTTTGTTAAGCGGTTTTTTTTTTTGGAAGAGAATTCAGCGAATTTAATCCATGTTACGCTAGACTTGCTGACCCAAGGCACGCGAGTCTTAGTGACCCAGGGTAGATAAACTATGTTATCCAGGGCACTCGAGCCTTGCACACCCAGGGCATAGGAGCTCTATTTACCTACGGGCACCCTAGCACTGCTTACACAGGGTAAGAGAGTCTGGCACACCAAAGACTCACAAACGTTGCTAATTCAGGGTACTAGAGACTTGCTGCCCAAGGCACTGAGCCTGGGTAACACAGAAATGACCCAGTCCTGAGAAATCTTGTTAACAGAGGGCACACAGGCTTTTCTGATAGAGAGCAATTGATCACTGGTGACCCTAGGTCATTTGATCACTGATGACCCAGGGCACTTGATCACTGGTGACTCAGGGCACTTGAACACTAGTGACCCAGGACACTTGATCACTGGTGACTCACAAAAATTGTACAATGGTGACCCTAGGTCAAATGATCACTGGTGACCCAGGACACTTGTTCACTGGTGGCCCAGGACACTTGATCACTGGTGACTCAGGGCATTTGAACACTAGTGACCCAGGACACTTGATCACTGGTGACTCAACACTTGAACACTGGGGACCCTAGGTCACTTGATCACTGGTGACCCGGGGTGCTTAATCACTGGTGACCCAGGTGACTGAATCACTGGTGACTTAGGACACTTGACCAATGGTGACCCAGAACACTTGTTGACCTTATATCACTTGATCACTGGTGACTCAGAACACTTGAACACTGTTGACCCTAGATCACTTGATCACTGATGACACAGGGCACTTGATCACTGGTGATCCTAGGTCACTTGATCACTAGTGACCCAGGACACTTGATCACTTGTGACCCAGGGCACTTGATCACTAGTAACCCATGGCACTTGATCACTGGTGACCCAGGGTGCTTGATCACTAGTGAGCAAGGGCACTTGATAACTAGTGACACAGGACACTTGATCACTTGTGACCCAGGGCACTTGATCAGTAGTGACTAAGGACAATTGATCTCTTGTGACCCAAGGCACTTAGTCACTAATGACCCAGGCCACGTGATCACTTGTGACCATTACATTTGATCACTTGTGACCCAGGACACTTGATCACTGGTGACCAAGGCCACTTGAACACTAGTGACCCAGGACACTTGATCACTAGTGACCTAGGGAATTTGATCACTGGTGACCCAGAGCACTTCATCAATAGTGACCCAGGACACTTGATCACTGGTGACCCTGGACACTTGATCACTGGTGACTCAGGACACTTGAACACTGTTGACCCTAGGTCACTTGATCACTGGTGACCCAATATACTTGATCACTGGTGACCCTAGGTCACTTGAACACTGGTAACCCAGGGCACTTGATCACTTGTAACCAAAGGCACTTGATAACTAATGGTACAGGACACTTGATCACTTGTGACTCAGGGCACTTGATCAGTAGTGACGAAGGACACTTGATCTCTGGTGACCCAAGGCACTTGGCAACTAATGACCCAAGGCACTTGATCACTAGTGTCCATTACATTTGATCACTTGTGACCCAGGACACTTAATAGCTGGTGACTCAGGGCACTTGATGACTGGTGACCCAGGACACGTGATCACTGGTGACCCTATGTCACTTAATCATTGGTGACCAAGGTCACTTGATCACTTGTGACTCAGAACACTTGAACACTGGTGACCCTAGGTCGCTTGATCACTGGTAACCCAAAGCACTTGATCACTGGTGACCCAGAGCACTTGATCACTGGTGACCCATGACTCTTGATCACAGGTGACACAAGACACTTGATCACTGGTGACTTTAGGTCACTTGATCACTTGTGACCCTAGGTCACTTGATAACTGGTGACCCTAGGTCACATGATCACTGTTGACCCTAGGTCACTTGATCACTGGTGACCCAGGGTTCGTGATCACTTATGTCCCAGGACACTTGATCACTAGTGATGCAGGGCACGTCATCACTTGTTACCCAGTACACTTGATGACTAGTGCCCCAGGACACTTGATCACTGGTGACGCTAGGACACTTGATCACTGGTGACCCAGGACACTTGATCACTTGTGACCCCTGGCACTTGATCTCTAGTGACCTAGGGTACCTGAATACTAGTGACCCAAAGCACTTGATCACTTGTTACCCTGGCACTTGATCACTAGTAACCCAGGACACTCGATAACTGGTGACTCAGGGCACTTGAACACTAGTTACCCAGGGCACTTGATCACTTGTTACCCTGGCACTTGATCACTAGTAACCCAGGACACTCGATAACTGGTGACTCAGGGCACTTGAACACTAGTTACCCAGGGCACTTGATTACTTGTGACCAGTGGCACTTGATCACTAGAAACCCAGGACACTTGTTCACTGGTGACCCTAGGTCACTTGATCACTAGTGACTCAGAACACTTGAACACTGGTGACCCTATTTCACTTGATCACTGGTGACTCAGAACACTAGAACACTGGTGACCTTAGGTCACTTTATCACTAATGACTCAGAACACTTGCACACTGGTGACCCTGTTTCATTTGATCTCTGGTGACCCACGGCACTTGATCACTGTGATGACCCAATTCACTTGATCACTGGTGACCCAAAGCACTTGATCACTGGTGACCCATGGCATTTGATCACTTGTGACCCAGGGCACTTGGCACATATCAAGCACGCACTGGACCAGACAGTGGCCCTAGTCAGCTCCGGTGGCCTGGTGCTTTTAAAGGTTTCCTTACATACACTCACGAGGGCCTAGTGTCTAATCGCAGTGCTGGACAAACATTATCAAAGTGTTCCATACACATACACATTGACCAGGACACTTGATCGCTGTGCCTAGGACAGAAACATGAGAACTTTATCACTAGTGACCAAGCGCACTTGATCACTGTTGATCCAGGACACTTGATCACTGGTGACCCAGGACACTTGATCACTAGTGACCCAGGGCACTTGATCACTAGTGATCCAGAACACTTGATCACTGGTGACCCAGGGCATTTGATCACTGGTGTCCTAGGACACTTGATCATTGATGAGCCAGAACACTTTATCATTAGTGACAATGACACTTGATCACTGGTGAACCAGGGCACTATTTACCCAGAACACTGAAACACTATTGACCCAGAACACTTAAAAACTAGAGACCCACTGCACTTGAATACTTGTTACCCAGGGCACTTGAATGCTAGTGACCCAGGGCACTTGAGTACTAGTGACCCTGGGCACTTGAATACTAGTGACCCAGGGCACTTGAATACTAGTTACCCAGGTCACTTGAATTCAAGTGACCCAGTGCACTAAAACACTAGTGACCCAGGGCACTTGAATACTAGTGACCAAGGGCACTTGAATACTAATGACTCAGGGCTTTTGATCTCTGGTGACCTAGGACACTTGATCATTGATGACCCCGAACACTTGATCATTGGTGACAATGACACTTGATCACTCGTGAACCAAGGCATTTAAATACTATTGACCCAGAACACTTAAACACTAGTGACACAGGGCACTTGAATACTAGTGATCCAGGGCACTTGAATACTAGTGATCCAGGGCACTAGAATGCTAGTGACCCAGGGCACTTGAATACTAGTGACCCAGGGCACTTGAATTCTAGTGACCCAGGGCACTTAAACACTAGTGACCCAGGGCTCTTGAATACTAGTGACCCAAGGCACTTGAATACTAGTGACCCAAGGCACTTGAAAACTAGTGACCCAGGGCACTTGAATACTAGTGACCCAGAGCATACGTGTCATAAGAGAAATTGGGACGAATGAGATACTGTCGCGACACATTGACCGCAAATATAATTAAATAGTTAATTACTTGATTGCGTGATTCAATACAAAAGTCAAGATTTACAAGATACACGACGTTTTTGCTTGCCCTTAATTACCTTCAGGCAATTTCTGCACAAAAAAATTAATTACGGCGCTGGTGCATTGCTAGGCTATTTTGTCTTTTTTAAACAATTTAATCATTTAAAATAAATTTATGTTTGCATTTGTTTTACCTCACAGTATTTTATACTTGAGGTCCTTCCAGATATCTGCTTCCATGGTATATGTGTTTGAATCCACTCATAGAACTTAAGTCACGTACGTAGAGTTCCTGATCCTACATCTTGATAGTCACTCGGTTAATGTGGTTGGCAACTACCACATTTTCTTTTTAGTCCATGTATAAAGATTCCTTTTAATACCTCATTCAACTTTTTCGCATCATTAAATAATGTTGATGGGTTTCCCATGGTCCAGCTGCATAGTTAACCTCCTTATAGTCCCTGTCATTTCAAATATTCTATTATAGTCTACCCTCTCAATGTCAATGGGTGAAATTTACATCTTGATCGTCTATCATAAGTTTTCGCTTATTCATATACGGATATTCTTCTTCTTTAACAAATGCTTGAACCACAAGTGGTACAGCATTCAGCCAGAAAGCAAAAGCAGTTCTGATTGGGAAAAATGTATAGATGAATCTAATTCATGCTGTCCTTGTAACATTGGAGTAAATAGATTCCAAGGAGTTAGCCGATTATTGTGGGAACCATCCTGGGTGAAGCCACACCAGTCGACTAACACCCAGGTACCTATTTGCTGCTTGGGGAACATGACAACAGGTGTAAGGAAACACGTCGAAATGTTCCCTCCCGCCGGGAATCGAACCCGGGCCCTCCGTGTGTGAAGCGAGAGCTCTAGCCACCGGGCCACCGATTGGCGATCTATGTCAGAGATAATTTAAACTGTTGTATTATACAATATATAAAAATTAGAAGCGACTGCCATTGAATATGTTTGGCCAAAATTTATCGAGAGACATGAAAATCTAATCTTGGGAGTGATTGCAGGCTTCCAAACCTTGATAGGGAATGAGGTAAACTTCTGTTGGACGCAATTCATAACGCATCTTGAAGAGACAATATTGAATTAATGAGATATTTTAACTTTAGACACATTAATTTGAGCAGTTTGACAAGAAATCTTGAGTCTAACAACCGATGAAGGATTACTCTTAATACAGTTTGTGACAGAACTAGAGGAAATAGTCGGCATGACTTGGTTCTCTCTAACTAGGAATCACAAATTAATAATCTTGAGTTTGGGGAAAGCGATCACAAAGGACTCAGTTTGAATATATCATGGAATTTCCTTATTAACTACAATAGAGTCAATGTCCTTGAATTCCACTTGGCCAATTTATAGGACTAAAAAATTATCTGGGAGGAGTGAACTGTTGTCATCTGTGGGTCAGGTAGGCAGTAATGGTTGCCAATATGACATTTTTCAAAGCATGCCAGTTATCAAAAATTTGGTCACACTTCGATACGATATAAAAGACTTTACATTGTAAATATAAGTATATCTTAGGATTGGGTACCAAGGATGCAACCTTTCGTATGTCGGCCAGAAAATACTCAACACCAGTATTCGGTAAGGACACCTTAAGAATCTAGTGCGATATTCAACCACACACAAGTCTGTAATAATCCTGCCAAGTGGGCTGAGGCAAAGGTCATTGTCCCAAGTATTTCATGGCTAGAAAGAAATATTCTTGAGTGTTCAATTATTAAACACGATTAACTTTCGTTATTTAATGGTAGTTGTGGGTTATTTAAGCGGGATTCATTTATAATTAAGGCTATTCTGCACAGTTTGAAACCTGATTCTTCTATGAATGCCGTGGATTACCTTACGTGTCAGGGTTCCACGAATAAGAACTAGGGAGCTGGCCCTTTCCTGGTGCGGCTCGACCAGTGTCTACTCACTAGGTGAGTTTGCCCTAGATTTTCGTTTTCCTTAATTGTTGAGGAATTTTCTAAAACCCAATTCCAGACACAGCTTTATTCAGAATATAAAGTCCTATATATTTCTTAAGACCGACTGATGATAACCAGTATTTTACCAACGCTAATTTTGCTAGTTAATCACTAATTTACCTTGGCTTATGAGCTGACATTTCTGTTTCCTATAATACTTAATTTCCTGGCACTAGGCACTCGTTGTGCCTGGGGTACAGAATGTTTTCCCATCAATTCCCTTAGTCTTGGTAAGCGTCCCTCAGAGCGAATTTGCTATGATTACTTACTCATGTCTGCAACTTTGCAAGCTCCTGATGATGTGTTGATTGCAACACGAAAGACCTAGAGCTATCATTCAACTCCCTATGTGGTTGTTTTTATATATATATATATATATATATATATATATATATATATATATATATATATATATATATATATATATATATATATATATATATATATATATATATATATATATATATATATATATATATATATATATATATATATATATATATATATATTATATATATATATATATATATATATATATAATATAAGAGAGAGAGAGAGAGAGAGAGAGAGAGAGACATGGGGTAAATTTAAGAATATAGTGTTAGAGTCGTCAGCAGAAGTTTGTGGTTATAGGAAAGTGGGTGGGGGAGGGAAGAAGAGCGATTGGTGGAATGAGGATGTAAGAAAGAAGTAAGAAAGAAAAAGTTAGCATATGAGAGGTTATTACAAAGCAGAAGTGATATAAGAAGGGAAGAGTATATGGAGAGAAAAAGAGAGGTTAAGAAAGTGGTGAAGCAATGTAAAAAGAGAGCAAAAGAGAGGGTAGGTGAGATGTTATCAACAAATTTTGCTGAAAATATGAAAAAGTTTTGGAGTGAAATTAATAAGTTGAGAAAGCCTAGGGAAAGAATGGATTTGTCAGTTAAAAATAGGAGAGGAGAGTTATTAAATGGAGAGGTAGATGTATCGGGAAGATGGAGGGAATATTTTGAGGAATTGTTAAATGTTGATGAAGATATGGAAGCTGTGATTTCGTGTATATGGCAAGGAGGAATAACATCTTATAGGAGTGAGGAAGAACCAGTTGTGAGTGTGGAGGAAGTTCGTGAGGCAGTGAGTAGAATGAAAAGGGGTAAAGGAGCTGGGATTGATGGGATAAAGATAGAAATGGTAAAGGCAGGTGGGGATATAGTTTTAGAGTGGTTAGTGTTTTTATTTAATAAATGTATGGAAGAGGGTAAGGTACCTAGGGATTGGCAGAGAGCATGCATAGTTCCTTTGTATAAAGGCAAAGGGGACAAAAGAGAGTGTAAAAATTATAGGGGAATAAGTCTGTTGAGTATACCTGGTAAAGTGTATGGTAGAGTTATTATTGAAAGACTTAGGAGTAAGACGGAGAGCAGGATAGCAGATGAACAAGGAGGCTTTAGGGAGGGTAGGGGGTGTGTAGACCAAGTGTTTGCAGTGAAACATATAGGTGAACAATATTTAAATAAGGCTAAAGAGGTGTTTGTGGCATTTATGGATTTGGAAAGGCATATGATAGGGTGGATAGGGGGGCAATGTGGCAGATGTTGCAAATGTATGGAATATGAGGTAGGTTATTGAAAGAGGTGAAAAGTTTTTACGAGGATAGTGAGGCTCAGGTTAGAGTATGTAGGCGAGAGGGAGATTATTTCCCAGTAAAAGTAGGCCTTAGACAGGAATGTGTGATGTCACCGTGGTTGTTTAATATATATATATATATATATATATATATATATATATATATATATATATATATATATATATATATATATATATATATATAGATTGAGTTATAAGAGAAGTGAATGCTCGGGTGTTGGCAAGAGGTGTGGGGTTAAAATATAAAGAATCTAACACAAAGTGGGAGTTGTCACAGTTGCTCTTTGCTGATGACACTGTGCTTTTGGGGGATTCTGAAGAGAAGTTGCAGAGGTTGGTGGATGAGTTTGGTAGATTATGTAAAAGAAGGAAATTAAAAGTGAATATAGGAAAGAGTAAGATGATGAGGATAACAAAAAAATTAGTTAACGGAAGAATGGATATCAGATTGGAGGGAGAGAGTATGAAGGAAGTGAATGTGTTCAGATATTTGGGAGTGGATGTGTCAACAGATGGGTATATGAAGGATGAGGTGAATCATAGAATTAACGAGGGGAAAAAGGTGAGTGGTGCACTGAGGAGCTTGTGGAGACAGAGAACTTTATCCATGAAATCAAAGAGGGGAATGTATGTGAGTATAGTTATACCAACACTCTTTTATGGGTGTGAGACATGTGTTGTGAATGTTGCAACAAGGAGAAGGCTGGAGGCAATGTGTGGTGTGAATATAATGCAGAGAATCCGTAGTTTGGAGATTAGGAGGAGGTGTGGGATTACCAAAACTATTATCCAGAGAGCTGAGGAGGGGTGATTGAGATGGTTTGGACATATAGATAGGACGGAACAAAATAGAATGACTTCGAGAGTGTATAAATCTGTAGTGGAGGGAAGGCGGGGTAGGGGTCGGCCTACAAAAAGTTGGAGGGAGGGGTTAAAGGATGTTTTGTGTGCGAGGGGCTTGGACTTCTAGCAAGCGTGCGTGAGCATGTTAGATAGGAGTGAATGGAGAGGTGACATTTATCAAGGGTTTCAGGGAAACCGGCAGGCCGGACTTGATTCCTGGAGATGGGAAGTACAGTGCCGGCACTCTGAAGGAGGCGTTTTAATGTTGCAGTTTTGTAGCTGTTGTGTAAGCACGCCTCTGGCAAGACAGTGATGGAGTGAATGATGATGAAAGTTTTTCATTGTCAGGCAACCCTACCTTGGTGGGAAACGGGCCTGTGTTAATAAAATATATATATAGTATAGTTATAGTATATATATATATATATATATATATATATATATATATATATATATATATATATGTATATATATGTATATATATATATGTATATATATATATATAATATATATATATATATATAGTATAGTTATAGTATATATATATAGTATAGTTATAGTATAGTATAGTTCCTTTATATAAAGGGAAGGGGGATAAAAGAGAGTGTAAAAATTATAGGGGAATAAGTTTACTGAGTATACCAGGTAAAGTGTATGGCAGGGTTATTATTGAAATAATTAGAGGTAAGACAGAGAGTAGGATTGCAGATGAGCAAGGAGGCTTTAGAGTGGGTAGGGGATGTGTAGAACAAGTGTTTACAGTGAAGCATATATGTGAACAGTATTTAGATAAAGGTAGAGAAGTTTTTATTGCATTTATGGATTTAGAAAAGGCATATGATAGAGTGGATAGGGGAGCAATGTGGCAAATGTTGCAAGTGTATGGAATAGGTAGTAAGTTACTGAAGGCTGTAAAGAGTTTTTATGAGGATAGTGAGGCTCAGGTTAGGGTGTGTAGGAGAGAGGGAGATTACTTCCCGGTAAAAGTAGGTCTTAGACAGGGTTGTGTAATGTCACCATGGTTGTTTAATATATTTATAGATGGGGTTGTAAAAGAAGTAAATGCTAGGGTGTTGGGGAGAGGGGTGGATTAAATTATGGAGAATTAAATGCAAAATGGGAGTTGACACAGTTACTTTTTGCTGATGATACTGTGCTTATGGGAGATTCTAAAGAAAAGTTGCAAAGGTTAGTGGACGAGTTTGGGAGAGTGTGTAAAGGTAGAAAGTTAAAAGTGAACATAGATAAGAGTAAGGTGATGAGGGTATCAAACGATTTAAATAAAGAAAAATTGGATATCACATTGGAGAGAGGGATTATGGAAGAAGTAAATGTTTTCAGATATTTGGGAGTTGATGTGTCAGCAGATGGGTTTATGAAGGATGAGGTTAACCATAGAATTGATGTAGGAAAAAGGTGAGTGGTGCATTGAGGTATCTGTGGAGACAAAAAACGTTATCCATGGAGGCAAAGAAGGGAATGTACGAAAGTATAGTGGTACCAACACTCTTATATGGGTGTGAAGCATGGGTTGCAAATGCTGCAGCGAGGAGGAGGCTGGAGGCAGTGGAGATGTCCTGTCTAAGGGCAATGTGTGGTGTAAATATTATGCAGAAAATTTGGAATGTGGAAATTAGGAGAAGGTGTGGAGTTACTAAAAGTATTTGTCAGAGGGCTGAAGAGGGGTTGTTGAGGTGGTTTGGTCATTTAGAGAGAATGGATCTAAGTAGAATGACTTGGAGAGCGTATAAATCTGTAGGGAAGGAAGGCGGGGTAGGGTCGTCCTAGAAAAGGTTGGAGGGAAGGGGTAAAGGAGGTTTTGTGAGCGAGGGCTTGGACTTCCAGCAAGCATGTGTGAGCGTGTTAGATAGGAGTGAATAAAGACGAATGGTTTTGGGACATGACGATCTGTTGGAGTGTGAGCAGGGTAACATTGTGTGAAGGATTCAGGAAACCAGTTAATTGATTTAGTTGGACTTGAGTCCTGGAAATGGGAAGTACAATGCCTGCACTTTAAAGGAGGGGTCTGAGATAGTGACAGCTGGGAGGGACTTTTCTCAGCTGTAGTATCTGAGCTCCTCTGCAAAGACAGTGATTATGTATGAGTGTGGTGAAAGTGTTGAATGATGATGAAAGTTTTTTCTTTTGGGGATTTTCTTTCTTTTGGGTCACCCTGCCTCGGTGGGAGACGGCCGACTTGTTGAAAAAAAAAAAAATATATATATATATATATATATATATATATATATTAATATATATATATATATATATATATATATATATATATATATATATATATATATATATATATATATATATATATATGTCTGCCGATTAGGTAAAACTTGCGATTTTGGCTTAAATAGCAACGCTCACCTTGCCATATAAGACAAGTGAAAATTTGTGTATGCAATAATTTCGCCAAAATCATTCTGAACATAACGAAAAATATATTTCATTGTGTTTGTTTATTAATTAATTAATGTTAACGTATCTAAAATATATTTAGTTGGGTTAGGCTAAATTAAATTGCGCTTTTTGTAATAAGGTTAGGTAGATTTTCAAAGTTTCTCTTGGTACAAAATTATAAATTCTTACATTAATATAAATGAAACAAATATATCTTTAAACGTATAAGAGAAAATTTTAGAAAGGACTTAATTTTAGATGAGTTCTTGCTAATTGACCAGTTTTACCTAATCGGCACGACATATATATATATATATATATATATATATATATATATATATATATATATATATATATATATATATATATATATATATATATATATATATATAGTATATATATAGTATATATATAAATATATATATGTGTATGTGTGTGCTCACCTATTTGTGGTTGCAGGGGTCGAGACTCAGCTCCTGACCCCGCCTCTTCATTGATCACTACTAAGTCCTCTCTCTCCCTGCTCCATGAGCTTTATCATACCTCGTCTTAAAGCTATGTATGGTTCCTGCCTCCACTACCTCACTTTCCAGACTATTCCACTTCCTGACAACTCTATGACTGAAGAAATACTTCCTAACATCCCTTTGACTCATCTGAGTCTTCAACTTCCAATTGTGACCCCTTGTTTCTGTGTTCCATCTCTGGAACATCCTGTCTTTGTCCACCTTATCTATTCCTCGCAGTATTTTGTATGTCGCAATCATGTCTCCCCTAACCCTCCTGTCTTCCAGTGTCGTCAGGCCGATTTCCCTTAATATTTATTCGTAGGACATTTCCCTTAGCTCTGGAACTAGCCTTGTTACAAACCTTTGCACTTTCTCTAATTTCTTGACGTGCTTGACCAGGTGTGGGTTCCACACTAGGTATCTGAACGCTATTCTTAGGTTTGCCATTAGCCCATATGCTGCAGCAGTTATCTGGTTGATGTGTGCTTCCGGAGATGTGCTCGGTATTATATTCACTCCAAGATCTTTCTCCTTGAGTGAGGTTTTCAGTCTTTGGCCTATACTCTGTATGCGGTCTTCTTTGCCCTTCCCCGATCTTTGCATTTGGAGGGGTTAAATTCGAGTAGCCAGTTGCTGGACCACTTGTCCAGCAACTGTCAGAGAGATGAAGGCAACATATTTAAAAACAGTGGTAGTAGAAACTTATGGAAACCCATTGATATTAAATATTTAGTAATGACGTAGTGAACACAACATTAATATCATGACAATTATCTCCACCATATCGTCGGGTTTAATTTTGTATCATTATACAAGACTTTAATATTCTGATCTCAAAGTATCTGGCATCCATCCACATGGAAATTTCCAATGCACAAAGAAAATGGTGAAGAAGCAAAAAGGGAAACTCTTCTATTTCCAGAGGCTGGCCCAGTAACCCATAGGTAAATGCTGGGTTATCCATGAGGTTGACTGGGAGCAGCAAAAGATGCTCCATGAGGTTGATTGGGAGCAGCAAAAGATGTTCCATGAGGTTGACTGGGAGCAGCAAAAGATGTTCCATGAGGTTGACTGGGAGCAGCAAAAGATGTTCCATGAGGCTGATTGCGAGCAGCAAAAGATGTTCCATGAGGTTGATTGGGAGCAGCAAAAGATGCTCCATGAGGTTGACTGGGAGCAGTAAAAGATGCTCCATGAGGTTGGTTGGGAGCAGCAAAAGATGCTCCATGAGGTTGACAGGGAGCAGCAAAAAGGGCTCCATGAGGTTGACTGGGAGCAGCAAAAGATGCTCCATGAGGTTGACTGGAAGCAGCAAAAGATGCTCCATGAGGTTAGTTGGGAGCAGCAAAAGATGCTCCATGAGGTTGACTGGAAGCAGCAAAAAAGGCTCCATTAGGTTGACTGGGAGCAGCAAAAGATAGTCCATGAGGTTGACTGGGAGCAGCAAAAGATGCTCCATGAGGTTGACTGGAAGCAGCAAAAGATGCTCCATGAGGTTGGTTGGGAGCAGCAAAAAGGGCTCCATGAGGTTGACTGGGAGCAGCAAAAGATGCTCCATGAGGTTGACTGGAAGCAGCAAAAAAGGCTCCATTAGGTTGACTGGGAGCAGCAAAAGATAGTCCATGAGGTTGACTGGAAGGAGCAAAAAAGGCTCCATTAGGTTGACTGGGAGCAGCAAAAGATGCTCCATGAGGTTGACTGGAAGCAGCAAAAAAGGCTCCATTAGGTTGACAGGGAGCAGCATAAGATCCTCCATGAGGTTGACTGGAAGCAGCAAAAAAGGCTCCATTAGGTTGACTGGGAGCAGCAAAAGATGATCCACGAGGTTGACTGGAAGCAGGAAAAAATATTCCATGAGGTTAACTGGGAGCAGCATAAGATGCTCCATGAGGATGACTGGGAGCAGCATAAGATGCTCCATGAGGATGACTGGGAGAAGCAAAAGATACTCAGTTCGTCAGTGTAGAGATGCACTTACGACAACCCAACGAGTTCAGGTGGGAATCCTTCTTCAGATTCTGTACATTGCCTTCAATTATAAAGTTATCTAATTTGAATAAGCCGCCACTATTACTATATAATAAATGTTTATCTAGTTTTATAATTGTTGATTCTACAATATTTCGTTCAAGCCAACAGAAGCAAGGAGCAATGACTCTGGCTTCTGACCAGTTTGCAGTGTTATGCAGACCCTATTGTGGCTGAAAATTACACTTGCTTCTTGCGCAGTTCTTATCGAATATCGGTGTTGTGATATCCAAACAACTAGAGTTGGGATGGCCAACCTATGGTGCATAAACCAAAAGTGGCTCAGTGCATGATTAGAAGTGGCTCATTGCATGATTAGAAGTGGCTCATTGCATGATTAGAAGTGGCGCATTGCACCTCAGTAATAATAATACAAAAGCAAGCCTACTCATCTAAAAAGAATTAACCAATAACCGATTTGTAGAAAAAATATATAACATAATTTCAAGTAACTTACAGCTTGAAATAAATGTGTTGAAGATAATGACAATTTTACAGATAATGAAAAAATCAGATTATTGCAAGTCTATTAAACGTCGTTTTAGTGATTTTGCTAAAGAAGGCTGTATATTCGCATTTATAAACCCATTTTCACTTAGCGAAAAAAAATCCTTAAGATGCCTGGTAATATACAAATCAATCTTCTTTGCTTTCGTTTTATTTATTCCATTTTATCTTCTATTTATTCTTTATTATTTTTTCTATAAATTTACTAAATAAAGCATCCATCCAACCTAACCCTCATTCCACAGATCATGATTCTTTTATCGTCTATAATTACCTCATCCCTACGATCTTGACCTACTCCCTCACCTCCCCAATTTTTTTTTCCCATACCACCATGAACACTTTCTCCCTATCACCCTACTAACTTCAATGCTTCAATAAATACATATTCAGACTTACTCCCTCACCCATTTTATCTTGTAGTTGCGCATGGGTATGTTAGCGACCATCACATTAGGACCGACATGTTATGCCAGTGCTCTTTTAATCACGGAAATCTTTAGACACACCAGTGTTTAGACCGGTATAATATCTTTATAAAGTTACACATCACAATTTATTCCATCATATCTTATATTAATTTTCAGCGATTTTCTATAAAATTATACACTTTACCTACAATTCGATTAGGATGTAAAAGATCTCACTAACACCTCACAGAACTACCTTAACTATCATTCTCTCCAGAATTTACTGTGTCACTAGACTTCATTACCAATATTCCCTCCCCTTTCCCTAGCCTCATCGTTCCAGTAATCACACACTATGGCGTAACGCACTCTACCTAATGCGATAATAGGGACTTGAGACACTAGGGACTATCACACTATTATCGAGCTTATTTCATTTATTCATAAGAGTATTTAAAATGTAACTACACAAATGAATCACTATTTTCGACCTTGTTTCAGAAGAGCGGCATGGGACAAGTCACCATGGGTTGTCGTTGGTGTAATTAGGTGGGGGTGATTTTGGGGAATTTAAGCTATAGGTTATTTTATTGATTTTGGTATTCTCATGTTTATTTGTAAGGTATGAGGAGAGACGTGTTTAAGTTATGGGAGAGGTCTCGTGTAGTGTGTTGCCTGCAGGAAGAAGCCGGCAGAAGGGAGGGGTCATGGAGCCTCCCTGTTTATAAATGTTATTGTTTTTACTAACTAGTAGCAGTGTGCTAATAGTGCTAGTGAGCTAATGTGAGTACTGAGTAAAGGTGAACTGGCGTGTTGTGATTTTGGTATGTAGTAGAGTAGGTTGTATGCTGTATATGTAAGTTTACTATTAATATATTATATTTTTTATATATGTTAGTTTTTGTGTCCTTCCTTATAATACATTCACCATTTAAATTTATGCTTCATAATTTGTATGAAGGTACAAGCTGGCACTAGGATGATTTATGTGTAGTAATTTAAATGCCCTTAGATTAGGCAGGTTGTTTATCCTTAGGAGCCAGGACATTTATTTACGTTATGTTAGTCAAAAGTGTAACACAACTCTTTAGGCAGTAATTGCTCCTGATATCTCGAAAACAATTGGCATCAGTGTGCCCCCGTAGGAGAAAGTGGGAGCACTGCTTAGGTGCCTAGGAGGATGGTGTTCTATTTCCTACATCTCTTATGTTTTGCTGCTGATTCAGCAGCTGGTTTCCCTGAATGTTTTCTTACTGGTGAGTCTAACGATTACGTTCCTGGTTGGCGCCTGTCTGCTGCTGTGTTGGTGGGAGATGAGACGGCTATGGATAGTTACCTCTCTCTCTCTATTTCTTGTCTTTCATCTAGAAATTCCAGGTACCTCTCTCCCACTTTTGCTTTGGCCCTGTACTTGTTCAGGTACAGTATCGTTCCGTTCATTGTTCTTTCTCTCTCTCTCTCTCTCTCTCTCTCTCTCTCTCTCTCTCTCTCTCTCTCTCTCTCTCTCTCTCTCTCTCTCTCTCTCTCTCTCTCTCTCTCTCTCTCTCTCTCTCTCTCTTTTTTTTGCACAGGGTTTGACAAGATTAGGTTAAGGAGTCGAACTTTATTGACAAGCTACGAGCTGTTACGTACATCAGCTCATTTGAAAGCATTTTTATTATTATGAAACATGCAAGTAGGGAACAGGATGTTGTTGGAGCCATCTGTGGGCCAGCATTTTCATTTGATCAACTGACTTTATCTCGTTCATATAATTATGCTGTACGAACATGTTCCAGACTCGAGTCATCCTGGGGATAAATGATCTCAGATGAAGTGATGTTATGGAGAATGGAACAGCCAGAGTGAAGTTGCTGTTTTCTGCCCGGGTTGTGGGATAAAAGCTTGTTTCTCGCTTTCCTCGAAGTGGAGCCAAGTGTGGCACTTTGACAGTGTTTGCCTTGTACATAGCAGTAAGGGCACCCACATCCCTCCTGTGTTGAAGGCTCTGTATAAGATATTGGTTGAGGTCACCAACAATTATGGTATGTTAACAGTTGTATTGGAGCAGAAGGGAGTCCACATTTTCCATTAGGAAGCTAATGGGGTCTGCATGTTGTCGCTGAGGTCTGTACATTGCACATACTAGTACATAGGTACTAATGTTTATGCATAGCTTGGAGGACATCATTTCAAGATGAGTTGGGATGGCAACATCAATGTGCTGGCCATGTACACTTTTAGAGAAGCACACAGCAACACCTCCTCCTTGCCCTTGCCTGTCTCTTCTCATCCATGAGGTGTAGTCAGCAATTCTTGCAAAATTTTCTGGAGTCCTGTCATCAAAAAAATGTTTCAACATCTATCATGTCGGGACGTCGAGTGTTCACAAAACTGTGTGTGAGCTCTCCAACATTGGTAATGAAACCTCTAATGTTGACCGACAGGATGCTGATAAACTGGCTCCTCATGATGTGTGTTCAGCTTGAAGTGGTGGGTGTATAAGGCGCTGGGCTGAGATAGGAGTAGCTGAGTGGGTAACGTGTGAGTGTGTTCACCAATTCAGAGATCCTGCTGTTTGTTCCGAGAACAGGTATCTAAACAGGTGGTCATGTGTCTGTCAAGTTCCCTTTTCTGACGACACTGGTCCTCCTGATGTCTCCTCTTGTGGCAGTAAATACACGTGGTATCTCGCAGGCAGTTGCTAGTGCTGTGCCCCCTACAGTGACAGCGAGAGCACTGCCTAGGTGCCTGGGAGGGTGGATTCCTATTTGTTGCGAATCTTGTGTTTCGCTGCTGATTTATCGGCAGGTTCTGCCGCTGGTGAGCCTGATGACTGTGTATGTGATGAACGTTTTCCTGGGACTGTGTTGGTGGAGGGTGAGACTACTGTTGATGTCTTCCTCATCCACGTCCTCTTCCACGTCTTCTACCACGTCCTCTACCACGTCCTCTACAACGTCCTCTACCACGTCCTCTACCACGTCCTCTACAACGTCCTCTACCACGTCCTCTACAACGTCCTCTACCACGTCCTCTACCACGCCCCTGTACGTTCTGACAGATGTGTCCCTGCTGTTCGTACTTTGGCGCAGCAGCTGTTCAGGTGCAGTGATAGTCCCCTGATTAACTGGAGAAAATTCTGACACAGTACTTGCAGACGAAGCTCTCTCTCCCTCTCTATCTCTGTCTGTCTGTCTGTCTGTCTCGATTCTCCTTGCTCAGTGAACATATATATATATATATATATATATATATATATATATATATATATATATATATATATATATATATATATATATATATATATATATATATATATTTTTATATATATATATATATATATATATATATATATATATATATATATATATATATATATAATATTATATATCTTCTGGCCGACGGAGACTCGACCCTACGAACCTTGGACAGGAACGCAGTACTTTCACCGTACACACTGGACCAATACCTTGGCATCCAGCTAACGCTAGACGTTGATCCAAGGCACCCAGCTTTCAGGCAGGTGCCTGAAAGCTGGGTGCCTTGGATCAACGTCTAGCGTGAGCTGGATGCCAAGGTATTGGTCCAGTGTGGTACGGTCGGTAAAGCATTGCGTTCCTGTCACAAGGTCGTAGGTCGAGTCTCCGTCGGCCAGAGATCAGTGTTTGTGAATATTTCGCCTGCTCTTGCGAATTCCTAGCATATATATATATATATATATATATATATATATATATATATATATATATATATATATATATATATATATATATATTTAAATATATGTTCACTGAGCGAGGAGAATCGAGTGAGCAGGAAAAATAAATCCAATTTCTTGGAATCTGTGTTCAGTGGCGTGATGAGCAGACAAAATTAAGATGCATACGACATCAACTGGTTCCTTAGAGAGAGAGAGCAGAGAGAGACAGAGAGAGACAGAGAGATAGAAAGAAAGAGAGAGAGAGAGAGAAGAAGAGAGAAGAGAGAGAGAGAGAGAGAGAGAGAGAGAGAGAGAGTTTCGTCTGCAAGTACTGTGTCAGAATTTTCTCCATCAGAGATTGGAGCAGTTAATCAGAGGACTGATATATATATATATATATATATATATATATATATATATATATATATATATATATATATATATATATATATATATATATATATATATATATATATATATATATATATATAATATATATATATATATATCTATATATCATATATATATATATAAATATATATATATATATATATATATATATATATATATATATATATATATATATATATATATATATATATATATATATATATATATATTTTACACATCGGCTGTTTCCCACCAAGGCAGGGTGGCCCGCAAAAGAAAAACTTTCATCATCATTCACTCCATCACTGTCTTGCCTGAGGCGTGCTTACACTACATTTATAAAACTGCAACATTAACACCCCTCCTTCAGAGTGCAGGCACTGTACTTCCCATCTCCAGGACTCAATTCCGGCCTGCCGGTTTCCCTGAATCCCTTCATAAATGTTACTTTCCCTTCATAAATGTTACTCCAACAGTACGTCAAGTCTTAAAAACCATTTGTCTCCATTCACTCCTATCAAATATGCTCACGCATGCTTGCTGGAAGTCCAAGCCCCTCGCACACAAAACCTCCTTTACCCCCTCCCTCCAACCTTTCCTAGGCCGACCCCTACCCGCCTTCCCTTTACTACAGATTCATACACTCTCGAAGTCATTCTACTTTGTTCTTTCCTCTCTACATGTTCAAACCACCTAAACAATCCCTACTCAGCCCTCTGGATAATAGTCTTGGTAATCCTGCACCTCCTCTTAATTTCCACACAACGAATTATCTGCATTATATTCACACCACACATTGCTCTCAGACATGACATCTCCACTGCCTCCAGCCTTCTCCTTGTTGCAACATTCATCACCCATGCTTCACACCCATATAAGAGTGTTGGTATAACTATACTCTCATACATTCCCTCTTTGCTTCCACGGATCTTGCAAAATTGCAGAAAAGAGGAGGATGTCCAATCAAGTACATTTCCAGAGGACCGTCTTCACTGGATTGAGTGACGGAGGGAGAGAGAGAGGGAGAAGAAGGTACCGGAAGTGCCCCAGGCACTACAGTGCCCATTGCTCTTAAATGAATGTAATAGACTGCCTTAAATGAAGTGCCATACCGAGGAATTAGGGCTTATTTTTCCTGCAGTTTCTGAAGGTTAAGCCAGAGTTTACCTCAGAATTATGTGGGTCAAATATCTGTGGCCGTCTTTCTTGTTATTACAGATGCCTTCCATTTTAAATGAGTATATTTTAATGAGCCCCGTTTCCTTTACTTAACTTTTAGAAGTCTTCCCTGTAAATGTTGCCGTTTTCTCGTCAATTTGAATGGACACGTCCCTTGGAAGTCTACCCCATAACTGCCAGAGACTTCTATATCACTCACAATATATTTATGTTTGTAAAGTTATTGATGTCATAGTGGAATGTGATCGAATTTTTTATTATTGCCACGTTAATTTCGTTCAGACTATTACAATATCTATGCTTGTGGGATTTTTCTAATGCTATAATATTTATCCTTCTGGTTGTGGGCACTGTTGTGCCTGATGGCACTTCCTGGACCCTCCTCTCCCTCCCTCTCTCCTCCCACCCTCACTCCCTCCAGTGAAGACGGTCCTCTGGGAACGTACTTGCTTGGACATCCTCCTCTTTTCTGTATATATATATATATATATATATATATATATATATATATATATATATATATATATATATATATTATATCTTTCTTCTTTCAACACGTCGGCCGTTTCCCACCGAAGTGGGGTGGCCCAAAATGAAAAACGAAAGTTTCCCATTTTACATTTAGTAATATATACAGGAGAAGGGGTTACTAGCCCCTTGCTCCCAGCATTTTAGTCGCCTCTTACGACACGCATGGTTTACGGAGGAAGAATTCTGTTCCACTTCCCCATGGAGATAAGAGGAAATAAGAACAAGAACTAGTAAGAAAATAGAAGAAAACCCAGAGGGGTGTGTATATATATATGCTTGTACATGAATGTGTAATGTGACCTAAGTGTAAGTAGAAGTAGCAAGATGTACCTGAAATCTTGCATGTTTATGAGACAGAAACAATACACCAGCAATCCTACCATCATGTAAAACAAATATATATATATATATAAGCTTTGCATATATTAATTATATGAATAAGCTTAAAGGAGTCTTATATTAAAGTATTTTAAAGTTAAGGAACATTTGCATCTTCCATAATTAAACTTCCTGACGCAACTCATTTTCGCTTTCAAAAATGTGCCACGCAATATTTTTCCTTTAAATTTGGTATCAAAGTGAAGCACTCTCTAAGCTGAGATTTTCAACACAAGAGCATAATGAACCTAGAAAAGGCTGTACTTAAGGTTATGACGCGAACCTTTCCTACTTCATTTTCGCTCATGTTACACGATATTTCTCATTCAGCAGCATCAGCAGCAGCAGCAGCAGCAGCAGCAGCAGCAGCAGCAGCAGCAGCAGTAGCAGCAGCAGCAGCAGCAGCAGCAGCAGTAGCAGCAGCATGTCAAAGTATTTTATTCATCTTTTGAGTAAGCCAAGTCGTAGATGCTGGGTCTTCGCATCTGCTTAGACTTGGAGATTTAGATAAACACCAGAAAGATGTTAAAATTTTGAGTCTGTTTATATATATAAACAGACTCGAGACTCAGCTCCTGGCGGGGCCAGGAGCTGAGTCTCGACTCCTGCAACCACAATTAGGTGAGTAATTAAATATATATACACACACACACACTATATATATATATATATATATATATATATATATATATATATATATATATATATATATATATATATATATACATATATATATATATATATATTACTCACCTAATTGTGGTTGCAGGAGTCGAGACTCAGCTCCTGGCCCCGCCTCTAAACTGATCGCTACTGGGTCCTCTCTCTCTCTCTCCCTGCTTCAAGAGCTTTATCATACCTCGTCTTAAAGCTATGCATGGTTCTTCCCTCCACTACATCACTTGCTAGACTATTCCACTTTCTGATTACTCTATGACTGAAGAAATACTTCCTAACATCCCTTTGACTCATCTGAGTATTCAACTTCCAATTGTGACCCCTTGTTTCTGTGTCCCCTCTCTGGAACATCCTGTCTCTTTCCACCTTCTCTTTTCCACTCACTATTTTGTATGTCGTTATCATGTCTCCCCTAACCCTCCTATCCTCCAGTGTCGTCAGGCCGATTTCATTTAGACTTTCTTCGTAGGACATTTCCCTTAGCTCTGGAACTAACCTTGTTGCAAGCCTTTGCACTTTCTCTAATTTCTTGACGTGCTTGACTAGGTGTGGATTCCAAACTGGTACTGCATACTCCAGTATGGGCTTGACGTACACTGTGTACAGTGGCTTGAACGATTCCTTACTAAGGTATCGGAACGCTATTCTCAGGTTTGCCAGGCACACATATGCTGCGGCAGTTATCTGGTTCAGGTGTGCTTCAGGAGACGTACTCTGTGTTATACTCACCCCAAGATATTTCTCCTAGGGCCTGGTTTGTAGTCTTTGGCCACCTAGCCTATACTTTGTCTGCGGTCTTATTTGCCCTTCCCCGATCTTCATGACTTTGCATTTGGCGGGGTTAAACTCGAGGAGCCAGTTGCTGGACCACGCGTCCGGCCTATTAAGGTATCTTTGTAGTCCTACCTGATCCTCATCTGATTAGCTTCTCCTTATTAACTTCACATCATCTGCGAACAGGGACACTTCTGAGTCTATCCCTTCCACCATGTCATTCACATATACCAAAAATAGCACTGGTCCTTGGACTGACCCCTGTGGGACCCCGCTCGTCACAGGTGCCCACTGTGATACCTCATCACGTACCATAACTCGTTGTTGCCTCCCTGTGAGGTATTCTTTGTTCCATTGCAGTGCCCTTCCTGTTATACGCGCCTGTTCCTCTAGATTCTGCACTAATCACTTGTGAGGAACTGTGTCGAGGGCCTTCTTTCAGTCCAAGAAAATGCAATTAGCCCACCCCTCTCTCTCGTGTCTTACTTCTGTAATTTTCTCATAAAACTTCAGAAGGTTTGTGACACAGGATTTGCCTCCCATGAATTCGTGCTGGTTGCCATTTATAATCTTTCATCTTGCCGGTACTGTATACCATTCCTGAACAACTTGTCAGACACTGCAACATGATGGAATCTTGATTCTGAGAACATCTACATAACCTTCTTCACGACTTCTACAACTACCACTAACCCATCCCTTGGGTATGACCTACTTAAACTGGGAAATCCCACCTTCCAGTGACTATGCCCTCGTCTGCTACCCGTCTCTATCAGCTGACGCATATATAACCGCTAGCCTCCTTGCCTGTTCTTCAGAATCTCCACACATACGGTGCTGTTCACACCAACTCCAAGGCTGAGGGACTGATTACCTCACCTTTTGTTCATAGCTCTACTGTCTTCAAGTTTTGTCCTAGAATCTGTATTGATAAAGCCACTGGATGGCGAAACGTCTACACTAAAGATACCCAGATGTTCCAAATGTGCCTAATTTTCATCTTGTCGGTATTGTATACCATTCATGAACAATATAATCTTGTTCCGTTCCAGGTGCTCCACCACTCTCCTCCTGATAATCTTCTCCATGACTTTGCATACTATACATGTTAGTGACACTGGTCTATATAGTTTAGTGCCTCTTTTCTGTCTCCTTTTTTGAAAATGGGATCTACATTTGCGGTCTTCCATTCCTCAGGTAGTTATCCAGTTTCAAGTGATGTGTTGAATATTTTGGTTAGTGGCACACACAGTGTATCTGCTCCCTCTCTAAGGACCCACGGGGAGATATTGTCCAGTCCCATCGCCTTTGAGGTATCAAGGTCACTTAGCAACTTCTTCACCTCCTCCTCAGTTGTGTGCATGTCATCCAACACTTATTGGTATATTCCTTGTTATTGTATCCCTCTGTTATGTCTTCCCAGAGTCGTTCCTGTCTCCACTGTAAATACTTCCTTAAATCTCGTGTTGAGCTCCTCACATACCTCTTGATCGTTTCTTGTGAGTTCCCCACCTTCTTTCCTCAGCCTGATTACCTGGTTTTTGACTGTTTTTCTCCTAATGTGGCTATACAGCAGTTTCGGGTCAGACTTGACTTTCGATGCTATGTCGTTTTTGTACTGTTGCTGGGCCCCCCTCCATATCTGTGCATACTCGTTTCTGGCTCTCCGACTAATCTCCTTATTTTCCTGGGTCCTTTGCCTTCTGTACTTTTTGCCATTCTCTAATGCACTTAGTTTTTGCCTCCCTACACCTTCTGGTAAACCAAGGTCTCGCTTTGGTCTTCCCATTATTTTTGTTGCCCTTGGACACAAACCTTTCCTCTGCCTTCTTTCATTTTGTGGTATGTATTTCATCATTTCGTTTACTGACTTTCCTACCAATTCTCTGTCCCACTGAACCTCCTGCAGGAAGTTCCTCATACCTGTGTAATCCTCCCTTTTATAGTTTGGTTTTTCCCATTCAACTCCTGTTACCCTCTCCACTTGTAACTCTACTATGTATTCAAAGCTCAGAACCACGTGATCACTAGCTCCAAGGGGTCTCTCATATGTGATGTCATCAATGTCTGAGCTACTCAGGGTGAACACGAGGTCCAGTCTTGCTGGTTCATCCTCCCCTATCTCTCTCTCTCTCTGATAGTGTCCCTGACATGTTGATACATTAGGTTTTCCAGTACCACATCCATCATCTTGGCTCTCCATGTTTTGGGACGTCCGTGTGGCTCCAGGTTTTCCCAATCGATCTCCCTGTGGTTGAAATCCCCCATAACCAGTAACTTTGCTCTGTTCGAGTGAGATTTTCTGGACACCTCAGCCAGTGTGTCCACCATTGCTCTGTTGTTCTCTTCGTATTCCTCTCTTGGTCTCCTGCAGTTCTGTGGTGTATTATACATCACTGCAATGACTACCTTATGTTCCCCAAACTGAACTGTACCTATGTAATCCCTTTCTCCAATCCTGTCCATGACTTCCATTTCCTCAAATGCCCATCGGTTTTTTATGAGCAGTGCAACTCCTCTTTCCCCTCTGCTCCTTCTATCTTTCCTCAGGATCTGATATCCCAGGGGGACGATTGCGTCTGTTATTGTCTCAATGAGTTTCGTTTCTGTAACTGCTATGATGTCTGGAGACTTCTCATTGATTCTTTCGTCCTCGGAGAATATTGGGGTTGGGGGAGCGGGAGCCCTGGTGGGGGCCAATAGGGGGTTGCGGTGGGGGTGGGTTTGTGATGAGGGGGTGGGGTTTGACAGGCCGTTTTCTTTCACTTGCAAACCACCCAATTCTCCGAAAATTTGTCACCTGGGTCATGTCACACTTTTCTCTCCATTCTCCTACATTCTTTGCTCTGCCTTCATTCCTCGTTCTCCCTCCATTCCTCGTTCTCCCTACACTATTGCTTTCATGATACCTTCAATCGCTTTTTTTCTCCTGATGATTTCTTTCATCATAAGTTTCTTCTTCGACTTCCTGGAGCCGTAGACAAAAACTGACCTCTCCCTTTCTTCCTCCCACTGTGTTTCCCATTGCATCCTCGGAAGAGTTTTAGTTCCTTTCATTGAAACGTTCCTGCCTTCAATCCCTGCCCTGGCCGAAGCCCCGATACTCAGTGGACTGTCTTCTCTGCTCAGCTGTTCCTGGCCACTGCAGTTGTCTGTGAGAGTCTCTGCATATAGCATAGCTCCTTCATTGTCTTCAGACCTCTCATTTGTTCTTAGTGTGATCCTCGTCATTTCCTGGTTTTCCAGGCTTTCGCATAAGTGTACTAACCTAGCTGTACTCACCTAGTTGTGGTTGCAGGGGTCGAGTTACAGATCCTGGCCCCGCCTCTTCACATCCTCTCCACATCCATCATCTTGGCTCTCCATGTTTCGGAACCCCCATAACTAGCAACTTTGCTCTACCCGTTTGAGCTCTTCTGGCCACCTAAGCTAGTGTGTCCACCTTTGCTCTGTTGTTCTCTTCATATTCTTCTTTAGGCCTCCTGCAGTTATGTGGCGGGTTATACATCACTGCAATAAATACCTTATGTCCCCCAGACTGAACTGTACCTACTATGTAGTTCCTTTCACCAATTTCGTCAATTCCTTCCATCTCCTCAAATCCGCATCGGTTTTTAATGAGCAGTGCAACTCCTCTTTCCCCTCTGCTCCTTCTATCTTTCTTTAGGATCTGATATCCGGGTGGGAAGGTTTTGTCTGTTATTATCCCAGTGAGTTTCGTTTCTGTTACCCCCTATTATGATGTTTGGGGTCTTGATTCGTTGATGCCACTCCTCACATTGAACTTCACCTTAAACTTCTTTTCTAAAACTGAGGTCTGGGGAGAATGTTGGGGTTAGGGGAGCGAGAGCCCTGGCGGGGACCTATGGGGGTGTTGCTGTGGGGGTGGAGTTCGTGATGATGGGGTTGGGTTTAGATTGTTTGGAAGCATTTGGGTTTCCGTGGTTGGAGTCCTTCTGTGGGTGGTTCGTGAGGAGGTTGTGTTTGGTCTTCCACATGGGTCTGGGTTCTCCTGCTCATCTCCGGCATTGCCTCTCGTTCCTCCTTGCGTCTTTTTACCCTCTCTTTCAGTGGTGTGTGTGTGTGTGTGTGTGTGTGTGTGTGTGTATGTGTGTGTGTGTGTGTGTAGTTACGCATTGTGTGTGAGCTAGTGCTTAGTTACCATTTTGTCCTAGGCACATGTCAATTAGACACTAGGCCTGTTGTATGTATGTGTGTGTATGTGTGTGTAAGGAAACACTTCGAAATGTTTCTGCCCCACCGGGAATTGAACCCGGCCCCTCCGTGCGTGAAGCAAGAGCTTTACCACTGGGCCACCGGGGTGTGTGTGTGTGTGTGTGTGTGTGTATGTGTGTGTGTATGTGTGTGTGTGTGTGTGTATGTGTGTGTGTGTGTGTGTGTGTATGTGTGTGCGTGCGTGTGTGTGTGTTAGTTACCATTTTGTCCTAGGCACATGTCAATTAGACACTATGCCTGTTGTATGTATGTGTGTGTAAGGAAACACTTCGAAATGTTTCTGCCCCACCGGGAATTGAACCCGGCCCCTCCGTGCGTGAAGCAAGAGCTTTACCACTGGGCCACCGGGGTGTGTGTGTGTGTGTGTGTGTATGTGTGTGTGTGTGTATGTGTGTGCGTGGTGTGTGTGTGTGTGTGTGTGTGTGTGTGTGTGTGTATGTGTGTGTGTGTGTGTGTAGTGTGTGCGTGCGTGGTGTGTGTGTGTGTGTGTGTGTGTGTGTGTTAGTTACCATTTTGTCCTAGGCACATGTCAATTAGACACTAGGCCTGTTGTATGTATGTGTGTGTATGTGTGTGTAAGGAAACACTTCGAAATGTTTCTGCCCCACCGGGAATTGAACCCGGCCCCTCCGTGCGTGAAGCAAGAGCTTTACTACTGGGCCACCGGGGTGTGTGTGTGTGTGTGTGTGTGTGTGTGTGTGTGTATGTGTGTGTGTGTGTGTGTGTGTATGTGTGTGCGTGAGTGTGTGTGTGTGTGTGTGTGTGTGTGTGTGTGTGTGTGTGTGTGTGTGTGTGTGTGTGTGTGTGTGTGTGTGTGTGTGTGTGTATTTTTAAGGTTACTCATTATATATTTAAAAGCAGAAACTTGTATACAGTCGGACAAAATATTAGATGAAAATACGAATATCAGCAGTCACTCCCCTCTGGTAAAAAGTGAGATCTACACTATGAATGGAGCTAAATAACTACTATTATAGCCTGAAAAATCCACTAATGCAGTAAAGTATGACTACAGAGGGAGGGTAAGAAGTAATAAGAAAGGGAGCAACGGAGGAGCGAGAGGAGAAAAAAAAATAATTGAGAGAAGCCAAAAAAAAAAAAAGGAGAAAAACTGACAAGCATAACTTCCAAAAGAACAATGTTACTACCAGGTGGCTGCTGCTGCTTTTCAGAGACCAAATTAACTTGTTTTTGTCCAGACATTACACACTTTTGCCAGCCAAAGTTATCACAGCCCAGGAACAAACACCGATAATATACAATGTTTTGAGTGAGAATGAGATACGAGTTTATTGTAGTAATATGTTCTCACAGAGGAAGCCTACCCTTCCTGGAATTAATATTTGCATTTTAGTTATTTAAACGCTTTAGTTAAAAAACAAACCTCATATACGTTTTTTCGTGTCTTTTTTGAGGTACAATGTGTTATTTATGTAGTCCAGTGAGTTGTTTATATAGTACAATCTTTTTATAGTATTATTGTTTATGTAATAGAGTGAATTGTTTTTATTGTGTACTATATGGTTTAAGTAGTCCAGAGAATTGTATTATTTATAGTATAGTGACTTGTTTTTGTAGTACATTGAATTGTTTTTATAGTACAGTGACATATGCTTTTGCAGAGCAATTATTTATTTTGTAGTACTATTTTTTTAAGTCCAGTAACTTGTTTTTGTATTACAGTAGTTTTTTTGTGGTGCAGACGAAAGTTTTTATAGTACAGTGACTTTCGTATTACTGTAACCTGTTTTCATGATAGTGACATTTATTTTTAACTTGCTGTTGTAGTACAATGACTTGGAAATATATACACATAAGCAGTATAATGTGATCCTTTATTGACTACGTTTCGTCCACACAGTGGGCTTTATCAAGTCACAAACATATCTACCTGGGTGAAAGGTACGTGAGTATTTATAGGATGCAAATTATACGTGGGCGAAACATCCAGAGACCTCCCAACACGTATTTCAGAACACCAGTACGCAGGCAGATCTGACGATTTAAAATGTCTGTGTTCAACACCGAAAATCACACAACCATTTAATCAACTACAGAAACGCAAGACTCATCGCCAGAGAAGACAACACTCAATACCGAAGAATCCTGGAGTCATCACTTATCTGTATATCCAACAACTTCAACCAAAACATCGGCTTCTATAACATAGCTGAAACCCTTGCCAAGAAACGTCTTCATCGCTATCCCACATAAGAATGGAGGAACGCTGCAGAAGGTCTACTCATATACTTGTCCAATCTCTTTTTAAAGCTACCCAAGGTCCTAGCCTCTATCACCCCACTCGGAAGATCGTCACATGCAGCATTCCCCACCTGACTCCATCCTATAAATACTCATGTAACTTTCACCCAGGTAGATCTGTTTGTGACTTGGTAAATCCCACTGTGTGGGCGAAACGTTGTCAATAAAAGATCACATTATAATGCTTATGTGTTTATATTTCCTTTGTGTCGGTATTTCATACCATTTATTTCCAGTACAGTGACTTATTTTAGTGATACACTGACTTGTTTTCGTGGAACAGTGACTTGTTTTTTTGATGTACAGTAAATTGTATTTGCGGTTCAGTGACTTATTTAAGTAGTTATGTTAGGTAAGGTTTTGTCAGGAAACAGGACAAGTGTTTCCTGACGCGGTTCTTAGTCATATGATGACCCACTGCTGGAGCTTTTGGTCATCTGACCGAGGCCTTCCGCTGGCTTACCGGTCCACCCAAATTAATGGTTATTATAACCATTTTTTTTTTAGCACAGTGACTTGCTTTTGTAGTATAATGACTTGCTTTTGTAGTACAGTGACTGATGTTTGTAGTATAATGACTTGCTTTTGTAGTACAGTGACTTTTTTGTAGTATAGGGACTTGTTTTTGAGGTACTGTGACTTGCTTATTTTAAGTACCGTGAATTATTTTTGTTGCAGAGTGACTTTTTTTTTGGGGGGCGAGGGGTTAAAATGACTTGCTTTTATAAATCATTGCTGCTTTTGCTAAATAGTTGTTGATATTGCAGTACAGTTTTATAGCACTGTGAATGATTTTTGTTGTACAGTAAGTTGTTTTTCGAAATAAAATGATTCTTTTTGTTATCCAGTCATTGTTGGTGTAGTAAAGTCATTGTTTTTGTAGTACAGTATTTGTTTTTCTTGGACAGTGATTGTTTCCTCAAGGACAGTGTTTTTTTTTTTTAGTACGAAGATTTATTATTGTAGTACAGAGACTTCTCTTGCGGCATTTTCTCTTATTTTCTTAGTATAGTGACTGTTTTGTAGCAAATTTTCTTGTTTTTATATTACTGTAACATATTTTTGTAGAGCAGTAACTTATATTTAGTGATTTGCTTTTATTGTACAGTGACTTGTTAAAATAGTTCAATCATTGTTTTGAAGTGCCTTTACTTCTCTTGTAATACAATCACTTGTTTTTGTAGGTCAATAATTTTTTGTTGTTGTACGATGTCTTGGTTTTTTGTACAAAAGTTACTTGTTTTTGGGGTCCATTCACAGATTTGAAATCTGATTTCCTGTTTTTGTATTACAGTTAGTTTTTCAGGTTTTGTAGAACAGATATTTGTTTTTGTAGGCCAGTCTTTTTTTTTGTTTAGAAAGGAGACTCATTTTTGCATCATCTTGCATTATGGCACCAAGGACACTTGACAAAACTACAAGCACTCGGAGTTTCCAACTCTGCGATATATTTCCTTAGCGATTACTTTTAGAACTCCCAAATGAACAGAGCCCATCAGATACTCAATTAAAACTATTATTCCACAAGTGTGTTTGATAAGATGTTATCTAATGTTTACTTCAGTGACCTTCACTTATTCAAGAATCCCACTGCATTGCAGATAAATAAACTCTGATATTTACTTATGAAAGAAATAAATTGCCAGCCTTCATCAATATCATCATGGGGAAAGTGATGGAAAGTTACATTTGAGTCCAAGAAAACATAAATTATCTATTGGCAGCTTAAAGTTAATGCCGTTACAGTGGTAAGAACGAATGGAAGAATGTTATAACCGAGAATAAGGTGGATAGCGTAAGGGTGAAATTTGGCACCATAATGTCTATGAAGCATCATTTGGTAAATGCTGTGAGCAAGCCTCCCAAGAGACTATTACCATTAAAGGCTACTCTCATTCGTGCTCGACAGTAAAGGTAGCAAAAGTCTATATGAGGCATAAGTGCATTCACACCTTGCGTATGCACTCACTTTCTTAGACTGCTTGTCTCTCGTCTCATCTACATCTTCAGGACAGAATAAAGAACCTCTCGCCTTGACCTGACGAGAGGTAAGTCGAAGAGATGTAGATGGCTTTACTGTTATGAGCATTGACATAACTGTCTACGTTAAACATTTGGCTCTAAATCACGGACACCAAGAATACATTCTCTATTCCATAAGACTAGCAGCAGAAAATCCACGCTTGGTGATCCCTTATTAAGAACGTCACCTAATCCGAGATCATTTACTCCTAAATTGACTCGAATCTGGAACATCAATGAAATAATGTCGATAGTCCAAATGTCTGGATTACAGCTGTGTCTTGGTGCGTATTTGTATGTTTCATAGCAATACAAATTAAATAAAATAGAAATTCTAGGTTAGGCTTTGAAATAAGCTGAGGTAGGTGAGAGATCGTAGCTAGTAAATATAGATAAGAGAGAGAGAGATAGTTTACTTCTTCAATTATCTTCTTCACCTCATCTAAGAATCCCATGCCTATGAATGGGATTCACTTATTTACTTATCCAGGGGAGGAAATGTCTGCTGTTCTCATGTAAATCAATCACCATCTTACCTGGAAAAAACGATGGCAGGTAACATTTGCTTCTGAGAAAACACAAAAGATGATGGTCTCTAGGAACCATGATGTTATTAAGAATGAATGGGAGAATGTTAGAACACGAGGATGAGGTGGAAATCCTAGGGCTGAAATTTGGTTCCAAACTCTCTATGAAGAAAATTGTGGTTAATCTTGAAGGTAAGGCAAGCTAACAACACTAAGAGGTATCTCGTACCTGATTGACAGTAAAGTCTGTAAAACTCTGAGGAAGAAGTGCGCTCAGACCTTGAGAATACTCCACTGTCTCGAATTGACTGTACCCCGTCTGATCTTCGATTTATGGTCACAGTAGAGAACCGGGCAAGACGACTTTATCTCTCGCTTGAGCCGGGCCTGGACTGATCTGTCTTTCCATAACAGACTTCAGGGCGGTCTTACTGTTATGTACAAAGCCAAAATTGTCAAGGTACCGCATATGGTTCCACTTGGCTGAAGGCGATAAAAGAGCTTCTTTCTATACATGAAGATGAGCAGCAACTTGCAACTACGCTCTGGTTACACCCTCCTGAAGAACGTCACTTCATCTAAGATAATGCATTGCTAGAATGACTCGAGTCTGAAATAGTTCACGAACTACATCCGGTTCCCTGTGAATGTTTCAAAACAATGAAAATGGTTTTCAAATGACCTAAGGATGGTACCAGCTATTAGCGTGTTAAAATAAATAGGAACTCTTATCCTTATCTTGTAAAATCCAGTGTGTGTAAAGAGTGAAAGAGAGAGGGAGAGAGAGAGAATGAGAGACAGTGACAGAGAGAGCTACCCAGGGATCCACAACCCTATATTGCAATTAATGACGAACTTCGCTCGAACACTCATTTCCGAGGATAAAGTAATACAAATGTCACCGTCGGGACTCAGATAACGACCTGACTGGAGGGTATAGGCACAAGTAATGTCAAACAAAACTATATTTAAAGAGACATTTTGCACGGGACTCAGCTAAGTCTTGAGCGAAACGTTGCCTGTAATAAAACCTTTTGCATTACATACCTGTATTCCCCGGGAAGTCAACAGAGACTGGACCTTTACTCTAAATAGTAATAGTTCTTCATTCTTTGCCGATATTATTGTCTCTAAGTGCATTATGTCAGAAGGTTTACCTTTTGTTGAACGAGATGACTGCTGACTTATTGCTGATATTTCGAAGCAAGGAGTACAGTCAGTTTTTTTGAGACCCTGCTTCGTTAGCGAGCAATTTTAATAACGACCAGCTTTAGAACCAGGGAGCTTTTAAGTAGTAAGTGTGAGGTGCGACAACGACGCTGTGAATCGCAATGTACAATGTCGTTTTGGTAATGGAAGCTTGCAAGAAATAGCCAGCCTTTATGGAAAAACAAGAGAATTCCACGAATAGTCGAAAAATAAATCTCGAAATTAAGATAGAGAGAGTAAGATTAGAGTCGAAGAAGCATAGCGGCTTTGGATATATAGGGGTATATACAAAGAATAAAAAATGTACAGTATCGTGACTGGAACAATACACAAATGACCCGTACACAGAAGACTGAAACTTCTGAAAACTTCTCGCACCGAGTTAGACCTTTAACTAGTCACATCATTAACCAGTCAGACCTTTAACTAGTCACATAATTAACCAGTCAGACCTTTAACTAGTCACATCATTAACCAGTCAGACCTTTAACTAGTCACATCATTAACCAGTCAGACCTTTAACTAGTCACATCATTAACCAGTCAGACCTTTAACTAGTCACATCATTAACCCGTCAGACTTTTAACTAGTCACATCATTAACCAGTCAGACCTTTAACTAGTCACATCATTAACCCGTCAGACCTTTAACTAGTCACATCATTAACCAGTCAGACCTTTAACTAGTCACATCATTAACCAGTCAGACCTTTAACTAGTCACATCCTTAACCAGTCAGACCTTTAACTAGTCACATCATTAACCAGTCAGACCTTTAACTAGTCACATCATTAACCAGTCAGACCTTTAACTAGTCACATCATTAACCAGTCAGACCTTTAACTAGTCACATCATTAACCAGTCAGACCTTTAACTAATCACATCATTAACCAGTCAGACCTTTAACTAGTCACATCATTAACCAGTCAGACCTTTAACTAGTCACATCATTAACCAGTCAGACCTTTAACTAGTCACATCATTAACCAGTCAGACCATCAGGTGGTTTGTGTTACTAGTTAATGGTCCATATCAGACCAAAACGACGTCATAAGTTTCAGTTTCCTATGGGCGGGTTATTTGTGTATGTCTCTTTTTCTGAGTTTGCAAAATAAACGTTCGTCTCACGCGACCCTTCCAGTTTTTGTCTTCACCAGTAGCCTCATGTGTCCTTCACCAGTAGCCTCATGTGTCCTTCACCAGTAGCCTCATGTGTCCTTCACCAGTATCCTCATGTGTCCTTCACAAGTAGCCTCATGTGTCCTTCACCAGTAGCCTCATGTGTCCTTCACCAGTAGCCTCATGTGTCCTTCACCAGTAGCCTCATGTGTCCTTCACCAGTAGCCTCATGTGTCCTTCACCAGTAGCCTCATGTGTCCTTCACCAGTATCCTCATGTGTCCTTCACAAGTAGCCTCATGTGTCCTTCACCAGTAGCCTCATGTGTCCTTCACCAGTAGCCTCATGTGTCCTTCACCAGTAGCCTCATGTGTCCTTCACCAGTAGCCTCATGTGTCCTTCACCAGTATCCTCATGTGTCCTTCACAAGTAGCCTCATGTGTCCTTCACCAGTAGCCTCATGTGTCCTTCACCAGTAGCCTCATGTGTCCTTCACCAGTAGCCTCATGTGTCCTTCACAAGTAGCCTCATGTGTCCTTCACCAGTAGCCTCATGTGTCCTTCACCAGTAGCCTCATGTGTCCTTCACCAGTAGCCTCATGTGTCCTTCACCAGTAGCCTCATGTGTCCTTCACCAGTATCCTCATGTGTCCTTCACAAGTAGCCTCATGTGTCCTTCACCAGTAGCCTCATGTGTCCTTCACCAGTAGCCTCATGTGTCCTTCACCAGTAGCCTCATGTGTCCTTCACCAGTAGCCTCATGTGTCCTTCACCAGTAGCCTCATGTGTCCTTTACCTCACCTCCCTGGAATAGTAATGGTTGATCGTGTTCCATTTCCGGTGTCTCGGTTGCTCTTTTGTCTGGTGTGTTTGTTTAGTGCACGACCGGCCAAGCTAAGACAAATTGCGTATTTTAATAAAGATGTATAATGGGGACGCTTAGGCCTTAATTCTTAAAATAAACACAAACTGAAGTATCAGTGCTGTAATTGGAGTGGTAGCAGCCTATTTAATAATTTTGATGTTAAAAAAAATTGCAAATAAATTTCAGATTATTATAATTATTATAATCATGAGGACCAATAAACCCGTAGGGATTATACAGCTCCTGTGGGGGAAGAAGAGGGGATGGAAGGTAATCAGGCTTAATTCAGGGAACTGGAGTACAGATCCAATTCCCTAGATCAAGAGCCCCTCATCAGCGTCAAGGAACCTGTCTTGAGGGGAATGGATTTCCGATCCTTTGCATAACATCATTAGCCTGGATGATTAATGAAAGGTCATGTGTCTCAAGGGATACCTGACTGAAAGTTTAGTTGTCAGTAGGAGTCATGAGAGCATGTTTATGGAACCACCTGTTAATTTCAGTCCACGGTATACTTTTATGGAACCAGGCCTATTAGCCCCTCTTGTTCGTTATGGAAATGTGTTATATAGTTCCCTGTTGTACGTTTGTGGAAACAACTATGTTTTGTAGCCCCCTGGTGTGTGGTTGTAGAATCCATTCTTCGTTTTGCTGCGTGGTCACCTCTTCATCAAAGAGTCACATTGATTAAGTGAATGATTACCAATCTCTTGACGCAAAATTCCATTTGCTAGATAAAGTACTCGTACACAGTGCCAGTGAATATCAGTGTGGGGCAAAGGATTCTTTTCGTTATCACATATTTATCTGAAGTTTTAGTGAACCTTCATTATTTGTAGACCACTTCCAAAACCATCTTAAGACACTTATTGAAAAATTAGTATCTTCGTGCCCTAGACCAGTGGAAGTCAGTCGGAAGGTAAAAACTTCCAATGGGTTTATCAGACTATTTTTGGGGAAGCTACCAGCTGAATGAAATATATACACTAACAATTACAGTAATAAATCAAAGTAATCAATAAAAATATAAGTAATAATAATAATTTTAATGATAATAATAAAAGTAATAATAATAATAATAATAATAATATCATAATAATAAAAATCATACCAATAATACAAATAATAATAATAATAATAATAATAATAATAATAATAATAATAATAATAATAATAATTAGAAGTAGTATTTGTATAGCAACAAAAAAACAATTGTTCTTATTGTATTCGACAGGTGTATGTATGGGGGGCCCATAACCTCGGTGATGTAAATACAGTAATGTGCAAATTAATTGGAACAGGAGTAAATTTCGTGATTATATCATAATGATGTCTTAGTCTCCGGCTTAATTAATGTAGTTCGGGTTCTTTTCTTTTCAGAAGAGTTTGCTACTGACTTCTGGCAACTATCCAGATGTGGTGTTACCCTGCGACTCCAGCCAGTGATACAACAATTGCTGGTCTGTAAGGCTTCTTAGGCAAGCGTGCCCTGTGAGTGAATGTGGTTTTTGCCAAATGCTTCCCTTCAGTTCATGATTACTGCTGAAATTCATGATGGAAGTGTGCATGCAAGTAGATAACAAGCTGAGTTGACTATCAGACAGAGGGCAGAAAATCTGAGCCTAGCAAACTCCACTGTTGGTAGGATTCTGAAGAGAGCTGATGACACTGGTGATTAGGGAGCGTGTAAGAAAACGCAAGACTCCTCACAATGACAGGGTTATCATAGAAAATGGTGTAAAGGATCCAAAGAAAACAAACAAAAACCTACAGAGAAATTTGGCTTCTGCTGGCATAAGTGTTGATTCTTCAACTGTTCGAAGAAGTCTCTGAAATTGGCAGAACTGCCAGAAACTCGGTAAAGAAACAATTATTGACTGCTGCTGTGAAGACACACCGGCTGCGGTGGGCTCTCGATCATAAGGGATAGTCGACAGATGAATGGAGAAAAGTTATATTTTCAGATGTGGCGAATTTTGAAGTAGTCAGACGGAGCAAAGGCGAAGCTCATCGGAGTTAACACATTCAACAAGCACCTAAACACCCACCTAAGAAAAATAGTTCTGAACCTAACGACAAAAATATATTTTATTATGTTTGTTTATTATTAAATTATTGTAAACTTATCTAAAATATATTTACTTGGATTAAGCTAAATTAAATTGCGCTTCTTGTAATGAGATTAGGTAAGTTTTCTAAGGTTCTTTTGGCACAAAGTTATTAATTTTTACATTAACATTACTGAACACGTGGTACTGAATCAATAACACTGCGATTAGCCGAGGATTCGAACCCATGTCTTTTTGGCCCTGCTTTGTGTTGAGCGAAATATCACATGAACCATGATCTGGCACCCCAGACTTGCGCTTCTATAAATTCTTTCACGTTGACAATGCTTAGCGATTCAACACTTATGTCAAGTTTATATTCTTTGTTATCACGAACAAATAAACTAAGTGAATCTTATTAGATATCAGTCTCTGAATTATGGTATTTAAGTAGTGTTCATAACTTTATTGTTATATAAAATATTTTTAAATTTATGTTTGTATTCATTTAGGTATTCTCGAACACAGCCCTTCTTAAAAAATCTCGCCTTAAAATACGGAATATTTAATGATGAACATAAAATTTATTCCAAATACCTCCAGCATGAAATATGCCGCTACCAACTTCGTCTCGCTTGTAAAAGTTTCAAATCTTTTTTAGGAATATTAGATCAAAATACGTGGCGCACACCATTTCCACCGCAGCTCTCGTGAAATGATATGCGGAGACGTGAAGCCAAGAGAAGAGGGACTGGCAGAGAGCCTTAAAACGCTTGGGCCCCGTGCCTGTCCCTGTGCATTATTCTCTTGTGGGTATTAATTTGCAATAGAAGAGGAGGAGGAGAAGGAGAGTAATGCTGAAACACCTTAGCCTATATTTCTGCGAAATTCTTTTAAGGTTCTGGGGAAGTCAGTGGAGCATAGAGAAAGACGTGTAATGTGTCTTCGTAGTGAGTTCTTTACCTGAACGTTGGTGCTACCTGGTAATGGGGCATCCCCTCTTTTCTTTATAAATTTTCTTATTAATTACTCAGCTTAATATTTTAAATGTTATGTGTTTAATTAAATTGGGTTGTATTTTATTTAGGCTTGGTTAACGTTGTATACTTAATTTACCACAAAATTCGATAGTTATCCACAATGAGCCCATTAAAATATAAATTTCCTTTCTAGGTATCACCAAAAGTGTACCTTCAGATAGCTGACAATTTTCTTTTCTCCAAGAATATCATTTTAAATATTAATATTTTCTTGGCTGCTTTCAGTCATTCTGATAAGATACGTTATGCTTCAGATGTAGAAGTCGACCCAAGAGTTAAGTGTTGTACCCTGTTCAATTGTGAATTCTTATGAAAAGTCCACCTCTACTAAAGTGTCTCTTATTACAGGTTTTCAAGAGTTTACTCACGATTCTGAACTTACAGAGTCTTTGTTTTCGGAACTTAGTGTGCCACAGTCACGGTTAGACAGATTTTTAGATTCAACCACCGAAGCGGCAAGTTTATAGTGCACCCCACATTTCCGTCCTGTGGACGATAGCGCAAGAGCACATCCTCTTATATCCTTTCTAAATCTAAACTTATCCAACTTGAATCCATTATTGCGGGTTTTCTATTGGAGAGATATCCTCAATACCTTATTTATATCCCATTTATTAATACCCATCTTCAATTTATACAGTTCGATCAAGTCTTCCCTCATTCATCGTCTTACAGGTGAGTGTAATTTATGGGACTTCAGTCTTTCTTGTATTAATTTTGTCATTCTTTGCTGAATGTTTTCTAACGAATTAATATACAGTTTGCAATATGGAGACCAGAACTGAGCTGCGTAATCTATGCTACGACAACTACTACTACAACTAACCCATCTCTTTGGGTATGACCTACTTTCACTGGAGAATCCCGCCTACCAGTGACTATGCCCTCGTCTGCTACCCGTCCCTTTCCACCTGACGTTAGTATATAAGCGCCAGCCTCCTTGCCTCTGCTCCAAAACCTCCACGACTACGGTGCTCTTCACACCAACTCCAAGGCTGAGGGACTGATTACCTCATCTTCTGTATATAGTTCTACCGTCTTCAAATTATGTCCTAGAATTTGTATTGATAAAGCCACTGGATGGCAAAACGTCTACAATAAAGATACCCAGCTGTTGCACATGTCTTAATTTAAGTGAAGAATTACCTGTATTCAGATCCCAAGAAGTTGTTGTGTCAGACAGGAATGTAGATATATGGTTCAGAGAACCGAGAAGTTCTTGGGATCTTAATACAGGGAATTCTTCACTTGCCTAACCTTTAGGCATGACCTTCTTCCACATTTGACAAAGGTGATACCACCAACGACTGCTGCACCTCACCTGCCTACAGTATATAAGTCACTTCGCACAAATGCTGTATTCTTTTCAAGATTGATGGACTGATTACATCGACTCAAAGCTGAGGGACTGATTACCTCAAACTCCTCCTGTTCTTCACCATTCTCCTGATGAAGCCACTGTGTGGCGAAACGTTTCCTCATTAAAGATACCCAAGTGTTGCACATGTGTCTAATTTATCAACTTGTCGGTTCTCTGAATTATTCATCTAGACGGCTAAGTTCTACATTATTAAGCTGATAGGTGCTAGGGTTATAAACATTCCTAAGCTTTAGAACTATGCATTTATGTACATTGAACTGCATCTGCCACTTTTCTGACCACGAATTGAGTTTGACTAAATCCTCCTGAAGTTCTGAGACATCTACGTTTGAATCTATTGCCCTACCTATCTTCGTGTCATCAGCGAATTTGCTCATATCACTAGTAATTCCCTCCGTGGTCGCTTTATTGCGAATAATTAAGCACTGTTGTCTTGGTTTCAGATTAGGGCAAACTAAAATTCCTAAATCCTTTTCGCAATCCGTTATATTATGATCTACATTATTTAGTTTATATGTGGCATGGTTGTTTTCCTGTCCAACATTTAGAACTTTGCATTTATCTATATTAAACTGCATCTGCCAGTTCTCTGACCACTACATCAGTCTATTCAAATCTTCTTGGAGTGCTCTAATATCCTTATTAGAATGAATTGGACGGCCTATTCTTAAGGTACCACACTTGAGGTATCACACTTAAGGTACCACACTCCGAGAATAACCAGAAGTGAGCTTCTACACAACGAAATGGGCAGCAAAGAACTCGATCACCATGCCCAGCCCTTCTAGGGCAGGGTAGGTGCCAAGGCTGGAGGTTGCTACCATCTGCAGCTCATAAGCCTGCCCTTCCCGTCAGGGAACATGGCAGACCGGAGAGGCCTAGCTTCTCCCTACCTGCCCTGTGCTGGTGGGGAATGTGGCTAGGCCTGGGGACAGTTGGTCCCGCCGATGAGGGGGTACTTGTACCTCCTCCCATGGGAGACTTAGGTCTCTGATACTCCCACGACAGGGAGCCGGAGCCGGGTCGCCATCTGGTAAAGACCCGGGCCGGGAGAATTCCCGGCGAATCAACACCTCCTCCTCCTGGGCAGCAAACAGCAACTACATTCTGACTGTACGCTTCTACACAACATCGCCTCATGTGAGATAATTTATTCTTAGTATGACTAGAGTCTGGAACATGTTTGTACAGCATGATGACATAAAGACAGTTGACCAAAAGAAATCGATGGCCCTCAGATAACTCCAACTTCATCCTGTCCCCTATTTGTATGTCTCATAATAATAAAAAGGCTTTCAAATGAGCTGATGTAGGTATCAGCTCTTTGTTTGTAAATGCATTTAGGTAAGAGAGAAAGAGAGAGAGGGAGAGGGTGAGATCATTTATTTGCAACGGACGGTTAATACTTTCCTGCTGCAGTTCCTAACTTTCTCTTAGCTTCCTACTTTTTATAGAGACATCACGACTCTGGGTAAGAAAGTAGCTCGTATATTTGCTGGGTTTTCTCCCACAAGAAGTTACTGTGCTCATTAGGGACGATGCCAAGAATTCAGCCACGGGTGGCACACCTCTCTGGCACCTAGGCTTCCCAGGCAGGGGTGACCCCTCTCCTTACACCTACATTTAAAAATATAAAATTTTAAGGGAAGGACCGTTAAGCCAGCGGAATGCCTCGGTCAAATGACCAAAGGCTCCACTGGTGGGGGGATCATATGACTTAGACCCGCGTCTGGAAACACTTAACCTCTTTCCTGAGGAATCTTACCAAAGCTAACATTGCATCTAAGCTTCTAACCAGGAGTAGCTCTTCCATCTGGCACTCAGGTTATATAGCCACAGGTTGACCCTCATCTAGCATGGTTTGCATATATCTACTTAAATTTTCTTTATTACAATTCGAAAAAGATCTAAGACTGAAGAAGAGAGGGACTCCGGAGAAGTCATGAATAAAACCATGTATTTGTTTTACTCCAAACAATAAATATCTGAGCGCAACAAAGTGAACAGGATGCAATGCTCATATCTAAAAAAAATGAGTATGTAATTCAAGAAGCAGGTTTTGCTACGATGCGTTATCGAAACCTCATCCTGAATACGATATCTAGTTCAGATCCACAAAATGCATAAATAATGAAGAGATTTTGTAGTAGTCCCAGAAAGATACAAATATACTCGTGCTATGTTAGTTCAAGAACATGCAATATATTAGCGACTTATGTTGAAGTATAGACATTAATGCAGCGCTTAGTATATTTTTTGAGACTTTCCTCCCACTGAAGTTTTAACACTAATACAGAATGTAGAAAAATATATATTGAAGGGAAGGAAGTCAGATGAGTTAGGTAGGGTCACGTACGGTGAAGGATGGAAATAAATGGTATAAAATACCGACACAATGGAAAAATAAACACATAAGCAGTATAATGTGATCCTATATTGACAACGTTTCGCCCACGCAGTGGGCTTAATCGAGTCACAGATATACCTGGATAAAAGATACATGAGTATTTATAGGATTTAGTCAGGTGGAGAATGCTGGGTCAGGTGGAGAATGCTGAGTCAGGTGGAGAATGCTGCATGTGACAGTCTTCAGAGTAGGGTGATGGAGTCTAAAACCTTGGGTAGCTTTAAAAAAGAGATTGGATAAGAATATGGGTAGACCTTCTGCAGTGTTCCATTCTTAAGTTCTTATGTGGGATAGCGATGAAGAAGTTTCTTGGCAATAGGTTCAGCTATGTCGTAGAAGCCGTTGTTCTGGTTGAAGTTGCTGGATATACGTGTCTTGTTGGATATACGTGTCTAGTGTACACTCTGTGACTGAACCACCTTTGCTCTGTGAAGACTTTTCTACTGTGCTTCCGTTCTTAGCTACCTGAGATTGGATGATGGCTTTCCTAGCCTACGAGCAGCTATATCTCCAACTTAAGGCAGAGTTAACGGAAGCTAGAAGAGAAATTCAACGATTGAAGGGTATATGCAAGGATTATCCCCGGATCAATGTCGCCGATGATCAGACCAACGAATGGATGCTAGTCGGATTTGAAGGGACGAAGCTGAAGTTGAAGAAGGTCCAGGAGACTGCTGTGAAAACTAGCAACTCTTTTTCCTTGTTATCAGACGAATGTCAATCGACCACCCATGATCTTCCAACAAAGACAATTGTTAACTACATAGTGAAGCCAGCCAGTGAAGACAACCCAGCGAAGACCATCTCTACTAAGACTGCCGAGAACGTCATGCACACCACCAGTCGAGGTAAGAACATTGATTTAGTTGGGGACAGTCAAATAAGGTTTATGGATAGGGCCTTTTGTCTTAAGGATAGGAATAGGAGGCACAGGGTGTGTTATCCTGGGGCTGGGATGAAGGATATTGTTAGCCGTCTGGACGGCATCATGATAGGTAATGGGAGTAATCCTATTATCTGTCTCAGTGCTGGAGGCAACGATGTTGGCAGGTATAGGAGTGAGGAGCTGACTAGCAGCTATAAGTCAGCAATAGACATAATTAGGAAGAAGGGTGGGAACCCTGTCATATGTGGTATTTTACCAAGGAGAGGAGTTGGAAATGAATGGTTGTCCAGGGCAATTGGTGTCAACTGCTGGCTGGAAAAATACTGTAAGGAAAATGCAGTAACATTCATTGACAACTGGGACCTCTTCTATGGCAGAAATGACATGTATGCCAGGGATGGGGTTCACTTATCTAGGTCTGGGATGGGGGCACTGGGAACTGCAGTGGAGGGAGCTGTTAGGCTTCAAACTAGAAAAAGTTAGTGGTATGGGTTATGGGGGGAAAACAGTGAAGTCCCAGTGTAGTAATGTTATGAATTCTAGGGGAACTAGTAATAGGCAGAATAAGATAGATATTGGAAATCCAGTGGCACTAGGTGACAAGGACAGCAATAGGTATAGTGGAAAAACAGAAATGAGCGGGAAGAGTAAAGAGAAGGGAGTTTTTTTAAATATTTTTTATACTAATAGCCGAAGTGCGAGAAATAAGATGGACGAATTGAGATTAGTTGCAAGTGCGAGTAATTTTGATGTTTTCGCAATAACTGAGACGTGGTTTAATATGAAAAATCGGGACAAGCCTGCTGAATGTCATATTCAGGGTTTTAAATTGTTCCAAGTAGACAGAAGTATCGGGAAAGGGGGTGGGGTGGCACTCTATGTACGTGATCATTTAAATTGTTGCATAAAAATGGGTATATAGTCTGAAATAATGCATACAGAGTCTGTCTGGATAGAATTTTCAGAAGGGTGTGAAAAATTTATTTTGGGCGTGATATACCGTCCTCCAAACTTAGATAGGGAACAAGAGAGATTACTTTGGGATGAAATTGTTAAGGCCACGAGGCACGATTACGTAGTAATTCTAGGGGACTTTAACTTGAGTCAGATTGATTTTAATTTCTTGACAGGGAGTTTAGAATCAAATGACTTTTTAAAAGTAGTTCAGGATTGCTTTGTGAAGTAGTTTGTGGCAGAACCTACAAGGGAAAATAACCTACTTCACGTGGTTCTGGCAAACAAGGAACCCTTGTTAATAATTTAGAAATTACAGAGGAACTCGGCACAAGCGACCACAAATCAATTACGTTTAGCATTGAATGGATGTATGATAGTTGGGATAATTCAGTAACGGTCCCAGATTTTCGCTTAGCAGATTACAATGGGCTTAGAGAACACTTATCATCTGTGGACTGGGGTAACGAAGAGAGCTATCAATATGACAGCTTTCTTAATACTATACAGGCTGCCCAAAGAACATTTATCCCGTATAAAGAAATTAGATCAAGTAGAAATGACCCAAAATGGATGAATAATAGGCTCAAATATCTTTTAGGACAGAAGAAAGGAATTTATAGGCGCATAAAAAAGAGGTGAGGGTCATCTTATAAATCAGTATACTGACATAAAGAGGATCGTTAAAAAGGGGATAAGAAAATCTAAATGGGACTATGTAATTAAAGTTGCTAGGGATTCAATTCTAACCCCAAAAGTTTTTTCCCGGTTTATAGAACAAAAGTTAGAGATAAGATAGGTCCCCTTAAAAATAACTCTGGGCATCTTACTGACAAGGAGAATGATATGTGCTCTAATTTTAATAATTATTTTCTCTCGGTTTTCACACAGGAAGACACTAATAATATCCCAGTAATTAATTTTTATAGTGGCCCTGAAGAAGATAAATTACATAATATCACAGTCACTAGCGAAATGGTTATGAAACAAGTAGACCGACTGAAACAAAATAAATCGCCGGGTCCTGATGAACTTTTTGCAAGGGTTCTTATGGAATGCAAAATGGAACTCTGTGAACCAATATCTAACATTTTTAATTTATCTCTTCAAACAGGTGTAGTGTCTGATATGTGGAAGATGGCTAATGTAATTCCTATATTTAAAGCAGGGGACAAGTCTCTACCGTCAAATTACCGCCCAATTAGCCTGAACTCAATTGTAGGCAAATTATTAGAGTCAATTATAGTTGATATTATAAGAAGCCATGTAGATAACCATAATTTGATTAATGATACTCAGCATGGATTCACGAGGGGCCGTTCCTGCCTATCTAATTTATTAACTTTCTTCAGTAAAGCTTTTGAGGCTGTTGATCACGACAAAGAATTCAATATTGTTTATTGAGATTTTATTAAAGCTTTTGATAGAGTACCGCACTAGAGACTGTTAAAGAAAGTGGCAGCTCATGGCATTGGGGGGAAAGTGCTGTCATGGATCGAGTCATGGCTCACCAATAGGAAGCGGAGAGTGTGCATAAATGGGGTTAAATCCGAGTGGGGATCTGTAACAAGTGGCGTTCCACAGGGATCAGTCTTAGGCCCATTGTTGTTTATAATATATATCAATGCCCTTTATGAGGGAATTACTAGTGATATGAGCAAATTCGCCGATGACACGAAAATAGGAAGGATAATTGATTCAGATGTAGATGTCAGGGAACTTCAGGAGGATTTAGACAAACTCAATTCCTGGTCAGAAAAGTGGCAGATGCAGTTCAATGTAGATAAATGCAAGGTTCTGAAGTTCGGGAGTGTCCATAACCTGGGGGTTATGGTAAGCAGCAACCTTAAACCAAGACAGCAATGCCTAAGCGTACGTAATAAGGCAAACAGATTACTAGGATTTATATCAAGAAGTGTAAGCAACAGAAGACCAGAGGTTATATTACAGCTTTATACATCATTATTAAGGCCTCACCTAGATTACGCAGCTCAGTTCTGGTCTCCATTTTACATAATGGATATTAATTCGTTAGAAAACATTCAGCGTAGAATGGCTAAATTAATACATAGCATTAGAAATCTTCCGTATGAAGAAAGATTGAAGACCCTTAAATTACATTCACTTGTAAGACAAAGAATGAGGGAAGACATGATCGAGGTATACAAGTGGAAAATGGGTATTAACAAAGGGGATATAAATATGGTCTTGAGGATATTTTTCCAAGAGAGATAAATTCATGAGTGAGTGGGGTTGGATTTGAGTGGGACTTGCACATGAGTAAATAGAATTATCAAAGTTATTCGACACCTATTAATTATTTCTTTCTCGTTAGGTCTTTATTTTCTGTTTTGAAATCATGTGCAAAGTTGCACATAAATTATAGTTAAGATAAACTGACGTTAAGCATAACAAATGTTTCTACACAGGTAATATCTGTCACCCTTATTAGAGTTTTATCAAGTTAATATGAGTTGTTGCTCGATTTAACAGCAACAACTGCATTTGAGGTTAGGAATTATCTGTTGAAATGTGTTGTTGAAGCTTGCAACACTTGTACTTGCTGATAAGTTTTAGCTTGAAATATAAATTTTGCAATATAAATAGCTAATCTGAAAGATGACTTATTTAATTATAAGGTGTCTAAATGAATGAGGCCTTCAAACCTTATTTCCTGTTCATCTAGTTTTCTTTAGTAACAAGTACAGGATGTGGTCAATCGTCGAGGGTTGACACACGTGAACACTGGAACATCCATGGCATAGTGATTCAATCCCACCCCCAGAAAATTTAATTTCCAATACACAAACTTCAGAATAATGTGCATAAATTAACGCGGCATGACGCACTTGAAGGGTTAATTCTGGAGATGTAAGCGTTTTATTCGTGAATGAAACATGCATTATTCTAGTTGAGAGTCTTGTATATACATTTGTGTACTGAAGGATTCTAATGTATTGTTTACATGATGTCACACGTTTGCAGATTATGTCGCATTCTCAGGACGTCATATATTATACGTTTGCGTCCACCACGTCTACAACAACATTGTACACTTTCCTAACCAGACTGTGTCTAATGAAACAATGACACATCTGTGACTTTTACTGTCAATTTTTATTAAACAGTTACTGGTTTCATCAACATTGTGCATCTATATGATAGATGCACAGCAGGAAGTAAGCTAAATGTATTCCTTATCAAAATCCATCCCACAGAATGGGGCTCACACATGGTGATGAAATATATCAGCCTTAGCTGGGAAACTTCAGTAGGGAAATGAGGATATCATCAAGTATTTCAGCAAGGTTTCAGCAGTTGCGCGTTTCAAAGTTTTCGTTCCAACATCACTGGAGTTTCAAATACTTGGGAATTGCTCTCTCATGATTTTCTATCCTATACACAGAAGACATGGAAATTATTTATGATATTTCCATTGCTCACTCTCAACTGCACCCTCGCGGACCCATTTATCGCCTTACAAACACTCTATACTTGTCCCACATATTTTATAAACCCTCTGAACATTTTCAGTTATAATTAAGCATCTCTTTTTTTCTATATTCTAATATTGTTAAGTTCAGTTCCTTTAGTCACTCGCTCACAGGTCATTTATTAAGCATTAAGCATTGTCTGGATGAAGATCCTTAAGTATTTTTACATGCATTTATTAGTTGTGGGTTCCATGCTGGTACTGTTTACTCCAATATTGTAGTAACATAAGTTGTATATCGAATCGTAAATGACTGTTTTTTAAATTCCTCATAACTAATCTTTGATTTGCTAAACAACATTCATTGCAGATTATATTTGTTTTATGTATGCCACGGACAATATATTTGGTATTATGCTCAACTGAAGTTCTTTCTCCTTAACTGAGGTTTAAAGCTTCCGTTTCCCTTAGTCTGTACTCAGTTTGCTGAGTACATTCGAGTTGTTTTTTGTATTTTAGAGCTCCAGTGTCGTGTTGTGCTGTGTAGCTGCAGTGTTGTTTAGTGTAGCTGTAATGGTGTGTTGTGACGCTGCTGTGGTAGGAAAGGTAGAAGAGGCGGACGTGAGGTCCCATGGGAGAGATGTTGACCTGAGAGTCAATTAAGGTTAGTGGTGTTGGCTGCTCTCAGGCCACCTCTTGTCGCAGTAACCTGCCTTTAACATCTTCGAACAACGACCAAAGCGTGAGACCCCGCTGCACGATATATAATATGATGAAAGCAAGAAAGGAAAAAAGGAGTAGGATAATGGATAGACAGACAGAGTATAAATAGAGAGCGGGAGAGATAGAGAACGAGAGACAGAGAAAGCCTGAAAGAGAAAAATTAAAACAATATCTGTGAATTAAGTGTGATAGAAAGACAAATGGAATGAATTAGAGAGGGAAATCAAGAATGATCAACAGAAGCAAGAGAGAGTGAAATATTAAAGTTGAACATATAATGTTAGAAAGACAGATTTAGAAAAAATTATTTGCAGAAGTAGATACCCAGATATTTTTTGGGAGGAGTGAGTTGTAATGATATGTAGTGGCTTAGAAAAATACATTGAAGAAATATAGTTTTAGATATAAGGTATATTTACAATGTACTTGAAAAGTAGCTCTGAAACAACTCGTGGTGTGTGAACTTTGTTAGATCAGCATTGTGTAAAGGTAAAAGAACTGACTTGGTAATATCTACTTATTCACGGTTCTCAGCCTCTGTTATCTTATCTTTCCAGTTAATACTCAGTCATTGGTCTTCTTTCAAGTAACATTGAAAATTCGATGAGTATTCAATGTTATTTGTCCCAAGTCGGGACAATACCGACGAACCTACAAGAAGAAATAGAGTTTGGATGGGGAAGAAAGATGAGCTTGGTGGTTCCTAGCTGGACTGCACTAGCACCCTCTCCTAAACATCCCACCAGCAAAGTTCATGAGACATGCCTGTGAGTTTTAGTACTCGCCTGCCACGGGTTCAAGCCCCAACCATCCTGTGATTTAATACATTTCAAGCTTTCACAGAACTGAATGGGTTCAAGAAAGGCAGAGTTTTACTATGTGAGCTGGTAATCTGCACTCTCTTACCTTGGGCATTCTGTGGTAAACTGTTATCCTCACCTGCTCATCTAGATTACGAATAATGTCTGGTGTGTTACTTTAATTAAAACCTTCATACATTGCAGTGAAAAGGAATCGGCTTACTTTTTCTCACTTACTTTACCTCTGACAATGTACTGTACTATCTGGCACAGTACCGTACTCTCTGACACTGTGCCATACTATATGTCACTGTCCTGTACTATCTGGCACTGTACATTACTATCTGACACTGTTCCATACTATATGACACTGTTGTTACTCCCTTTGTTCACCATTTTTCAAAGGGTCAGTTGTTTAATGTATAATTTCGGCTTTTTCGCTTAAAATTATATTATTGGTATCCTTATTAGTAGCTAAAATAAGGTTGCTTTACTTTAAAATATTATCTGGCCATGAATTGTTTAGCTTTGTACATAGGTAGGATGTTTAAATATTCTAAACTGCTGGTGCAGCATGGTTAAGCACCAGCAGACAATTCGAGTTGCTCAACCTCTTCTCAGACAGAGTTAAGGTTGGCTAGTAAAGCCTTACCTTGTTCAGTTCACAATTTCCCTTACTAGAGGAAACATCCATTGGAGAAACTGGCTTTTAGCCACTCTACATTTCTTCAGAAGTCCCCAGTGTCTTGGAAGATTTTTACTAGAATACTGCCCAGCCTGAGGAGTAAGACATCTTGACGAAATTAGAAAAGAGTTTAAAAGAGTCTAAATGCTACGTTTTTATGGACTCTGATATAGGAAAAGTATAAGGAGTAATGGACCCCCTTTGAAGAACTCTGTTATTTGCGTCAGTGCGTTGTTTAGGCTTGTAAATGCCTGTCTCTAAACTTATATATATATACATATATATATATATATATATATATATATATATATATATATATATATATATATATATATATATATATATTATATATATATAAATATATATATATATATATATATATATATATATATATATATATATATATATATATATATATATATATATATATATTATGACTCCTCGTGAGGGAGTCTAGAATCTGTCTAGTGCAAGTTACAATGATTTAATGTATTATAAGTGTGATAATAAGGGAACTGATATAAGTTTTACTCATAGTGATTGCAATATGAGAAATTCTGTTTTAAAGATTCAATTATTTAATTCACTATGGAAAGTTTAAGTGATTATTAACACTATTAATAAAACGAACAGAAATTTAATAGATTAATTTTTTTTAACAAGTGAACCCTGTGTATGTTAACCCTTATGTGATAATCTTTTTCTTTTGTTACAAGAAGCATTAAAATAAATGGTATACAGACTATGTTAGTAACAAGTGGGGGCCTGTCCGGGAGTTAGCCCGACTAGATCTTCCTAATGGAAGCTCATATACAGCAACTGGTCAATGAATTGACTCTGGATAAATTAGAGACGCTGAAATTGCTGACATGCTGGCAGATAGCAAAGCATCTGGGGGCGACATATGACAACCACTATACCACATAGACTATCCGGTCTATTATACGGAATATCTTATTCCCTATACCCCTAGAAGCTTCCAAAACTCCTGAATCACAGGTGGAGAGTTTAATATACCAGCTGGAGCACATGTCTCTAGTAGAAGGCCTAGAGAAGTCAGTTGAAGCCAACAAATCAGCCCTTTGCTGGTAGTATGTCAACACCGGGAGCCATGGGGATGTCTAGTGACGGGGTTCCCCCAGAACAAGGAAATGAAACACCATTTTACAGGCAGGCTTCCTGGTCAAGCCTTGAGTCACATGACCCCCGTTTGTAACCTGCATACAGGCCGCCCCTCAGAGCACTCTACCTCACTCTCGACTAGACCTAGAGGAGCATCAACGTGTTCAGTTACAATGTTGTTGACCACATCAGAAATTTTTTGAAAAATCGTCAAAAGCAAACAACAATAGACAGCTTCTTCAGCAAAGAAAAAAAATCAAATGCTAGTGAATCCCAATCATCTTCAAGTGATACTGCACAGAGACAGAAAAGAGAAAAACACCAGACGTGCAGTTACCTGATGTTTTTACAAGTGAAACACTTTCTAAACAATTACATCTCTGCACCTTTATCTTAGGCCATCGACACTCCTCAGTAAAGGTAAAGTGCAGTTGAATTTTCAATTCATGTATTATTTTTTTAATAGTTCTCAAGTATGATTTTACCCATGCAATTATTATTATGCAGTTTTAAGTAAGCAATATTTTATCTTAAAATATTTTATAATTTTTTTGGGTCTTGAACGGATTAATCCAATTTACATATTTTTTTATGTGAAAAATTTATTCAATATTCGTACAATTCACTATCCGAACAGTCTCCTGGAACGGATTAAGTTCAAATATCGAGGTACCACTGTATTTTCTTTGTGGAAATTTTCCAGTGAAAGACTGAATTTTATTCTGCATATTTTCATGTGTGTTAACAATTTTATCTCCAGTAATTATTTTCAGTTTATAATCTACTATTTTGTGTAGATGAATGGTTCAGAGAACCGACTATTTTGTGACTCATTATCCAGTATTTAATTTTTCTTGTGTTTTTGCTATCAGTTTCCAGCAAACTGATACTTTATTGCACTTAATTTGATACCTCTTACAATTTTAGTGTAGCATTTCCATTTTTATCTACCTGGAGGATATGCCGGGGATCAATGCCTCTCAGCTCGGTCCAAGACCAGGCCTCCTGGTGGATCAGGGCTTGATCAACGAGGTTGTTACTGCTGGCCGCACGTAGTCCAACGTACGAACCACAGCCCGGCTTTATCCGGCACTGACTTTAGGTATCTGTCCAGCTCTCTCTTTAAGACAACCAGGGGTCTACTGGTAATTGCCCTTATGGCTGATGGGAGGCCGTTAAACAGTCTTGGGCCCTGGACACTTATTGTCTTTTCTCTTAGTGTACTAATGGCGTCCCTACTTTTCACTGGGGGTATGTTGCATCGCCTGCCAAGTCTTTTGCATTCGTAGGGAGTGACTTTTGTGTGCAGATTAGGGACCAGTCACTCCAGGGTCTTCCAGGTGTAGATTATGATGCATCTTTCTGGTCTGCGTTCCAGTGAGTACAAGTCAAGTACTTCCAGGCGTTCCCAGTAATTAAGGTGTTTGATGGAAGTTATATGTGCAGTAAACGTTCTCTGTACATTCTCTAGATCTGCAATTTCACTTGCCTTGAATGGAGATGTTAATGTACAGCAGTGTTCCAGCCAAGAGAGAACAAGTGATTAAAAAAGGATCATCATTGGCTTTGCATTTCTTGTCTTAAATGTTCTCATTATCCATCCTATCAGTTTCGTCGCAGATGTGATGGTGGCACTACTGTGATCCTTGAAGGTGAGATCTCAGACATTACCATTCCCAGGTCCTTCACATTACTTTTCTGCTCTATTGTGTGAATGGAGTTTGTAGTATACTCAGTTCTAGCTATTATTTTCTCATTTTTTCCATAACGGAGTAGTTGGAATTTGTCTTCATTGAACAACATATTGTTCTAGGTTGCCCATTCGAAAACTTGGTTTATATCTTCTTGGAAATTTGCCGTGTCCTCAATGCATGACATCTCATGCAGATCCTAGTGTCGTCTACAAAGGATGATACGGTGCTATGGTTTACATCTCCTTTGTCTGATATGAGGAACAGGATAGGGGAGAGTACTGATTTAACTCTGTTTACCTCTATTCTTTGTGTCTGATTGGTTAGAAAGTTGAAGAGCCATCTGCCTATTTTGCCAGTTATCCCTTTAGAACGCATTTTGTGTGCTGTTACACTTGTCAAAGTCTTTTGAAAAATGTGTGTATATTACAACTGCATTCTGTTTGTTTTCCAGTGCATCAAAGACCATATCATAGTGGTCCAGTAGTTGCGAGAGGCAGAAGCGACTTGCTGTGAACCCATGTTGCCCTGGATTCTGCAATTATTGGGAGCCCAAGTGGTTTGCAATCCTGCTTCTTTGAACTCTTTGAAAGATTTTTATGATGTGGGACATTAAAGCTATTGGTCTATATTTCTTAGCTATTGCTTTGCTGCCACCTTTATGGAGTGGGGCTATATCCATTGTTTTTAGTGACTGTGGAATCTCACCTGAGAGGGGTTTCTTGCAGTTCTTAATGAACACAGAGTTCCACGAGTCTGGGCCTGGGGCTGTCAATGGCTTTCTCAAAGTCTAGTGGATTTAGGGTTATGTCAGAAATTTAGCATTGACAGCGTTTTGAGGCTCATTTATGACTTCCTACCCTAATACAACTGACTTCCTACCCTAATACATTTTTTTCTGCTTTCTGTATTGAATTGTAAAAACTTCCGTGGGCGAAAAGTCTAATAAAATTTACTAAGAGTTGCCTTTATATCTATACATTACCTCTTCTTGAACTAATGTAGATATGAGTAAGTCTTTTTTGGGAAGGGGGATTATTGCAATATTTCATCTTTTATGCAATTTGTGGATATAAATTAGATAGCGTATTCAGGATAGAGTCTAGAAAGTTCAATGAAATAAAAACTGCTTCTAGAAATGCATACTCGAATTATCTAGCTATGACCCAATGCATCGTCTTCACTTTGTTGTTCAAAGATTTTCATTGTTAGGTAAATCAAATATTTTTCATGACATCTCCAGAGTCCCTCTATTCTTCAGTGTTGACTAGAATGTCTTAATTTTTTTTACTAAAATTTAATATAATTTTATCCATAAAAATAATAGAATAGAGCCAACCTATGTCTGGAAACCATGAGTGACAGGGGACAGGGATTCTCCTTCCTGAAAGCATAGATGCAAGGAGAGGGGCCACCCCTGCCTGGGAAACCAAGGTGCCAGAGAGGTGTGCCACCCGTTGCTGAATTCTTGGCATCGTCCCTAATGAGCACAGTAACTTCTTGTGGGAGAAAACCCAGCAAATATACGAGCTACTTTCTTACCCAGAGTCGTGATGTCTCTATAAAAAGTAGGAAGCTAAGAGAAAGTTAGGAACTGCAGCAGGAAAGTATTAACCGTCCGTTGCAAATAAATGACGCCTCTCTCTCTCTCTTTCTATTTTTATTACTCAACTGTTTTCACAGGGATAAGTTAAACGCCCCTACACTAATTTATAAGCCAAGAGCTCATTTGAAAGCTAGTCAGGTCCAACTCACACCCACCCACACAAACTCATGTATTTATCTAACCTATTTTTAAAACTACGCAACGTCCCAGCCTTTATGACGGTACTCGGGAGTTTGTTCCACTCATCCACAACTCTATTACCAAACCAGTGCTTTCATATATCCTTCCTAAATCTGAACTTTTCCAATTTGAAACCATTGCTGCGAGTCCTGTCTTAGCTGGATATTTTCAGCACGCTATTTGCATCCCCTTTATTTATTCCTGTTTACCATTTATAAACCTCAATCATATCCCCCCTAATTCTACGCCTTTCTAGAGAGTGGAGATTCAGGGCCCTCAGTCTATCCTCATAGGGAAGATTTCTGATACATGGGATCAACTTTGCCATCCTCCTCTGTACGTTTTCCAGTGCATTTATATCCATTCTGAAATACGGTGACCAGAACTGTGCAGCATAATCTAAATGAGGCCTAACCAAAGATATATAGAGTTGAAGAACAACCTGAGGACTTCTATTATTTGTACTTCTTGATATGAAGCCAAGGATTCTGTTAGCTTTATTGCGAACACTTATGCACTGTTGTCTTGGTTTCAGATTACTGCTAACCAGAACTCCTAAATCCTTTTCGCAACCACAAGTAATAAGATCAATATTATTCAGTTTATATGTGGCATGGTTATTGTCCTGCCCAACATTTAGAACTTTGCATTTGTCTACATTAAACTGCAGGTAAAAAGATTACACTCTAGAATATCGATTATAAGTACAGTATAGTAAATACATAAACCAGTAACTTAGTTGCTTATCATTATCATGTATTATGCACTGTACATAATTGTATGTACTATATCTTCATGTGACTGTAAGTGCAGTAGGGACCACCGTCGTGTACGCGGTCCGTCGTTAACCGAAATGTCTTTATGAGGCGCATGACTGTATATTCACTGTCAGTACACTTGTGCCTCTTAGAGAGTTTTGCAGCCTCTATCGTCAAGAATGTACAAAATACTCCTTATGGCTCTTAGCTTTTTGGCTGCCTTGCTTGCAAGATTTACTACATGATTCGTCATAAACAGTTTTGAATCAAATTTCATCCCTTGGTTTCATCACTCTCCCATTCATTATTACCACTTCTACGGTATACCATCATGGTTCGTAGAGACCATCATTTGTGTCTCTTCAGATCGAATGTAACTTGCCATCGTTTTCCTCTGGCAAATAAAGCTGAAAGTCAATTACTGGTGTACCTGAGAACTGCTGGTATTTCTTCTCTTTGATAAGTAAATGTATAGGCATCCAACACTGGGATGAGTTGAACATCATTGAGAATACGTTATACGTTCTCATTCTCTCTATTTCTGTCTGTATATCTGTCTGTTTTTTTCTCTCTCTCCATCCTTTTCTAACATAAATTCAAAAAGAAAGAAAGCTAAAATTGACGGAAAAATAGCTAATGCCTAAAACATCAATAACAATAACGAGTGCCAGAATAAACGAAAGTTCCAGAGAGAGAGAATTGTTGTAAATATAATTACAGCAAAACAAGGTATGCAATTGTTGTTAATAATTGCCAGATTTTAATAATATGCTTGTGAAACATACGCAGATTACCTAATTATTGTGAATTAAAATGCAGCAACTTTTAATAACTGTCACACTGATTAGTCCAGCAATCAGGAAAAAGCAATCTGAAACTGGTGAACGCAATATGTAATATGCACATTGCAGCATTATAAACAGGTAATATAAATTGCTTGCAATGTCCATGTTGAAGTGTATATCAATATCACCGAGAGTGTCATGTATGGATTTCGAACTGGATGTTGATATAACATTAGTGAATTGTGCTCCCGTATCCATCCATGTGATGTTACAAACTAGTTGGTAACATCATGTTGTTGGATGTTGGTTGTATGCATCTCACATCCATCAATTGGATGGTAGTAACTAGTTTATGTGCAGTCCAAATTAATATCGTTAACTGTATTTACTGTCTTATTGTTGCGAACTTCATATATATCCTGTGGATGGGCGGATGCAGTTTATTGTGGATACCACATACATACTGATAACGGTAGTCACTATGGTACTTTAACATACACATCCTATCGGCAATACCAGGTAGTTTATGTACCTAATGTCTATCTTGAGGACAATACCGAAAATTTCACTGTATTCACATGATACATATTATTTATGGAAGCCTACATATTATTGTTCACCGAAAATTAGTAACTTGGATAGGAAGGTCTGGTTTATGGAGCTTGACTGGAATAGTATCATAAGGCTCAAAGATGTGGAACCAAGGGGATCGGGTTGTGTGCTCAGTGTTTTGAGGAATGTTCTAGGTAGTGTGGGATTAGTTGATGTGGTGGGTGGGGGTTGGAGGATTGAGTATACATTCGTGAGAGGGGTACGCTGCGCGTATAGATCGTATATATGTCTCAAGAGTTATTAATGTGGGGGTGGTGAGTTGTGTGGATGTAGGTTTTACTGATCATAGGGGAGTGTTAGTGGAGCTTGAGTGGGTAGGAATAGGGTATTGGAAATTGAATGTAAGTCTTGTAGAAGGGGAGGAGGGTAGAAAAGTATTTGCGTAATGGTGGGGGAAGATGTGGGAGAAAGGTAAGTTAGTACCGGATGTAGTGTCGTGGTGAGTGGAAATGGCGAAGCTGGCGATAAGGAAATTTTTATAAAAGTAGAGGTAGGGAGGTTGTGCGGTGGAAGTATGGGTTGCAAAAATATTTCAAGGAACAGCTGAGTGTATGCTATGAGAGGCGGTTGGATAGGTACATGTAGGAAAAGGAGGGAGGGGATGATGATTTCGAGGTTGGTGGTTCGAGAGGACAGGGTTGGGTATGAAAGAGGTCAGATCATGAGGACGACAGAGGCGATGAGTTTGTATTTAGAGAGTTGGTTTAGAGGATATTTAAAGGCTGGAGAGGGAGGGGAAAGAGAGAAGAGAATAATTGAGGAGGGGTAATGGAGAGGTTGGGGGAGGAAGATAGGGAATCAATGGGAGGGGACATTAGTGAGGAGGAGGTGTGGATGGTGATACAGAGTACGAGTAAGAGAAAGTAGCCTGGAATTGATGGAATCTCTAATGATTTTTATGTGTTTCAGTGGGAGGTCATAAAATATTGTTTGGTGATGTTGATGAATCGAATGAAAGAGATGGGTACCATGGGCGTGTAGCAGTGTACTGGGGTGATTGTTTTGGTAAAAAAGGAGGGGTAGGGGACCAGATAGGAGATTATAGGGGTTTATCGATGATGAATGGGGATTATAAGATTTTTGCGAAAGTGTTGTGTAATAGAATTAAGAAAGTAATTGGGAGGGTAGTTGAAGAGGGGCAACGAGGGATACCGGGGAGATGTATGAATCAAGGGCATGTTTGGATCAGGAATTTTGTGGATAATAGTGTAGGAGGTGGGGTTTTGGCTATGGATTGGAAGACTGCGTATGACTGTGTTGAACGGGATATGTTATGGAGGATCATGAGGAAGCAGGGGTTCGGGGAGGAAATAGTGGGCTGGGCGGAAGCCCTGTCTAAAGATGCGAAAGTGAGGGTGCAAGTTAATGGGTTGGTAGGTGGGGAAGTGAGGATGGGGAGAGGTTTGAGGCAGGGATGTCCCTTGTCTCAAATCCTCTTCACGTGTATGCAGGACCCTTTGTATAGACTGGTTAAGGTAGGAGGGGGGGGTGAGGGAGGGGAAGTAGAATGGGATACTGGCATTGTTGGCTATGTGGATGACACCACGGTGTTAGTGAATTCTGAAGAGGGCTTACGTGCTATTGGTGTGATTATCAGTTTATTTGGGAAAGCATCTGGTATGAGGATTAACATTGCTAAGTCCCATTTAATGGAAGTAGGTACATGGGTGGGGGGTGGCTTGGGGTTAAGGTATGGATGGTCATTAGTTGATAGATTGAAAGTATGTGGTGTGGTGTTTATGGCTGATTTTGGAGAAGCTAGAAAAGTTAATGTAGATTTAGTTTTGGGCAAGGTATTAAAGAGAATGGCGGGGTGGAGACCGGGGAATGTTACATTATTACAGAGGGTGATAGTAGTTAATACTTTAGTTTATAGTAAAGTTTGGCACGTGACAAGGTTATTTCCTATGTTAAATGGATATATGGTGGAATTGGTTGGAAAGGTGTTGAGATACATATGGGGTTATGGGAAGCATTGGTTGCGTAGGGAGGTTGTTATGAAGAAGTTGGGATTAGGGGAAATGGGGTTGATAGATTTGGAGGAATGGGCTAGGTGTTTATATGTACAGTTTTGTTATATGACTAAGGGGGGTGGTAAAGGATGGAGGGTGGGGGAGGTCATGAGGGATTTAAAGAAGTGGTGGGGGAAAAAGGATTTAGTTAGGTGTGGTGATATGTTGCGTGGTCTTATGAGTGTAAGGAATCCGGGACGTGAAAAGGCTAGTGTCTTAGGCAGAGTTGGGAAAGGAGGTGATGGAAGGGCAGGCTGTCTTTCCGGTATATTATTGGAAAAGTATATGGAGGGGGTTGAAGGGTATGAGGGTCAACGTGAGGGCGAGAGAAAATATGTTTCGGTTTTTGCATGGGGTTCTGGCCTCACGTGAGGTGCTATATAGGATGGGATTGGTTGGAGATGCACGATGTGGTAGATGTGGGGAGGACGATAATATTTATCATGAGGTACACTTTTGTAAGAACCTAGATGTGGTAAGACTGTGTTTGGGGCGGTAAATGAGATTCGGAGGGGGGAGGGAGGATTCATGCATTGAGATGTTTGAGCTTAGATATAGGTGGTGTGGGGCAGGATGTTCGTAGAGCGCTTATGTACATGGCAGTTTATTTTGTGTAGCATGGGGGGAGAGGGTGACGGAGTGACAAGGTAACCTTGTGGTTACGTTTTGACTTTTTTGACTCTTGTGGATGTGAATGGAGGTATGTATAAGATGGGGGTTATGAAGTAGAAAAGGATTAAGACGTAGAAAAGGGGGTTTAAAGGGTATGTCAAAACAGGGAGGAAGTTAGTGGTGGCTTTCCTTGGGTGTTTAAATTTTGTGAATTAGCATGACTGCCTGTTTTAGGTGCTTATAAGGGAATGAAGGTTGTATTTGTTTTTCATAAAAGTGTGAGTATTATTTTTGCTCTATATATCATTAGGGTATTATGTGTTATTGTGGTGTTGCAAACATGTGGCTCGCTTCATTTTGTACTTATGACAATGGTAGGTTACAGTAATATATGTTGAGTGCTTAGTTGGTTTCTTCAGTGGAGGAGGAATGTGAAGTTTAGTGATGGTAAGGTATTCTACCTTATTAATTTATAATTGTTATAAGGAGTGGTGTAACGTTATTTCGATTGTACATTGGAGACCTTAACTGCCTGGTGTTTGGGCTTGATGTTGGATACTTGTATTATTCTTGAATTGAATGTATGTTGGGCTACAGCACTGTAATCATTGCTGTTTGTTATTAGGTTTCATTATAAGTGTACATACGGAAATGTTATATATACATTGCATGAGTTTCTTTTGTTGGACTTTGAGAGGTCCAATTTTTTAGGGGTGTGGGAGCCACACGTTTGTTGTTTTTAAGTTTGTATGTTTTGTTATGTAAAGAAAAGATTAATGGACTACTTTTGTTTGAGCCCTGATTTATTAAGGATTCCATGTATGTATGTAGGGGTATTAGCAGGATAAAAAGGATAGGGGGGTTGAAGGGAGGGGTGGTCTTTTGTGTGGGATGATTTGATCTCATGTAATATTTCTTATTTCATTGTTGGATGAGACAAAATTAGGTAGGTTTTTTTTTTTATATATGGGAGCTGTGAGGCGGAGACGGCATGGTAATGTAAAATGTATATATTCATGAGTCTGTATGTTACGATGGGGTTTTGTGTGTGTATGGTATGATGCATTTCATTGTTTAAATACATTATATAGGTTGTGAGTCATGGTGGTGGAGTATGAGGACATGTCTTTAATCCACATTTCAACTGTAAATTAGCAGTACATTAACATAAAATGTATAAAGAGTGTCCTATATATTGCAACGGGACTATTGAAGTGGTCTTATATGTTTATTATATTCTTATTATGTCTTTTTTGGTTTATTATATTCTTATGTTTTTTTTTGTATCATCTCCTTAAGGTAATTGGGAATCGTAGAGATAAGTTGTTATTTATTTTTTGTACATATTGTACAAGATGATTAGTCATTTCCTGACTATTCAATTGTATTCCTATTTTTTCTAAATAAAAAAAAAAAAAAGTCCACTCTCAAATATCTGAATACATTCACTTCCTCCATACTCCTTCCTTCCCAATCAATATCCGATAATCAATGTTACATTTAATTATTTTGTTATCCTCGGTACAATCACTTTACATATTCCATTTTAAATGATTTTTTACAAACCCTCTACATAAATTTTCATCACAACTATACAAGGTCCAAAACTTAAATTTAAACTAGTTGTATTAAACTGTTGGCTAAACCGATTGGGGTCGGTATCTGGCACCAAGTTTTATTGGCGAGATAAATGGCACCAATTTGAATAAAAGCCGGACTACTACATATTCTATTGCTTGCACATGAGATTTATATGCAGATGCAACAAATTATAATAATTTTAACATGCACAAAAAACCATAAGGGGTTTGAATTAGGTGTAAAACTGAGGCCACCATGTTGGCGGCTTTCTGGCCACCATGGTTTGAAGCGGCTGTTCTGGCCACCTTAGTTTGAAGCGGCAGCTCTGGCGACCACATATTGATGCGGCTGTACCGGTCACCACAGATTGAAGCAGCTGTACCGGTCACCACAGATCGAAGCAGCTGTACCGGTCACCACAGATTGAAACGGCTGTACCGGTCACCACAGATTGAAACGGCTGTACTGGCCATCAAAAGCAAGCAGATTTATGGGCCAACATCTTTCTATGCCCGTTTGCAGGCTAGCTGTTAACAGAACAAGTTTAGAGATCAGAAAAAAAGCTGATATTAATCATGCCTCTCTCGTTGACATATTTCTGTTCACTAGTTTTTAGCCAAATTGCATATGAGTTTCTCATGTGAGTTGGGTACTTGAAAATAGCCATTTTTATTGCAAGACATGTGGGTTTTATGTATAGACTGTAATATAAATCAATGAATGAAACGGACATAGAGAAGGCTAAATAATGATACGGTGGTCGGTAGATATAAAATCAGATGGATAAATGGAATACTAGGTGAGAATGGATAAACAGGAGGCGATAGGCAAGAAAACGGTAGAAGTGTGATAGTTGGTCGCGTTAGTAAGTAGTTTGGTAGTTTAAAATCTTCTTGTCAGGAAGATGGGTAGAGACACTGAGTAGTTGCGAAGTGGGTACTAAAATTGTTATGATGCCTAGCTTAACAATTAGTTAGGTGTTTATGTGCTAGTATGTAAATATAGGTTGATTCGTATGTTAAAAGACATATCAGTAGATAAATGGGTAAACACTGAAGATAGATTGACTAAGTAGGTGGGAAGATTGACTTGTTAGATGAGTAGATAAAAAAATTGCTTAGTAGTAGGGAAGATAGGCAGATACTTACGAGGGTAGATATATTAACATATTAATAGGTATCCTGATAAGCTCATATGTATAATATTGGGTCGAAAAATTGACAGACAATGCCATAATTACTCAAGTTACAAATATATTCATTGAGGACTCGCTAAATTGAATCTAAATATAGTGTTTCACGAAGTTTGAAGTCTGTGTTATGAACCAAATAAATATTGAAAAAAAAAAATATGGATGTCAATCAACTGTTACATTGTGAACTGTAATGCAATGAATCCTCGGGAGTATACGTCTGCCAATCCTCGGGAGAATGAGTCTGCCAATCCTCAGGAGAATGAGTCTGCCAATCCTCGGGAGTATTCGTCTGCCAATCCTCGGGAGTATGTGTCTGCCAATCCTCGGGAGTATGCGTCTGCCTATCCTCGGGAGTATGCGTCTGCCAATCCTCGGGAGTATGCGTCTGCCAATCCTCGGGAGTATGCGTCTGCCAATCTTCGGGAGAATGCGTCTGCCAATCCTCGGGAGAATGCGTCTGCCAATCTTCGGGAGAATGCGTCTGCCAATCCTCGGGAGAATGCGTCTGCCAATCCTCGGGAGAATGAGTCGGCCAATCCTCGGGAGTATGCGTCTGCCAATCCTCGGGAGAATGAGTCTGCCAATCCTCGGGAGAATGCGTCTGCCAATCCTCGGGAGTATGCGTCTGCCAATCCTCGGGAGTATGCGTCTGCAAATCCTCGGGAGTATGCGTCTGCCAATCCTCGGGAGTATGCGTCTGCCAATCCTCGGGAGTATGCGTCTGCCAATCTTCGGGAGAATGCGTCTGCCAATCCTCGGGAGAATGCGTCTGCCAATCCTCGGGAGAATGAGTCTGCCAATCATCGGTAGTATGCGTCTGCCAATCCTCGGGAGTATGCGTCTGCCAATCCTCGGGAGAATGAGTCTGTCAATCCTCGGGAGTATGCGTCTGCCAATCCTCGGGAGAATGAGTCTGCCAATCCTCGGGAGTATGCGTCTGCCAATCCTCGGGAGAATGCATCTGCCAATCCTCGGGAGTATGCGTCTGCCAATCCTCGGGAGAATGCATCTGCCAATCCTCGGTAGTATGCGTCTGCCAATCCTCGGTAGTATGCGTCTGCCAATCCTCGGGAGTATGCGTCTGCCAATCCTCGGGAGAATGAGTCTGCCAATCCTCGGTAGTATGCGTCTGCCAATCCTCGGTAGTATGCGTCTGCCAATCCTCGGTAGTATGCGTCTGCCAATCCTCGGTAGTATGCGTCTGTCAATCCACGGGAGTATGCGTCTGCCAGTCCTCTTGGGTAGATGTATCGTATACACATGAATCTTGAAGACTTTCATGCTTCTAAAAATTTAAATTTTCATGGCTGCTGCTTCGAGGGGATACTTATTCTTATTCTTGTTATTATTATTAATATTATTATCATCATGGTGCAGTGCTAAACCCGTATGGATTGTTCAGAACATGTGGGAGGGGGGATATATGAAAGGCATATGGGCTTAATTCAGGGAATTGGAGCACAGATCCAATTCCCCAGATCAAGATCCCCTAACCAGCATTGAGGACCCTTGAGGGCTATGAGGGAATACAAGTCTCGAGGGGTTACACTGCTAGAGAGATCACGAATTTAAATCCTTTGGGTTTCATATTCTTCAAACACCAAAGATTAGAAAATCGGAAACCTTGATGTTTCAAGAGGCTCGAGGGCACATACTTTAATGTTGTGAAGTTTCCATTGCTTCTATGGCTGTGAATCAACGAAGCCTCGAGGGTTTATGCCTCTAGAACATTGAGGGTATAAACAAAAAGCTTACAGGAACAGAATCTTCCAGGTTACAGAAGCCTCGAGAGCTCTGAGTATTCGAAAGTTTACACATAATATATATAGAATAAAAGGTCGTCCGCCAAACGCGAACCCAAAAAAGGAAAACATGATACATATCCACAGTACAAAATACATAACCCCCCCTTCAACACATCACTCCAAGGTGTATAAATTCAACAGGCACCTCAAGTCGTTACCTGATCAGCCGGGCTGTGGTTCGTACGTTGGACTGCGTGCGGCCAGCAGTAACAGCCTGGTTGATCAGGCTCTGGTCCAACAGGAGGCCTGGTCACAGACCGGGCCGCGGGGGCGTTGACCCCTGGAATTCTCTCCAGGTAGACTCCAGATATATCAATGGCTCAATATCACTCAAAACCCAGAACAAAACAACAGGAAAGTACCTTAATTTTTTTTTAAAAATAGTATGCATCACTATGAGAACACACAAACAGATTAGGTTTATAAGTCTATAATAGTGTTTGATACTATTACATACAATTCTTGTGAATATGCAATTCATCAACTTATTATTATTATTATAATAAAAAAAGAAGCGCTAAACCAATTCATCAACTTAAATATTTACATATAACATTCTCTCATAACCTAATACATAATACATCTAATCAAAACTTATCTCCAAACAGAAAATTTTGTATTCCTAGAAACATAAAACCATGAAAAATAATAAATTATGCACACCTATCTTCCAAGCAAAGTTATTATGTTCAGCAGAACATAAGGCCCATATACATTATATGACTTTACTTGAAAACATATAATTCGATAAATTCTGTATAATGCCTATCACAATAAATCCATCTCCCTGTAACATTAGGGTGTTTCAAAAAGAAGTAAAGTACTTCCAAAACATAATATCTTCCCGTGGGCAATGCCACCTTATACCCCCGCCCGGTAGCTAAACACCTCGTATATAATACGAAAACCCTACGACAAAACTCCATCTCCCAGGATTCTTTGGCAAGTAATAATCATACAGTGAATGATAATAATAATAACTCAACACAAAGACACATATACTGTTCCACCTACTATAGGGTTCCTTCACATAAACCCTTACTCATATGTGCTATACAATATCCTATAAAACACAGTCATGTTGCACCATGATTCTTATGCATTCATAATATACTGAAAACAGCAAGAAGCCTCTCGGCACTCAGACAGCCCCCTATGCTTTTCCCCTAACTTAAAGCCAATCTATATATCCCTAGTCCAAAAAATCTATGAAAAAACTCCAAAACCCTTCCTCCATGCATACTCCCTACTTTTGTCAGAAGTCCTCCTTTGTAACAAGGTCAGAAGTCACTCATCCTACCCTACCCCAACCCCCATCACATGCCACTAAACACTCTCCTACTCATCCACACCACCCCTTACTCCCCACCTTACCTATCCCCTCGAGGACCAACCCATTTTGGGTTTACCCCACCCCCAGAGCTTTCAATCTCACCATCGTTAAATTCCTCAAGCCCTCCGAAAAACTTGATTCCCATGTCCTACCATATAATTCCCTATTTCTACACTGTGTACGATAAACATTAGCAGCCAAAGCCCAAGTTCTATAATCTCCTATTTCATTACGCATTCCCCATGAGACATACAAATAATCCGCTACCACTTACCTAACTGCCCTCCCCACCTCCCCCGGCACCCCATCCACATCAAAACTCAAAGCCCTCAGCGACGACAAATCACCCCCTCCCAACACTCTTATCACCTTTGACAGCCATTCCCTCACTGCGTCCAAATTTCAGCAAAAATAAACAGCAACATACGCGGTCTCCTCCTCGCCACATCTAGGACAACTTCCCGACCCCACAAACCCCATATGGAAGAGAACCGACCTCGATGCTAAAATACCCATTAAAAATCTATACACCAGTTCCCTAACTTTCGGCTTTAATGTGAATTTACAGAACCCCTCCCATATCCCATTCCAATCATATACCGGAAAGATAGCCTCTTCTTGTACCCCCCACCCCTATCCCACCTATATTCCCTAGCCGACTCGCCCTCAACCTTTTAGGCATTCGCACAGCCATAAGATTTCACACCATATCCTCACACACATGTAAATCCTTCCCACTCCACCACTGCCTCACATCTCTCATTACCTCACTTACTCTTTTACCCGGCTCTCCCCCTGCTCTAAGCACACGCCCTGTGCTTGTCTTTCCAAGGGAATAAGCCCCAACCCTCTCCACCTAACACTCATCATAACCACCTCCTTCCTAAGCCATGGCCTTCCGTATCCCCGCACATACCACAAGACTTTTTTCTGCAGCTCATGAACGTCAGACGACCTCAGAGGATACACCGCAGCCACGTGCCATACCTTACTGTACACTAACGTATTAACCACCACCACCACCACCCTCTGTTGTAAAGTTACATCCCCCGCCCTCCACCCTCTCATCCTTGTCATAGTCCTCCCCACCACCGCCTCTGAATTTACCATCCGGTCTGCCACACTCTCCTTCTTATACACCACCCCACAGATTTGTATACTCTCCACAATTGTCCAACCGTAGACCTCGCCAAAATAACCCCCCACCCACCTCCCCACCTCCAATAACTTCGACTTTGCCCCATTCACTCTCAACCCTGTAGCCCCACCAAAGACCTCAATAATACGACCCACATTACTTAACCCCTCTTCCCCTCCCACCAAAACCATCGTGTCATCTACGTACCTATTATACCTGTATCACTACCCCCCCACCCCTTTCCCACACTCCCTCAGTAATTAAATGGTAAAAAGGGTCTTGTATACACGCAAACAGTATCTGGGACAAGGGGCATCCCTACCTCAAGCCCCTTTCCATACTCACCTGTGCTCCCACTCTGCCATTCACCAGTATCCTAATTATCGCATTTCTATACAAAGTCTCTACCCACCCAGTAATTTCGTCCCCAAACACCTGTTGCTGTAAAATAACACTCAACATACCCCTATCCACACAATCAAAAGCTCCCTCCAAGCTAACCCCAAGACGCCCTCCCCCTCCACTTCCTTCCACATAATCCCTGATCCTCCCATGACCCACACTCATACTTCTCCCCAGTATACCAAACTGACCCTGATGAATGACTTCATCAAGCACCAATTTGATACTATTACCCAAAACTTTCACAAAAATCTTATAGTCTGCACACATGAGGGATATCGCCCTATAATTCCCAAGCAACTTCCCCCCTTCCCCCTTTTTCACCAAAACCACCACACCCGTACACTGCGTCTCCCCCATCAATCCTGTGTCTTTCATGCAATTAAATAATCGCACCAAACATTCTTTCATAGTATTCCAATGTACCACATAAAAATCATTGGGAATTCCATCAATGCCAGGTGCCTTTCCTCAACTCATACTTTGCACTGCTTCACACACCTCATGCTCACTAATCATGCCCTCCATCCCCTTACGCTTCAACACTCCTATAGATTCCCTAATCCCTTCCTCCAAAATTTTACCCTCCTGTCCTCCTCCTCCCCTATAAGCCATTTTCCTTCTGAACCAAATATCTACATAATTACTCATACCTTCAGTAGTCCTCAAAGTTTGCCCCACCTCATATCCCCCCTCCCCTTCGCTGACCTCCAACCTCATGATAGTGGCACCCTTCTGTTGTTCTTGAAACCTTAACAAGCATCCGGATGGCCGATCTCCCCACAAGACAACCTCCATACCCCCACGTACCCGGAGAGCATCAAATCTCTCATTTTGGAGATCCTTCAAACGTCCTCTCAGAACCTCTATTTCCCTCACCCTAGGTACCCTCCCCTCATAACATCGACTCAACTGTTCCTCCAAATACCTTTGCAGTCCAAACTTCCACTTCGCCTCCTCTCTACCCTTCCGTCTGTAAAAATCTCGAATTCCCGGCTTTGCCCACGTCTCTCACCAACCCAAAACATCCTCTACTTCACTGCCCTTGTCCCAACAAGTCTCCCACAATTCCCCAAAATCATTCATCTCCCCATCCCCATGTAGTAAGCACACATTCAACTTCCAATAACTATCATATCTTCGAATCATCCCATTCCATGCCACCTTCGCCAATACACCTCTATGATCAGAAAACCCTATGTCTAATGACAAAACCCCCTTTTTAGTGATTTCCCTTGTCACATAAATGCGGTCTAATCATGCCGCGTATCCCCTTCGAACAAAAGTATGATCTACCTGCCACCCATCTCCTCCAACCACATCCACTATATATATATATAGTATATATATATATATATATATATATATATATATATATATATATATATATATATATATATATATATATATATATATATATATATATATATATAATATATATATATATATATATATATATATATATATATATATATATATATATATATATGTATATATATAGCCAGTAATGCCTGCATAGACAGCCTATGCTGTCTGCCAGCCGAGCAAAATGTAGGATGTAAGCCTACATGCCTAGTTCCCATAGTTTCCACCAGGGGGCAGGTGTCTCTGGGTGAGTATGCCCAGACCTGTCTCTCTCTCACTTCTCATCCAGGCATCCTAGACTCAACAAGGCCTACTCTTCTCTCCCTCTCTTGGCATGGCCCCTCCAGGCCATGGGCACAAACACACTGCCTGTGTATCCACTATCTGGCAAATAAAGTAAGAAGCCTCATGTTACTTGTCACTCGGTGTGACCGTGCGTATGCTTGACTGCTGATATTAGTCAGTTCAGGCATCAGTTACAAGTGTTTGAGCCTTTTGTACAGAAAGATCTCTATGTTCACTGCTCGTAATGCCCTGCTGAATCGTACCCACTATGATTCCCATCGAGACTCGTTTCTACTTTACCTCCAGACTGTCAGAATGCAGTTATATGTAGAAAACCAGTCTGAGGATCCTTAGACCAACCTCCGCTGTAACTCCAACTGTCGAAAGAATGACACTTGCCAAGCCACAGTTAGCTGTTAGCCCTGTCAGCAGGCGCTGTGTCAGCCTTGTGTCACATCTTCAGTGATCTGAGTAGGCTAGCAGTCACTTTGAATGCTAGCCTGCTCACTCCAGTATAGTGTATGATGTTACGACTTCCAGATGTTTTGGTCGAGTCATCCTTGCCATGACTCACTCCACTCTCGCTAGTAATGACAGCCCCAGCGACAGTACCAGTCGAAAAATGTCCTCCTGAGTCGCTTTCCTGAAGAAGTCCTGTCTAGTTGCCGAGTACTGACGAAGCCTCACTCGAGGGCACCAGCAGGTTGTGCCCCAGGTTGAGTGAACCTTGCAATGACTATTATGATGACTGCTTCACTCCTCCAGAGGAGACTGTACCCTGTTATGTCACATCTCAGCCACAGCAATGTCTCCGTGTTGCAGTATCTGTCCAGATGCAAGAAGGTTTGCAGTGATGCCTATCGATGCTCACTGCCTTAGACCACGAAGCACACAACCTTTTGTTTTCTTCCCTCTCTGTAGGAAGTTTTTTTTTCATGTTCACATATGCATATGTACATATATATGTTTTTATTTTGTGTTCTGTGCCCTGTTCCTGAGAGAGAGAGAGAGTGTTTTTTTTTTTACAGACAGTCACGGTCAGGGAATACCATGGTGGTGTGTGGCCAAGTGAATCTAGACAGCCTGTACTGCCTGCATAGACAGCCTATGCTGTCTGCCAGCCGAACAAAATGTAGGCTGTAAGCCTACATGCTAAGTTCCCATAGTTTGCACCAGGGGACAGGTCTCTGGGTGGGTATGCTCAGACCTGTCTATCTCTCACTTCTCGTCCAGAGTCAACAAGGGCTACTCCTCTCTCCCTCGCTGCCTGTGTATCCACTGTCTCGCAAATAATGTAAGAAGCCTCTGAAGCCTTATCATTCATTCCCTCTACCAAGAATGATGCAAATAACTTTCGTATATATACATATTGTACAATATTTCAACGGATAGTTCCTATTGTCTTGAATTGCTACAAAAACTTTAAGGAGTGGTAGTTTTGGTGTCCCGTAGCTCAATCGCTAACGCACTCAGCTCACACTGAGGTCAAGGGTTCGAATGTCCTTCGGTACGGCTGGAAAACATTAGGGACATGTTTCCATAAGACACCTGTCCCTGTCCCTGTTCACCTACCATTTTAAAATGGGTACCTGGTTGTTAGTCGACTGGTGTGGGTCGCATTATGGGACAAAACAGACCTAATTTGCCCGAAATGCTCAGCATAACAAGTGGCTTTCTCTATAGTAGTATCTCATTGATGTCAGCTTGTAGTAAAGGAAGATATTATTATTATTATTATTATTATTATTATTATTATTATTATTATTATTATTATTATTATTTTATTATTGTTAATATTTTTATTATTATTATTATTATTATTATTATTATTATTATTATTATTATTGTTATTATTTTATTAACACATCGGCCGATTCCCACCAAGGCAGGGTGGCCCGGAAAAGAAAAACTTTCATCATCATTTACTCCATCACTGTCTTGCCAGAGGAGTGCTTTACACTACAGTTATAAAACTGCAAAATTAACACCCCTCCTTCAGAGTGCAGCCACTGTACTTCCCATATCCAGGACTCAAGTCCGGCCTGCCGGTTTCCCTGAATCCCTTCATAAATGTTACTTTGCTCACACTCCAACAGCACGTCAAGTATTAAAAACCATTTGTCTCCATTCACTCCTATCAAACACACTCACACATGTTTGCTGGAAGTCAAAGCCCCTCGCACACAAAACTTCCTTTACCCCCTCTTTCCAACCTTTCCTAGGCCGACCCCTACCCCGCCTTCTCTCCACTACAGATTTATACACTCTCGAAGTTATTCTGTTTCGTTCCATTCTCTCTACATGTCCGAACCACCTCAACAACCCCTCCTCAGCTCTCTGGATAATAGTTTTGGTAATCCCGCACCTCCTCCTAATTTCCAAACTCCGAATTCTCTACATTATATTCACACCACACATTGACCTCAGACATGACATCTCCACTGCCTCCAGCCTTCTCCTCGTTGCATCATTCATCACCCATGCTTCACACCCAAATAAGAATGTTGGTATAACTATACTCTCATACATTCCCTTCTTTACTTCCATGGACAAAGTTCTTTGTCTCCACAGACTCCGAAGTGCTCCACTCACCCTTTTTCCCTCATCAATTCTATGATTCACCTCATCCTTCATAGACCCATCTGCTGACATGTCCACTCCCAAATATCTGAAAACATTCACCTCCTCCATACTCTCTCCCTCCAATCTGATATCCAATCTTTCGTCACCTAATCTATTTGTTATCCTCATCACCTTACTCTTTCCTATATTCACTTTCAATTTTCTTCTTTTACACACCCTACCAAATTCATCCACCAACCTCTGCAACTTCTCTTCAGAATCTCCCAAAAGCACAGTGTCATCAGTAAAAAGAAACTGTGACAACTCCCACTTTGTATTTGATGTTTTATATAGTTTTTCTTCTTCTCTATTTTAGTAAAAGTGTACAGGAGAAGGGGTTACTAGCCCATTGCTCCCGGCATTTTAGTCGCCTCATACGACACGCATGGCTTACGGAGGAAAGATTCTTTTCCACTTCCCCATGGACAATAGAGAAAATAAAAAGAACAAGAGCTATTAAGAAAAAGAAGAAAAACCTAGATGTGTGTATGTATATATATGCATGTGCATGCCAGTGTAGTGTGACCTAAAGTGTAAGTAGAAGTAGCTAGATATACCTGTTATCCAACGTGTTTATGAGACAGAAAAAAAACACCAGCAATCCTACCATCATGTAAAACAGTATAAGGTTTCTGTTTCACAGTCACCTGGCAGGGCGGTAGTACCTCCCTGGGTGGTTGCTGTCTACCAACCTACTACCATTTATTATTATTATTATTATTATTATTATTATTATTATTATTATTATTAGTATTAATAATAATAATAATAATAATAATAATAATAATAATAATAATAGTATTATTATTATTATTATTATTAATAATAATAATAATATTATTATTATTATTATTATTATTATTTTTATATTATATAATTTCTGTATCATTGAGTAATATACGTATATGCACGTATATACGTATAGGAACCAGATATCCACCTCCGAGTGTAATGATGGACTTGGTAACTTGCAAGAATATCTTTCCTGCCTTTTCCATTTGTCTGTTAGTGAAAAGTTCACTTGTAGGTACGTAAGTTTGTGTGGATGTAAGCGTGACTGTTGTGTGGGTTGTTTAGTGTTGTAATTCTTGTTTGAAACTAACGCCATCTGCCTACCATCCTTTCATCATATCACTCACTGTGTTAATAATTGATTTTAGGAACATTAGGTAGTTATTTGACTACCCGACTCTTTGATGATCGTGAGTATAAATTCTTCTGTATATTTATTGTGTTTGCCTATTTTTTAACAGCTATTACCTGTCTTGTTTTTGTAGTACCTTAGTTTTTAACGTAAAGTTATGCTTTATTTTCTCTAGAAATGGTAACCACTGTTGTTTTTGCCCATCCCGAGTGTTTTGAGCAGGCCAACTAAATACTGAGGGATTGAAGAAACTGCTTTAACTTTGGCCAAAAGTCGGACGAATTTTCTTCTCAACTTATATTTCTTGTTTGTGGAAATCAGCCAGACGTGTGAGTCGGCCATTCTGGAACCGCGTTTCTCTGTCTTTTCGTGTCCTCCTCGTATCTGAGACCTCTCCCAGTTGGTTCTCCATCTCATTGACGTTTCACTCAGATATGAGCTTGCGTTCTACTAGGCTACGCCGTGTTGATGTACGCTCCTTATTAGGGCTCCTATTCTACCAAGGGAGTGCAAATTTCTGCCATCATTTCTTTTATTGGTTTTCCTGTCAATTCTCTTTCCGACTGAAAGTCTTGCAGGAAGTTCCTCAGGCCTGTGGAGTCCCCCCTCCTGTAGTTTGGCTTTTCCATTCTTTCTTGCTACCTTCTCAACATATAGCTCAACTATGTATTCAAAGCACAGAACCACATGATCACTAACTCCAAGGGGCCTTTTGTACATGATATCCTCGATATCCGAACTACTCAAGGTGAATACTAGGTCCACACTTGCTGGTTCATCCTCACCTATCTGGTCGTGTCCCTAACATGTTGATTCACGAGGTTTTCCAGTACAACATCCAACATCTTGGCTCTCCATGTTTTGGGACCCACAAGGGGCTCCAGGTTTTCCCAGTCAATCTCCTTGTGACTAAAATCACCCGTAACTAGTAACTTTGCTCTACCCATGTGAGCTCTTCTGGCAACCTCGGTTAGTGTGCCTACCATTGTTCTGTTGCTATCTTCGTATTCTTCTCTTCGTCTCCTGCAGTTCTGTGGCGGGTTGTACATCACTGCAATTGTTCCTACTATGTAGTCCCTTTCGCCCATTCCATCCACTTCCTCAAATCCCCACCGGTTTTTAATGAGTAGTGCAACTCCTTCTTCCCCCTCTCCTCCATTTATCTTTCCTCATGATCTGATATCTGGGTGGAAAGATTGCATCTGTTATCATCCTGGTGAGTTTCGTTTCTGTGAGTGCTGTTATGTCTGGGGATGTCTCCTTCATTCTTTCATGCCACTCCTCACATTTATTTGTTATTCTGACTGCATTTGTATACCTAACCTTCAACTTCTTTTCTAAAACTGTGGTCTGGAGGGTACGTTGAGGATGGGGAAGCGAGAGGTCTGACGAGAAACTATGGGGGGTTGCTGTGAAGGTGGAGTTTGTAATGAGGTTTGTGGGGTATTGGGTATGGCATGGGTTTTGGGTTAGAATCTTTGCTTGCATTGGGGTTGTCAGGGTTGGGAGGCTTCTGAAGGTGGTTGTGAGGGAGGTTGTATTTGATTTTCCTCCTGAGTCTGGGTTCTCCTGTCCATCTCCATTTTTGCCTCTCTTTCCTCCTTTCGTCTTTATACCCTCTCTTTATGTGTGTGGAAATGTGTGTGTGGTTTATGTGTGGGTGTAAACGTGTATGTGTGGAACTCTATGTGTGTGGGTTTATTAAGTGTGTGAAAAGTAGTGGGTGGGATTGTGTGTTATGGTGTATGAATGTGTAGCAAATTTGCTGATGACACCAAAATAAAAATAGACCGTCCAATTCATTCAAATGAGGACATTAGAGCACTCCAGAAGGATTTGAATAGACTGATGCAGTGGTCGGAGAAGTGGCAGATGCAGTTTAATATAGACAAATGCAAAGTTCTAAATGTTGGACAGGAAAATAACCATGCCACATATAAACTAAATAATGTAGATCTTAATATTATGGATTGCGAAAAGAATTTAGGAGCTCTGATTAGCAGTAATCTGAAACCAAGACAACAGTGCATAAGTGTTCGCAATAAAGCTAACAGAATCCTTGGCTTCATATCATGAAGTATAAATAATAGAAGTCCTCAGGTTGTTCTTCAACTCTATATATCTTTGGTTAGGTCTCATTTAGATTATGCTGCACAGTTTTGATCACCGTATTACAGAATGGATATAAATGCACTGGAAAACGTACAAAGGAGGATGACAAAGTTGATCCCATGTATCAGAAGGATAGACTGACGGCCCTGAATCTGCACTCTTTAGAAAGGCGTAGAATTAGGGGGGATATGATTGAGGTGTATAAATGGAAAACAGGAATTAATAAAGAGGATGTAAATAGCGTGCTGAAAATATATGGTATTTACAGGACTAGCAGCAATGGCTTTAAATTGGAAAAATTCAGATTCAGGAAGGAAAGCACTGGTTTGGTAATAGAGTTGTGGATGAATGGAACAAACTCCCGAGTACCGTCATAGAAGCTAAGACGTGTAGTTTTAAAAATAGGTTGGATAAATACATGAGTGGGTGTGGGTTGGTGTGAGTTGGATCTGACTAGCTTGTGCTACTAGGTCAGATGCCGTGCTCCTCCTTTAAGTGAATGTGACTGACCTGACCAGGTCAAGGAATTGGCTTAAGTTAGTGGGAGAATTGTACCTGCCTCGCATGGGCCAGTAGGCCTGCTGTAGTGTTCCTTCTTTCTTATGTTCTTATGTATGTGGAGTTTGCGTGACACGTGGTCTTCCATGCTCCCCTGACCTGACCCACAATCACCTATTAGTTTATGTATTCTATACTTATTCTTCTTCCTAGTCTAATAGACACCTGTCTGCTCGCCCTGTTCTGCTATAAATTACCAATTGCTATTCATTACTGAGTATTTGATAGCCTATTATATATCATACTAGGAAAGTTAGACCGTTCACAAACAGCTTGGCGGTTAATTGGAACTCACACCCGACTCCCCAAAAACCACGCATAGGTGAGATACTTGTGATGCAGCCTGTAGCAGCCTGAAGCAGCCTGAAGCATCCTGAAGCAGCCTGTAGATTGTCCAACTCGTTGTGATGTCCTGGTGTATATCCACCTCCGTTTCTTCTCGATATACAATATAACCTGTCAACTATACTTCTTTCACTGGTCACACATTGATTTCATTTCATTATCTTTCTTGGGTGACACATGTGGCACCGTCGCCTGCACCACACTAGGTCTGCCGTCCCTGACTTGCGCCACGAAATATCACTTTCAAGTTCACCTAAAAGTGATATTTGGCGTCAGACACCACGCCCACATGTGGTCCCTGACGTGTGTGTACTCACCTAGTTGTACTCACCTAGTTGTGGTTGCAGGGATCGAGTTACAGCTCCTGACCCCACCTCTTCACTGGTTGCTACTAGGTCCACTGTCTCCCTGCTCCCTGAGCCTTGTCGTTCTTCTTCTTAAAGCTATGTATGGATCCTGCCTCCACTACACAACTCTCCAGACAGTTCCACTTCCTGACAACTCTATGACTGAAGAAATACTTCCTAACATCCCTGTTACTCATCTGAGTATTCAGCTTCCAGTTGTGACCCCTTGTTGTTGTGTCCCATCTCTGGAACATCCTGTCTTTGTGCACCTTGTCAATTCCACTCAGGATTTTATATGTTGTTATTATGCGCCCTCCTCTCTCTCTCCTATCCTCCACTGTCGTCAGGTTGATTTCCCTTAACCTCTCCTCGTAGGACATGCCCCTTAGCTCCGGAACAAGTATCGTTGCAAACTTTTGCACTTTCTCTAATCTCTTGACATCCTCACTAAGGGGGGTTCCAGAGTGGTAGTTCTTACTCCAATATGGGCCTGTGTGCGTGTGTGTGTGTGAGTGTGCGTGTGCGTGTGTGTGTGTATGAGTATGTATGTGTGTCTGTGTGTGTGTGAGTATATGTGTGTGTCTGTGTGTGTGTATTTACTGGTATACGAATCACTATTGAAAGCTTCGCATCCCTCGTTTCTTTTCATAGTCTATTCATTCTAAAATCCTATTCAGGTGAGCCGTGGTGGTGGTGGTGTTGCCAGGGCTGTTCAGCGTACGCGTGAGACTGACATTCAACACTATCCAATCGATCAACATATTCCATTACGTTAAAGTCCTTTTTCTTAAGCTTACTTCATTTTTAACTTTTTACTCTCCTTGTTTTATTATTCTCATTTCTTCTCTCTTCTCATTTCCTATTAAAATTTAAGGATTTTTCTACTTAATTCAGTTTGTTTAGCAGTTATGAAAGTGCTTAATGGTTCCTGTTCAATCAATGTTCCATCTCAGCCGTTAATGAGTTGTTCAAATTTACTTACGATCTTTTGACTTACATTTGTTTCTGTTCTTCTTTAGCCCTCAATTTATAATGCAAGCTTGATTGTTTGATAATTAATCAAGGTAAAGCAAAACCTCAAGAGCCATAAAACTCTAAAGAATGAACTACAAATACGTAGCTAAGGTAGATAGCAGCCTATAAACAATGAGCATAATTCTGCAAACACTAGCGCCAGACATTGTGAACATTGTAGTGTAAGGAGAGAGAGATGAGATCTTCCTACGAGTTAGCCTGAAATAAGAATTTTTTTTTTATAGACATCCATTTCCTAAATTATATTAGTAAATTTGGAATAAATTTGAAAGTAGTACAATACCTCTTATGTACATAATAAAGACACAGTAGGCGTCATGAGTTATATGGAAGAGCATAATAAAAGCATGTATCAGGAACCATGATGAGGAGGAGTATATACGTCTCTCTGTATTTTGTGAATGGTTGTGGCAAGGATAGTAAAGAAGAAGGCTCTCTCCCCATCCTCCAATCCCGCCTATCAGCATGAAACAGGGTACAAAAGAAACTTTACGGAATTGTGAAAATTAACAGAATACTTGTACGAGAGATAGAAGTGGATGAGAGCATTAACTAGAGTTAACTTCACATTCACTACTATAACTCTTACTTAACTACTCACGCTACTCCAAGTTCTAGTAGAGTTGTTTATTATTAGATCTACTTTAAGATTCTACTCTGTCTTCTTCTAAATATAATTTGAAAAAGGTCTGTATGAGACAGTAACTGCTCTTGTGTAGGCCTATGGCTTTGTCTCACGTGCATGTGAGAGTGCAAAAGTTCACCACTAAGTCTCAGGTCAACATCTGGGTGATGCTTCCATCAACACTTCAACACGTTGCTGAATTTCTTGCTTAGATGTTGTCTGATTAGCAAGAAAGGAAAACATTTCTGCAACACCACTGTACACATTAGCTCTTCTTAAATTGGCTTCAATTGCATCTAGTACAGGAATAAAGGATTTTATCCTAAACTTATCTCATGAAGAGAGTTCATCTAAGGCATCAGGACAAGTTGCACTTCCATCACTTCCTTAACGTTTCCTTACTCTTTGTCTCCTTGTGACAGTTCTGTAGTTAATATTTGGCAAGGTGGCTTTTGCTTGTTGTTCGAGCTAATCAAAATATCTAATTTTTATTAAAAAACTCTGAAATGACCTGAACAAACATGCACAAGTACTCAGTAACAGATCTGATTTCTGAATGGCTATGCATACCTGGTCAAAAAATGCAGCAGAAACACAAATTTCTGTTCTTTTCTGCAAACGATTGTTAGAGTGAAGCCTGGTATCACCCTTCTCAGAGTACACATGACTGAAGGCCTCAGTGATAGCACTGTAACTTTCCAAAATAGCTTCTGTGGCTTTTGCATGTGCCTCCCACCCAGTGTTTGACAAATATTTAGGCACTTTTGACAGAGGTTGGAAAAATGAGTTTAGAACAGCCCATCTCTGTGGAGGTATAAATGTCCTTGATATTGCCGGTACGGCTGGATAACATTAGGACATGTTTCCATAAGACACCTGCAGTCCATGTTCACCTATCAGTATAAAATGGGTATCTGGGTGTTAGTCGACTGATGTGGGTCGCATCCTGGGACAGAACTGACCTAATTTGTCCGAAATGCTCTGCATAACAAGCGGCTTACTGTATAGTAGTATGTCATTGATGTCAGCAAGGCCTGTATACCTTGTACATGTACGTACTTGTAGAAATTAAGATATTATTATTATTATTATTATTATTATTATTACATTATAAAATGGTTCGCTGCATCAAGACATCAATCAACATCCGATCGCCCACTAAATTTAAAGTGTGACCAGCGCATGGAATAAATCTTGCAAATTTATTTTTTCGATTATCTATTTTTTGGCTGTATTCTGTTCTACTTACCAGCCATGTAGGCAGCATTGTCCTAAGACTGACCACGACATTATCTAAAGTCAATTTCAAGCTCACTAGTGAGATAGTTTAACACTAAATCAGCCATGGTTTCTCATGAGTGTTCTTTTAGCTCAAAAATATTATACACCTCTGCCGGAGACCTTCCTAGATTTTGAGACCCCAGGCATCAGTCTGCCAAGCCTATAGGTAAATCCTGCACCAGGTTAAACTTATATTTTGTCAATCGTAATATTGCGAATGCCCCATGTTCTTACATTTTATTAATTCCAATATGTTCCTGAAGAATGACTCATAAAGTTATTAAGAGGACGATCTTTCATGTCAAGGAGTTCACTAGGTAAATGAGAGTTAGTAAAGTACACAGAAAAAACAATGAATATATGTTCTTATGTGCACAATTATTCATTACTTTATGGCAGAGTTAATTATTCTGTATTTTATTCCATATTGTTGAGAGCTCAGTGTATTTGTGACAGAGTGCATAGATATGGAAATAATGAACCTATATGAAATAGCACAAAATATAAAATATTTTAACCAATTTACTGACGAATTTGAAGAAGAAAAATTGCTTACAATTGGAAGTTGAAGACTCAGATGAGTCAAAGGGATGTTAGGAAGTATTTCTTCAGTCACAGAGTGGTCATGAAGTGGAATAATCTAGCTAGCGTGGTACTGGAGGCAGGAACCATACATAGCTTTAAGACGAGGTATGATAAAGCTCATGGAGCAGGGAGAGAGAGGACCTAGTAGCGATCAGTGAAGGGGCGGGGCCAGGAGCTGAGTGTCGACCCCTGCAACCGCAAATAGGTGAGTACAAATAGGTGAATACACATAACCACACACACCTTCACACTCACTCACACACACAAACAAACACACACTCAAAAATACACACACACAATCACAAATACACACACTCACACACACACATACACACACATTCACACACACACACACACACACACACACACACACACATGACAGGGTGACAGCAGTAAGACAAGAGAGGGAGGGGTGGGTAGATTGCATATTCTTGGACTGTAAGAAGGCGTTTGACACAGTCCCACACAAGAGAATAGTGCAGAAGCTGGAGGACCAGGCAGGGATAACAGGGAAGGCACTACAATGGATCAGGGAATACCTGTCAGGAAGACAGCAGCGAGTCATGGTCCGTGGCTAGGTGTCAGAGTGGGCGCCGGTGACGAGTGGGGTTCCACAGGGGTCAGTCCTAGGACCGGTGCTGTTTCTGGTGTTTGTGAACGACATGACGGAAGTAATAGACTCCGAAGTGTCCCTGTTTGCAGATGATGTGAAGTTGATGAGAAGAATTCAATCGGAAGAGGACCAGGCAGAACTACAAAGGGATCTGGACAGGCTACAAGCCTGGTCCAGCAATTGGCTCCTGGAGTTCAACCCAACCAAGTGCAAAGTCATGAAGATTGGGGAAGGGCAAAGAAGACCGCAGACGGAGTACAGTCTAGGGGGCCAGAGACTACAAACCTCAATCAAGGAAAAAGATCTTGGGGTGAGTATAACACCAGGCACATCTCCTGAGGCGCACATCAACCAAATAACTGCCGCAGCATACGGGCGCCTAGCAAACCTAAGAGCAGCATTCCGACATCTTAATAAAGAATCGTTCAAGATCCTGTACACTGTGTACGTTAGGCCCATACTGGAGTATGCAGCACCAGTTTGGAACCCACATTTATCCAAGCACGTAAAGAAGCTAGAGAAAGTGCAAAGGTTTGCAACAAGACTAGTCCTGGAGCTAAGGGGTATGTCCTACGAGGAGAGGTTAAGGGAAATCGACCTAACGACACTGGAGGACAGGAGAGATAGGGGGGACATGATAACGACATATAAAATACTGAGAGGAATTGACAAGGTTGACAGACAGAATGTTCCAAAGATGGGACACAGCAACAAGGGGACACAGTTGGAAGTTGAAGACTCAGATGAATCACAGGGATGTTAGGAAGTATTTCTTCAGTCACAGAGTAGTCGGGAAGTGGAATAGCTTGGGAAGCGATGTAGTGGAGGCAGGTTCCATACACAGCTTTAAGAAGAGGTATGATAAAGCTCATGGCGCAGGGAGAGTGACCCAGTAGCGGCCAGTGAAGAGGCGGGGCCAGGAGCTATGTCTCGACCCCTGCAACCACAACTAGGTGAGTACACACACACACTCAAATACCCACACCAATACATACACACACACAAATACACATACACACACAACCTCACATCACAAACGATCACACAACAATACTTAAGTTTTACATTCTGTGCTAACTAAAAAAAATGGGTTGCCAGAGAGAAGGACGGAAAACCAGGGGACTGGAGGATGAGTGTGGGAAGGAAGACTGGGCAGCAGAGCTCATGAGAAGGGAACAAGAGTGGGGAAGGAAGCTAGAAGAGCTTAGCAACAAAATGGAGAAGAGGATGGCTGCAGAGAGCAGGAAATAGGAACTACAAGCCACAGCAGGAGAAGCTAGAGTACAGAGCTTTGAGTAGGAAATAAAAAAGCAGAAACAGTCTAATGAACCAAAGAGCAGTATGGGCATGATATCAGGAATTGCTACATCAGTAACAAACGAGGGTAACAAAGAAGTTAAGCTGTACACAGATGCTCTGTCAGATCACCGTGGAGCCCAGGAAAATGCGAGGAATACACCAGTACCAATTGAAGGGACTGAAGGAAATGGAGTTCAGTCATATGCAGAGACCCTATCAGACCACCATGGAGCCAGGGAAAAGACGAGGAGCACACTAGCAATAAACGAGGGGACTGAAAGAAACGAAAAAGCTAAGCTATACACAGAGTCCTTAAGAGGTCACATCAGTGCCCAGGAAAAGTCGAGGAGCGAAAATGATGGGCCAGTGGGTACAGGGATAACAAATAGAGAGGGGATTGAAGAAAGGAAAGCTGCAGTGGAGCCAATTAAATCGCATCAGGTGATACGAAGGAAAATGCAGTGGGAGGATGAAAAGGAGCGGTCAGTCTTCATTCATGGGCGCCAAGAAGTCGAAGGGGAAACTTCTGAAGCAAGACGACAGGGAAGAAGAAAGTGATTGAAAGTATGAAGGCAATAGGAGAGGACAACTTGACCCAGTTGACAAATTTTCTGAGAATAGGGGGGTTTGCAAGGGGAAGAATCTGACCAGCCAAGGTGATTTCAAGTCAGAAACGGATTGAAACAGGATCCTACAGGAGAAAGTATGACTAAGGGACACATCGACGTACCAGCGGGAGTACATTGACCACGACCAAACACAAGAAGAAGGACAGAAACTAATAGAGAGGGTACAGAGACGCAAGAAGGAAAGAGGCAAGCGTGGATATGGACAATAGAACCCAGATTCAGGATGAAGAGCAGATACAAACTACCTCATAACCACCAGCAGAAGGCCCTTAAGGGAGGGGCGAATGAATTCACGTTTTTTTCTTTATTTTGGTCTAATTTCAATGAGATTTTTTACAGTGATTTATACAGCTTTTAAAAACCTATACACTGTCTTTGTTATGATTTTTTGCCTTTAGGTTAGGTAGAAAAAATAAAATGTGCCAAATTTTAGGGGTCACAAAACCAGTAAATTTCTACAAAATTGGGAAGATGTACAATGCTCTAGTTAACATCAGATGAAAGATAAAGGCTTTATAATTGTTGACCCAATCCATTTTAGCAAAAATGTCAGTAGATTCCATTATAAAAAATGTTGAAGTTAGTGATTTTGTTTTTGCCTTTATTTTGTGGGAAAAAAATCAATAAAAACAAAGCTGTAAAAGATATTGGAAATCTTTCATGGGTGGTTGTAGAGCCATCATTACTCAATAACGTGTGAAAAAATCACTGCAACCAAGCACACTAACCCAATACCTACATGCTGTATCCACAGCCCCCACCACAAAATTTACCCTCACAGCATCCTCCCCATAGTACCTTGCCAGGTCTCCCACTTCCCCAACCCCAAAATACGCCCCAGAACACAGTATTAGAAAGGAAGTTGAAGGTTTTGTACACAAATGCCTACAGAATAACAAACAAATGTGAGGAGTGGCATAAAAGAATCAACGAGACGTCACCAGACATCATATCACTCACAGAAATGAAACTCACTGGTATGATAATGAATGCGATCTTTCCATCAGGATATCAGATCCTGAGGAAAGATAAAGGAAACAGAGAGGGAGGAAGAATTGCACTGCTCATCAAAAACCAATGGGGATTTAAGGAAATGGAAGGAATGAACAGAATGGGCGAAAGGGACTACACAGTAGGAACATTTAGTCTGGAGGCCCTATGGTGGAAATTGCAGTAATGTACAACCCGCCATAGAACAGCAGGAGGCAAAGAGAAAAATATGAAGAGAGCAACAGAGCAATGGTGGATACACTAGCTAAGGTGACCAAAAAGGCTCAAATGGGTAGGGCAAAGTTACTAGTTATGGGTGATTTCAGTTACAATAAGCCACACGGGGGACCCAAAACAGAGAGCGAAGATGATGGAGGTCGTACTGGAGAACCTCATGCATCAATATGTTAGGGACACTACCAGAGAGAGAGAGGAGAGGATGAAACAGCAAGACTGGACCTCATATTGACCTTGAGTAGCTCAAACATTGAGGACATCACATACGAAAGGTGAAGAAGCCAGGAACGAATACGCACAGATAATGAGGGAGGCCCACTTGCAATACGAGAACGACATAGCATCGAAAGCCAAGTCTGACCCAGAGCTGTTGAACAGCCACATCAGGAGGAAAACAAAAGTCAAGGACCAAGTAATAAGGCTGAAAAAGGAAGGAGAGGAGTTCACAAGAAACGATCGAGAAGTATGTCAGGAGTTCAACATGAGATTTAAAGAAGTATTTACAGTGAATACAGGAAGGACTTCAGAAAGCCGGAATAGTGGGGTACACCAATAAGGGATAAACCAGCAAGTGCTTGACGAAATACACTCAACTGAGGAGGAGATGAAGACGCTGCTTTGCGAAGTAGATACGGTGGGACCGGACGACATCACTCCGAGGGTCCTTAGAGAGGGTGCACAGATGCTGTGTGTGCTACTAACAACAATCTTCAACACATTCATTGAGTTGTGGAGGGCAAATGTAGTCCTGTGAGTATTAAACTACAGACCAGTGTCACTGACATGAATAATATGCAAAGTCATGGAGAAGATTATCAGGAAGAGAGTGGTGGAGCACCTAGAAAGGAACAAGCTTATACACGATAACCAGCACGGCTTCAGGGAAGGAAAATCCTGTGTCACAAACCTACTGGAGTTTTATGACAAGGTAATGGAAGTAAGACAAGAGAGAGAGAGAGGTGGGTAGATTGCATTTTCTTTTAAATAAATTGTTCAGAGAACCGACATGCTGATAAATTAGACACATGTGCAACACTTGGAAATCTTTACTGAGGAAACGTTTCGCCACAGTGGCTTCATCAGTCCATAGAAAGGAGAATGGACTGATGAAGCCACTGTGTAGCGAAACGTTTCCTCAATGAATATACCAAAGTGTTGCACATGTGTCTAATTTATCAACTTGTCGATTCTCTGAACCATTTATCTACATTCCTGTCAGACACAGCAACATCTTGGGATCTTAATACAAGGAATTCTTCACTTGCCTAACATTTAGGCATGACCTACTTCCACATTTGGATTTATCAAGTGTGATAACACCTACGACTGCTTCACTTCACATGTCTACAGTATATAAGCCCCTTCTTCGCACATATGCTGTATTCTTTTCAAGATTGATGGACTGATTACATCTACTCCAGGCAGAGGACTAATTACCTCAAACTCCTGTTATTCACCAATCTCGTTTGTATGTACTGATGAAGTCACTATGTAGCGAAACCTTTCCTCAATAAAGATACCCAAGTATTGCACATGTGTCTGTATTTCCTTGGACTGCGAGAAGGCTTTAGACACACTTCCTCACAAGAGATTTGTGCAAAAGCTAGAGGATCAGGCACGCATAACAGGAAAGGCACTGCAATAGATCTGAGAATACTTGACAAGGAGGCAACAACGAGTCATAGCACGTGACGAAGTGTCAGAGTGGGCGCCTGTGATGAGCGGGGTTCCACAGGGGTCAGTCCTACGACCGGTACTGTTTCTGGTATACGTGAATGATATTCCGGAATGGATAGACTCAGAAGTGTCCCTGTTTGCAGATGATGTGAAGTTAATGAGGAGAATTAAATCAAATGAGGATCAGACAGGACTACAAAGGGACCTGGACAGGCTTCAAGCCTGGTCCAGCAACTGGCTCCAGGAATTTAACCCCGCCAAATGCATAGTCATGAAGATCGTGGAGGGCAAAGAAGACGACAAAGTACAGGCTAGGGGGCAAAAGACTTCAAACCTCACTCAAAGAAAAGGTGAAGGTTGTCGCCAATCTTCTCAGGAAAAGTATAATAGAAAAAGACTAATAACAAGAAAAATAAACACTATTTTAATAGAATGGAATTTAAATAATAAATACGTAAATATGATTATAATAATCCTATATTAAAGAAAAATGAAAAATGAAGACAAAAAGATATATATGATTCAAAGCTAAATATTTACAGCTGTGGTCTAATCACTGAAGCAATGAATCCTCGTGGTGGTGGTGGTGTTGTTGTTGCCTCGATGTTTTCCACAAATCCAACAGTCTTCCAAACTGTTACAATGTCACAGATGATGTCAGGGACTCAGTTGAAAGTTGTCCCCTAGTGACGTCCAGTTGCCTGATGTTTCTTAGTGTGTACTGAGGTATTACTGGTGAAGTGCAGAAATGGTGGAGGTAACTCTGTTTCTCAATTGGTGAGTACGCCAGCCCCCCACTCAGCCTTGAATCCGATGATCCGAGCGGACACAGAGGACTGTGAATGAAACCACAATTACTCACCACTCTAGCATTAATTTACATAGTAGGCATAAGGCCTTTAAAAGAAATGACGAAACTGTAATAATTAACTCTACCAAAAACCAAGGCAGGATATAGCAGAAGTGAAAGTTTTTAAACATGAGTGAAGCTCCAAAAATAATTAGAGTGAAGCTCTTACACATAAAATAATGAAGATACGAGCAGCCGTGAAGTACTTACAGTGAGATCGAGCGTGGTCAGTCAAGTGATTTCAACCGGCAGCCGAAGCCTAGCATTACACCTCTCACCGGGTGAAAAAGGGGGGGTTATAGCAGCAGCGAGACACTCACCCCACCTTAACCAGCAAACTACCACTCAACCATCACTCTACATACCTTCACACTTTCATCACTCCTATCTATGGACTTTTCCCTCACATTGGGGTAAGCATTATACCGAACACATCTGAGGCGCACATCAACCAAATACTAACTGCTGCAGTATATGGGCGCCTGGTAAACCTAAAAATAGCGTTCCGATACCTCAATAAGGAATCGTTCAAGATTATGTACACCGTGTAAGTTAGGCCCATATTGGAGTATGCAACACCAGTGCTAATGGTAATGTCCTACGAAAAAAAGTTTAGAGAAATCGACCTGACGACACTGGAGGACAGGAGAGAAAGGGGGACATGATAACGACATATGAAATACTGCGAGGAATTGACAATGTGGACAAAGGCACGATGTTCCTGAGATGGGACACGGCAACAAGGGGTCATAATTGGAAGTTGAATATTCAGATTGGTCAGAGGGACGTTAGGATGTATTTCTTCTTCTATAGAGTAGTCAGGAAGTGGATCAGTCTGGAAAGTGACGTAGTGGATGCAGGATCCATACATAGTTTTAAGCTGAGGTATGATAAATCTCATGGAGCAGGGAGAGAGAGAGAGGGTCTAGTAGCAACCAGTGAAGAGGCGGGACCAGAAGCTCTGAGTCGACCCCTGCAATCACATTTGGGTGAGTACAATTAGGTGAGTACACACACACACAGGTTAAGGGAAATGAACCTGATGACACTGGAGGACAGGAGGGATAGGGGGTACATGATAACGACATAAAAAATACTGAGAGGAATTGACAGGGTGGAGAGGGACAGGATGTTTCTGAGATGGGACGCCAACTGGAAGTTGTACTTCTTCCACCATAGAGTTGTCAGGAAGTGGAAAAACCTGGAGAGTGATGTAGTGTAGGCAGGACCTATACATAGCCTTAAGAAGAGACACGAAGAATCATGGCCAGGAGCTGTGAATCTACCCCTGCAACCACAAATAGGTGAGTACACACACAAACACAAGCACACATATACACAAATACACACACATTGTTTTTTCAACAAAATGGCCATCGTCCACCGACGTAGGATGACCCAAACAAGAAGAAACACTTTCACCATCGTTCACCCCAACACTCTATTGCCAGAGGGGCGCCGATACTACAGTTCAAAACTGCAAATATTCCCACATTTCTTCCGAGTGCAGGCACTGTACTTCCCAACTCCAGGAATCAATTCTGGCTAACCGGTTTCCCTGAATTCCTTCATAAATGTTGCTTTGCTTACACTCCAACAGCACGCCAATCATAAAAATCATTTACCTCCACTCACTCCTATCTAACATGCTCGCATACGCTTGCTGGATATCTAAGCCGCTTGCACACAAAACCTCCTTTACCCCCTCCTTCCAACCTTTCCAAGGACGACCCCTACCTCCAAATCATTCTGTTTTATTTCATCCTCTCCAAATCTCTGAACCACTTCAATAACTCCTCTTCATCCCTCTGGATAATACTTTAGTAACCATGCTACTTCTCCTAATCTCCAGGGTAAGAATTCTCTCCATAATATTCACACCACATATTGCCCTCAGACACATCTTCATTGCCTTCAACCTCCTCCTTGCTGCGACATTCACATATCATCCTCCACATCCAAATAAGAGTGTTAGTACCCTATACTCTCATACAATCACCTATTTGCTTTCATGGATAAAGTTCTTTGCTTCCATAGATCCCTTTTAATTTATCACTCACCTTTTTTTCCTTGTCAATTCTGTGGTTCGCTTTTTGTTTCCAAGTCCACTCCCAAATATTTGAACACATTCAGTTCCTTCATACTCCCTCCCGCTAATCTGATATCCAATCTTTCATTGCTTAAATTCTTTGTTACCCTTATGACTTTGCTCTTTTCAATGTTCACTTTCAATTTCCTTCATTTACATACTCTCCCAATCAGCAAGAAGAAACTATACGACTCCCACTTTGTGAGAGAATCTTAATCTTCCAATCCCATACCTCTTTCCAACACCCGAACATTCACTTCAGCTGGTGTGGGACTACAGATGTGCTTCTACATTGGTGATACCTATGTCCAATACACCAGGGAGGAAGGAGGGAGGGGCAGCTGCCAGCTTCAGGAAGTTCCGAAATTCTAGAAAATATGGAGAACCTGCGCATCGATATATGTTTATTTCCGTAGCCTCGGAGACCCTTTGACCATGGCAAAAGAGTGCACTTAAGTTCCTTAAGGAGCTAGGCAAAAGACTCATCAAGGTAACTAGGGATCCCAGGGCAGCTAGTTTTCTCTTCCAGCGACTTAGTGTTGCGGTTCAGAGGGGTAATGGCTGTTGTATCCTGGGTACGCACCCAGCTCAGAATAACTGGATGAGATTTCCGCATTGTAATGTGTGATAAACACTTAGCAATATGCACTTGAAATGTATCCTTCAAACCTCATGTATTGTATATGCCATCTTTGTACCATCACTGGAACGTTTAAGTCTTGCATACTATATTATGCAAAAAAATATACCTATTGGTAAAAAAAGTAAAACGTGGGGTGGTAGGGAAAGTGGAATATTCAAATGGCTTCAAGAACAAATCAAATATTTTTCCTCAAAGCCTTATATATATATATATATATATATATATATATATATATATATATATATATATATATATATATATATATATATTATATTTATATACACATGGTGTGTCTGCCTGTTTACAAATATTCTTATTACATTGTCTGTCTTTGTATATCAGCAACGCAGGTTCTCTTAAAGAAAGAAAATCATTCTTCTTACACTCGTCGTTGCTTCTCATTCATCACAATCCAAAGAGATCTAACCGACCCACGACATGGCCACCCACGACATGGCCACCCACGACATGGCCACCCACGACATGGCCACCCACGACATGACCACCCACGAAAAATAAATGTGTTTTGGTAGAGGACGAGCAGATAATGTTTTTTTTTTTTTTTTGCGACATAAAATTACGAAATATAAATTGAATCACATATTGAATCACTGATATTAGGAGGGGCGGCGCAGGAATTTCTATACTGGGAGGCTTTGGGGTGGCTATGTAGGTGGAAGGGGACGGGTTAGCAGACTTGTTTTGAAACACCGCTATTATTATTATTACTATTTATATTTCTGGGGTTTTTGGGGCCCTGAAGCCTCCAAGCCGTACCCCTCTGACGCCGTCTATGGATATTAGTTTAGATTCCTAAAGGACAAAAATGAAGCGTCTCGCCTGGAAGGAAGAAACATGGTTTAGGTAATTTTCTTAATGCAGTTCCACAAAATTCCATCTTAAGACACAGTCAAAGTTTAGTAGCTGAAGATATTAATATTAATGAAATTATTTCTCTTCATTTATTTATGGCGAACACGTGTCAAATCAGGGTTATTCTGGAAACACGTGTGTGTACATGTGTGTATGTGACTGTATGTGTGTGTGTCTGTGTGTGTATGCGTGTGTGTATGTGTGTACATGTGTGTGTGTACATGTGTGTGTGTGTATGTGTGTGTGTACATGTGTGTGTGTGTGTGTTTGTACATGTGTGTGTGTGTGTACATGTGTGTTAGTTAGTTACCATTTTGTCCTAGGCACATGTCGATTAGACACTAGGCCTGTTGTATATATATGTGTGTGTGTGTGTGTGTGTGTGTGTGTGTGTGTGTGGAGTGTGTGTATATGTGTATGTGTGTGTGTACTCACCTAGTTGTGGTTGCAGGGTCGAGTCACAGTTCCTAACCCCGCCTATTCTCTGGTCGCTACTAAGTCACTCTCCCTGCTCCATGAGCTTTATTTTACCTCTTCTTAAAACTATGTATGGATTCTGCTTCCATTACATCATTTCCAAGACTATTCCATTTCCTGACAACTCTGTGACTGAAGAAATACTTCCTAACATCCCTGTGATTCATCTGAGTCTTCAACTTCCAATTGTGACCCCTTGTTGCTGTGTCCCCTCTCTGGAACATCCTGTCTCTATCCACCATAACGATTCCTCTCAGTATTGTATATGTAGTTATCATATTTTCCTTCCCCCTGTCTCTCCTGTCCTCCAGTGTTTTCAGGTCGATTTCTCTTAACTTCTTCTCGTAGGACATGACCCTTAGCTCCGGGACTAGTCTTGTTTCAAACCTTTGTACTTTCTCTAATTTCCTTAAGTGCCTGGCTAGATGTAGATTCTAAACTGGCACTGCATACTCCAATATAGGCCTGACGTACACGGTGTACAGAGTCCTGAACGATTCCTTACTGAGATGTCGGAATGCTATTCTTAGGTTTGCTAGTCGCCCATATGCTGCAGCAGTTATTTGGTTGATGTGCGCCTCAGGATATGTGCCCAGTATTATACTCAGTCCAAGATCCTTTTCCTTGAGTGAGGTTTGTAGTCTCTGGCTCCATAGACTGTACTCCGGTTGAGGTCTTCTTTACCCTTCCTCAATCTTCATGACTTTGCACTTGGTGGGTTGAACTTCAGGAGCTAGTTTCTGGACCAGCCCTGCAGCCTGTCCAAACCCCTTTGTAGTCCTGCCTGGTCCTCGTCCGATTGAATTCTCCTCATTAAGTTCACATTGTCTGCAAACAGGGACACTTCTGAAGCTATTTCTTCTGTCATGTCATTCACATATACCAGAAACAGCAGCGGTAATAGGACTGCCCCCCGTGGAACTCCGCTAGTCACAGGCGCCCAATCTGATACCTCTCCGCGTACCATGACTCGTTGATGCCTTCCATTAAGGTATTCTCTGATCCTTTGCAGTGCCTTCCCTGTTAAACGTGCCTGGTCCTCCAGCTTTTGCACTAATCTCTTGTGTGGAACTGTGTCCAAAGCCTTCTTACAGTCCCAGAAAACGGAATCTACCCACCTCTCTCTGTCTTGTCTTGCTGTCACCTTGTCATAGAACTCCAGTAGGTTTGTGACACAGGATTTCCAGTCCTTATATCAGCGCTGGTTGTCGTTGATAAGCTCATTCCTTTCTAGGTGCTCCACCACTCTTCTGATAATCTTCTCCATGACTTTGCTTATTATAGATGTCAGTGACACTGGTCTATAGTTTAATGCTGCGTGTCTCTCTCCTTTTATAAAAACTGGGACTACATTTGAAGTCTTGCATACCTCAGATAGTCGCCCTGTTTTGACGGATATATTGAAGATTGTTGTTAGTGGTACACAGAGCGCCTCTGCTCCCTCTCTCAAGACCCACGGAGAGATGTCCGGTCCCATCATCTTTGAGGAATCTAGTTCGCTTAATAGCCTCTTCACCTGCTCCTCGGTTGTATGTATTGTGTCCAGCACCTGGTGGTGTAAACCACCTCTCCGTCTTTCTGAAGTCCTTTCTGTCTCCTATGTGAATACTTCTTTGAATCCCTTGTTGAGCTCCTCACATACTTCTCGGTAGTTCCTTGTGATCTCCCCTCCTTCCTTCTTCAGCCTGATTACCTGGTCGTTGGATTGTTTTCCTCCTGATGGGACTGTACAACAGCTTCGAGACAGACTTGGCTTTCGCTATGTCATTTTCGTATAGTCGTTGACCCTCCATCCGTACCTGAGCATATTTATTTATGTATCTGTATGTGTGTGTGCGTGTATTTATTTGTGGTTGCAGGGGTCGAGTCACAGTTCCGGACCCCGCCTCTTCGTTAGTTGCTACTAGGTCCACTCTCTCTTCCTGCTCCCTGAGCTTTATCCTATCTCGTCTTAAAGCTGAGTATGGATGCTGTCTCCACTACATCACTCTCCAGATTGTTTCACTTCCTGACAACTCTATGACTGAAGAAATACTTCCTAACATCCCTGTGACTCATTTCAGTCCTCAGCTTCCATTTGTGATCCCTTGTTCCTGTGTCCCATATCTGGAACTTTTTATCCCTATCCACTTTGTCAGTTCCACTCAGTACTTAATATCTCGTTATCATGTCCCTCCCGCCTATTCCACCTGTCATCCATTGTCGTCAGGTCGTCAGGCGCCCATGTACTGCATGGTTGGTGTGCCCCCTCAGAAGATGTGCTTGGAGTGTGTGTGTGTATGTGTGTGTACTCACCTATTTGAGTGTAAGTGTGTTTGTTCACTAAGTGACATACTGACATACTCGTCTCTGTGTGTATATTCTGTGTATACCTAATATTAGGTCATTAGGAAAAATATAGTGAATGAAAATTTCATTCAGAAAAAGGCAACTCATCAATCAATCATCGCTAATGTTACATTAAATGTCATCCTGCACATATTCATTCATAAGCAAATACTGTTTACTACTTCGAGGAGTTACCATCCGCCTCCATCGGGCGTAATACGTCTCATTTACTGTATCGCTAATTGTACACGACATCAATTTACAGCCTAATGACTAGTCTGTATCACTATGTATTAGTAGATAAAAGGGTTGACTTTTGGATTGATATTCATATTTTTAGAGAGACGACAGATGCTACTACAACTGATGATGATAATGATACTAAATTAAAATAATAATAAACAATAATAATAAATTTATTTATTAAAAGAATAATAATTGATACAGGATTTGCTGACGTTATTGTCGTGCTTTACATGAAGCCTCTGGTTATACAGAATATTTCTTGCAACCTTAAAATTAGCTTATAACTACTGAACAATTATTTGATTAACTTAGTTTACGAGAATGCTGAAGTTTGTTGTCTTTGATAACTGCAGTTTGGTTTATGACTTATTACATTTTAGGATTTTTTATGGAAGTATATAAAACGCTTGTAGTGGTTATTAGTTGAAATATATTAATGATGGTGAGAACAACATTATGAATGCTATTGATGCGTTACTGTTGATACGTTTGACTTAACATAAGTAGCCTAAACAGAATTTAGATCAGATGAAGGTTCTTATTAGCTATATTTTTGAAGCAGGTGGCAGACAGGAAAGTTGCATGAAGTTCCTGAATAGGTTGTGTCGAATGCGTGGCATATGAAAAGGTTATATGTTTTTGAATTGTGTCTATGTGGTATATGGAACCTCTCTAGGGTGAGGCTGGGCTCTGTGCAGATGTTCATAGTGGGTGTATAATATTAACGAATTGCACAGTACTAGATGTGAATGTTTTCTTAATTGAATAAGTTAAGGCCTTGAAATATGTGTGTTGTCGGAACCCTGATCGGTGATTACTCTAATAACCGATTTATGTTCGGTAACAATAGGTTTCATGTGATTTTCCTCTGTAAAACCCCAAACACCATAAGTGAGGTAGTAATAGATTAGTGGTTAATACAGAATTTTAATGTTGAATGAGCAACATAGTTGTATACTGTATTTTTGATAGAATGCCTACAGTTTTGGTTGTATGTTGTGAATTTCAGGCTGCAGTCAAGTGTACCCCTAAGAATTTACACTCGAGTTATTTATTGTTACATTAAAATGAGAATTTTTAGCACTTTTTCCTTACATGTTAAAGTTCTTGTCAAAATCGCGAATAAGTTGTTTGCCATCCATGAAGAAACGGCATTGTTGACAATTGGATCTGAAGTATTGTAGATACGACGAATGTTATGTCATCTGCAAACAAGAATGATTTAAGTTCTAAGAAGGCATTTTGGTAGGTCATAAATATTGATGAAAAATAATTATGGACCAAGAACGCTACCCTGTTGTACTCCTATGTTCATAGATCGGTTTGATGACGTAGTGTTATTGATTTCTGTTAGGTAGGACTTTATGAGGTGTGTAAATGGAAAACAGGAATTAATAAAGGGGATGTAAATAGAGTGCTAAAAATATCTAGCACTGACAGGACTCGCAGCAATGGTTTTAAATTGGAAAAATTCAGATTCAGGAAGGATATTGGAAAGCACTGGTTTGGTAATAGAGTTGTGGATGAGTGGAACAAACTCCCGAGTACTGTCATAGAAGCTAAGACGTTGTGTAGTTTTAAAAATAGGTTGGATAAATACATGAGTGGGTGTGGGTGGGTGTGAGTTGGACCTGACTAGCTTGTGCTACTAGGTCAGATGCCGTGCTCCTTCTTAAGTGAATGTGACTGACCTGACTAGGTCAAGGCATTGGCTTAAGTCGGTGGAAGAATTGTACCTGCCTCTCATGGGCCAGTAGGCCTGCTGCAGTGTTCCTTCTTTCTTATGTTCTTATGATCTTATAAAAGTAAGAACATGACCTGTGATTTCTTATTATTCCAGTTTCAGCATCGACATATTGTGGTCTACAGTTACGATCATTTTTCGTTGATCAATAAAGAGATCCATCGGATATTCATTATTTTCTAGAATTGTACAGAGTGTATAATCTTTAACATAGCATCATTAGCACACTTTCTTAACCTGATGCCAAACTGGCAAGGATTAAGAAATGGTAATGACATATATTCGCTTATGTATTATGGTTTCACATAATTTCGTTAATAAAAACAACTACTGGGAGAAAGGCAGACTATAGAGAGCAGAAGTAATAAGGAAAGGGTTGAAGAGGCATGGAGTAGATGTTAAAGTCTACTGCAGAAGTTAATAAATGTAGGAGGGTGGGTGCTAGCGGAAAGAGTGATTATTGGTATAACGAGGTAAAGAGGGTGGCAAGGAAAAGAATAGCGTATGAGAGGTATTTTACGAATATGTTGTTATATATGCAGGGCGGAGTATATGGATAGAATAAAAGAGGTTAAGCGGAGAGCCAAGTTGAGAGAGAGAGAGTAGGTGATGTTTTATGAACAATATTGATGAGATTAAAGAAAAAGTATTTGATTGAGGTTAATAAGTTGAGAATGTATAGTTAATAAATAGTCATTAGATGGGAAGGTGGATCTGCTGGAAAGACTGAGGAAATAGTTTGAAGAGTTTAAAACTGTTGATGAAGAGAGGGAGGTAATGATTTTGTGTATTTGCCTAAAGAGATATAACATCTTTTTTAGAAGCGAGGAAGAACAATTTATGGGTATGTTGGAAGTGCATGAGGCAATTTGAAGAATGAAAAGGTCTAGAACAACCAGGATAGATTGAATCAAGGCTGAAATATTATAGGCAGGAGAAGATCTTGTATTGAGGAGGTTGGTGAACTTATTCAATATATACATGAAGAAGGGAGGGCATTTAAGGTTTGAAGAGAAAATCCATAGTTCCTATCTATAAGGGGAAAGGGAGATAGAACAGAGTAAGAATTTGTGAGGAATAATCCTCTTGAGTATACCATGTAAGGTGGATGGTAGTGTTATTATTGAAAGAATTAAGGGCAAGAGAAATTAGGAATAGATCGGAAAAAGAGGGTTCCATGAGGGGTAGGATATGTGTAGACCTAGTGTTGACATTACACCATAAGTGTACAATACTTATGTAAAAGGTAAGGAACATTTTTCATACTATTAAGATAAGTGATATTTAGAATGCATTACAATCCGTGGATTGTTTGCGGCCTCATTGATGGATACAGCAAACAGGGCTGCCTTCAATCTTACTTTTTACCATTTTATCAGTATTCAACTGTAACAGTCTATCACACAAACATTATTGAAGTTTTGACTGAATCGCATCTATTTGTGTTCTGGTTTTTGCTGGTCTAGTCTTTTGGAAGTTTATCCCACATAAAATTCTCACATTCTCCCCAAGGGATGACGGAGACACTTGCAATAATTTCCATCGTTCTCAGAGTCCTCTTTGCTACGTCCCTGACGGTGAAGGAGCTGGTGACTACACTCATTTTGTGACTCACGAGTGACTTATTGGCGTTGTTGCCTACCTATCTAACAGGAAGTAAAACATCTATCTGGTACCTGTTCTCGGGCGGTAGGTACGTCTCCTGAAGAAAAATAAAGTGCGAGCGACACTTGGAAAATTTAGTCACATTTCTCTTCCACGAAGTATGGGATACAAACCAAATAGATTTGAAGAAAAATACGATGACAACCTCTCTCGTAGACCATGTGGCTAGTATGGGCCTACAGGCTTGCTGCAGTGTTCCTCCTTTCTTATGTTCTTATAAGTAATTATGTAATATGTGTCTCTGAAGGTGAGCCTACCCCCTCCTCTGCCAGGAACAAAGTCCAAAAAAGAGATTTCGCTGCTTTCCTCTAGCTCGATTTTAATGGATAGTACCACGTTGTTGATATTCGATGGTACTATGTTTGATGATAAATCAAAAATCAAAATAATGTCGTCCGGTTCAATATTGCTAAACAACTATAGTACTTTCCCATATTTTTTTCATAACCGAATTCAATTATTTCAAGTTCTTCAATTTTATAAGGAACTGGTTGTATAAAATAACTATTAGACTTCGATTGGCTGGTTCGTTAGTTAATGGGGGTTTAAAACCTAACGAGTACACAAGGGTCATTATGTCTACACAGAAACCATTGCTCCTCTAACAATAATTTAATCTCTAAAAAAAGATTAAAGTACACTCTCAACATAAATACTCTCAGGATATGCATTTAGAGTTTAGACAAATACACCTCTAAGTGAGTATATAAACCGTTTACGACTGGTAAAGACAGAGGAATCTAAATAAGTCTCCTGTCCAGTTTTTTCAGCTTAACACCATTCAAAAAAAAAATACATGTGAAATATGTCAGACATTTAAATATATACAGATTAAATAATATATAACAAAAGTAATATTTTGTATGTGAGCCACACTACTGTTGATATTCGAAAACTGCTTTTTATATAGAGCCTTACGTGTATTCTCTGCGAACTCTGTTAGGGGCCTTTGAAGTGAGCCAGTAATCATTTTTTTGAGCACTGTTGGGAAACTGTTGCGTAGGAAACTGAGTATTTGATCGTCTCACGCCTCGGGCGCGTCAAATGGTCTAGTCAGTAAAATTGTTCAGTGTCACAGAGTGAGTGCAGGTTTTAGCAGTTTGTTTCATCGACAGAGTTTTGTGAGGGTGGTTAATGTTTAGTGATTTTGTTGGTGTTTTGAGCGAGTGTTAGTGGAGTTGTTAATGTTTTGTGTTGGTGTTAGCGTTTAGTGGAGGGAGTAATGTTTTGTGTAGGTGTTAGTGTTTAGTGAAGTTACTATTTTGTGTGGGAGTTAGTGTTTAGTAGAATTGTTAGTGTTTTATGTGGCTGTAAGTACTCACCTAGTTGTGGTTGCAGGGGTCGAGACATAGCTCCTGGCTCCGCCTCTTCACTGGCCGCTACTGGGTCACTCTCCCTGCGCCATGAGCTTTATCATACCTCTTCTTAAAGCTGTGTATGGAACCTGCCTCCACTACATCGCTTCCCAAGCTATTCCACTTCCCGACTACTCTGTGACTGAAGAAATATTTCCTAACATCCCTGTGATTCATCTGAGTCTTCAACTTCCAACTGTGTCCCCTTGTTGCTGTGTCCCATCTTTGGAACATTCTGTCTCTGTCAACCTTGTCAATTCCTCTCAGTATTTTATATGTCGTTATCATGTCCCCCCTATCTCTCCTGTCCTCCAGTGTCGTCAGGTCGATTTCCCTTAACCTCTCCTCGTAGGATATACCCCATAGCTCCGGGACTAGTCTTGTTGCAAACCTTTGCACTTTCTCTAGCTTCTTTACGTGCTTGGATAAATGTGGGTTCCAAACTGGTGCTGCATACTCCAGTATGGGCCTAACGTACACAGTGTACAGGGTCCTGAACGATTCTTTATTAAGATGTCGGAATGCTGTTCTTAGGTTTGCTAGGCGCCCGTATGCTGCAGCAGTTATTTGGTTGATGTGCGCCTCAGGAGATGTGCCTGGTGTTATACTCACCCCGAGATCTTTTTCCTTGATTGAGGTTTGTAGTCTCTGGCCCCCTAGACTGTACTCCGTCTGCGGTCTTCTTTGCCCTTCCCCAATCTTCATGACTTTGCACTTGGTTGGGTTGAACTCCAGGAGCCAATTGCTGGACCAGGCTTGCAGCCTGTCCAAATCCCTTTGTAGTTCTGCCTGGTCCTCTTCCGATTGAATTCTTCTCATCAACTTCACATCATCTGCAAACAGGGACACTTCTGAGTCTATTCCTTCCGTCATGTCGTTCACAAACACCAGAAACAGCACCGGTCGTAGTACTGACCCCTGTGGAACCCCACTCGTCACCGGCGCCCACTCTGACACCTCGCCACGTACCATGACTCGCTGCTGTCTTCCTGACAGGTATTCCCTGATCCATTGTAGTGCCTTCCCTGTTATCCCTGCCTGGTCCTCCAGCTTCTGCACTAATCTATTGTGTGGGACTGTGTCAAACGCCTTCTTACAGTCCAAGAATATGCAATCTACCCACCCCTCTCTCTCTTGTCTTACTGCTGTCACCCTGTCATAGAACTCCAGTAGGTTTGTGACACAGGATTTCCCGTCCCTGAAACCGTGTTGGCCGTCGTTGATAAGCTCATTCCTTTCTAGGTGCTCCACCACTCTTCTCCTGATAATCTTCTCCATGACCTTGCATACTATACATGTCAGTGACACTGGTCTGTAGTTTAGTGCTACTTTTCTGTCTCCTTTTTTAAAAATTGGAACTACATTTGCTGTCTTCCATACCTCTGGTAGTTGCCCTGTTTCGATAGACGTGTTGAAGATTGTTGTTAGGGGTACACATAGCTCCTCTGCTCCCTCTCTCAGGACCCATGGAGAAATGTTGTCCGGCCCCATCGCCTTTGAGGTATCTAGCTCGCTTAGTAGCCTCTTCACTTCCTCCTCACCTGATGGTGTACCCTACCTCTCCTCCTTTCTGGAGGCCCTTCTATTTCCTCTGTGAACACCTCTTTGAATCTCATGTTGAGCTCCTCACACACTTCGTGGTCATTTCTTGTGACCTCCCCTCCTTCCTTCCTCAGCCTGATCACCTGGTCCTTGACTGTTGTTCTCCTCCTGATGTGGCTGTACAACAGCTTTGGGTCAGAGTTTGCTTTCGCTGCTATGTCATTTTCGTATTGTCTTTGGGCTTCCCTTCTTACCTGTGCATATTCATTTCTGGCTCTACGACTGCTCTCCTTATTCTCCTGGGTCCTTTGCCTTCTATACTTCTTCCATTCCCTGGCACACTTGGTTTTGGCTTCCCTGCACCTTTGGGGGAACCATGGGATCATCCTGGCTTTTTCGCTTTTCCTGTTACCCTTGGGTATAAACCTCCCCTCAGCTTCCGTGCAAATTGTTGTCATATATTCCATCATCTCGTTTTCCGACTTCCCTGCCAGCTCTCTGTCCCACTGAACTCCGCGCAGGAAGTTCTTCATGCCCACGTAGTCACCTTTCTTGTAGTTTGGCTTCATTTGTGCAGCCCTTCCTGCTTCCCCCTCCACTTGTAACTCTACTATGTAGTCGAAGCTTAGAACCATATGATCACTGGCCCCAAGGTGGCTTTCATGTGTAATGTCCTCAATGTCTGCGCTACTCAGGGTGAATACTAGGTCCAGTCTCGCTGGTTCGTCCTCCCCTCTCTCTCTGGTATTGTCCCTTATATGTTGGTACATGATATTTTCCAGTACCACCTCCATCATTTTAGCCCTCCATGTTTCTTGGCCCCCTATGTGGTTCTAAGTTCTCCCAATCGATGTTTTTTTTACGTGTTAGTTTTTAGTGGAGATGTTAATGTCTGTTGCTGCTGTTAGTGTTTAGTAGGGTTTTTGGAGTTGTTACGGTTTTGTATGTCCAAATTGATTATTTGTGAGGGTGTTTGTGGCTAGAGAGTTTGCTGGAGTTTTGTGTAGGTGTTTATTTTTATTGGGTTGTGGAGATTTGTTAATGATCAATAGGGATTTTGGAATTTTGTATAAGTGTTGGTGATCAGTAAGGTTACTGGAGTTTTGTGTTGGTGATGGTGAGAGACGGTCCTTAAATATTATCAGTTGCCCTCGAGGTGTTAGTCTTCAGGGGGATTGTCGGAACTTTGTGAAGGAGTTAGTCTTCAGGAGGATTGTCAGAACTTTGAGAGGGTGTTAGTTTTCTGTTGGGGTGGTCAGAACTTTTAGAGGGTGTTAGTGTTCAGTGGCGGGTGTCAGAAATTTGAGATGGTGTTAGTGTTCGGTGGGGTTGACAAACTATGGAAGGGTGTTATTTTCACTTGGGTTGTCAGAACGTTGCGAGGGTGTTCGTGTTTACTGGGAGCTTTTGGGAGTATAAAAACTTAATGAAGTTTAGAGAAGTTGAATATTGGTATTTAGAATGGGTACTTGTTTTTAATATAATATTTAGCAGTAAGTGAACATATTTATGTTTATTATGAGTGACTTCTTAGTTAGTGTGTAGTGTTGGTGTGAGTCTTTAATGTTGATGTGAGTAATAGTAGGATGGTAGACAGCAACCACCCATTGAGATACTACCGTCCAGCCAAATGCATGCAAAACGAAAGCCTGTAATTGTTTTAAACAATGGTAGAATTGCTGGTGTCTTTTCCTTCTGTCTCATAAACACGCAAGAAAACACTTACGTCTTGCTTCCAGCAGGAGTGCTTGAGCATGTTTGATAGGGGTGAAGGCGGCAAACAGTTTTTATGACTTGACCTGCTGTTGAAGTGTAAGCAAAATACCATTTGTAAGGGCTTCAGGGAAAACCGGTTAGCCGGACTTTCTAGAGGTGGAAAGTATAATACCTACACTCTGATGGTGGGGCGGAGAAATACTGCAGTTTTTTAACTGTATTGTAAGCACGTCTCTGGCAAGGCAGTGATAGAGTGAATGATGATGAATGTGTTTCTTCTTTTTTGGGTCACCCCGCCTCGGTGGGAATTGGCAGATATGTTAACCATAAAAAATGAGTGGTTAGTGTTGGCGTGAGTGTTTAGTGTTAATGTGAGTGTTTAGTGTTGGTGTGAGTGTTTGTGTAGGTGTGACTGTTTAGCAAGGACAATTTTTTTTTTTTTTTTTTTTTTTTACTATTATTTAGTGTAGGTGTTAGTATTTACTGTGGGAGTTTGAAGTTCCTGTAAGAGTTTTTTTTCATGGCGTTATTGTAAAGTGTTGGAGTGAGGGATAAGAGTAGGTATTTACTGTTGGAGTGAATGTTTTTGTCTAAATCAATTCTAGCTTTTATCAATTAACCCGTTTCTATCTAGATGTTGCAGCAACACTTGTCCAGATAATCTTCATAACTTTATATACTGTGCATGTCAATAACACAGGTCTGTAATTTAACGCTACCTGTCTGCCCTCATTTTTGAATTTTAGGATTACATTTTCTGTCTTCTACATCTCTTGCAGTTGTCATGGGCCAGCTGATTTGCTGAAGATTGTGGCTAGTTGCCCACACAGTGCTTCTGCTCCCTCTCTCGGGACCTACGGAGAAATAATATCTGATACCAATGCCTTCGAGGTATATGTAGCTTATAAAATAGTTTCTACTCCTCTTCTTCTGTCGTAAGTGTTGTGTCCAACATTCACTGCACACACTACCGCTTCAGCTTTCTTATATCATCAATATTTCTTCTGAGAATACCTCTTTAAATTTCTTGCTGATTTCCTAAGAGACACGTGATCATTCTTTGTGAGCTCTCCTCGTTCTTTATTCAGCCTGATTACCTGGTTCTTTACTGTTATCTTCCTCCTGATGTGGCTTTACAACACTGTTGGATTGGATTTGGCTTTGGATGCTATATTTTTGTCATATTGTCCTTGAACCTCTCTTCTGACCCACGCATATTCTTCTCTGGCTCTTCTGCTCGCTTCCTTTCTTACTCTCATATCTATATTTCTCGCGTGCTCTAGCTCTTTCAGTTTTTGCCTCGCTGCTGCAAATTTGTGTGACCCTTGGGATCACTCGGTTGTTCCATTGATTCTTTTGCTCTGGGGAATTAATTTATCCTCCGTCTTCCGGCACTTATTAGTTTCTTTCTCCATTTCATCCACTGTCTTTACTTCCAGTTCACGTTCAAAATGCACCCCATTTAAAAATTGCTTCATGCTATTGAAGTTTGGCTTCTCTCTTTCTCTCTCTCTCCAAGTTTAATTTCACAAGATATTAGAAACTCAGAGTTATGTTCTTTCTAACACTAAAGGAACTCTACATTTCTTATGCTTAAGTCAGAATCACTCATAATGAATACAAGGTCCAGCCTTGCTGGTTCATCCCTTCGTTTCTTTGTGTTTGTTTCCTTGACATATTGGTGCACGAAAATTTTCACTGCCACTGGAATCATAACCTTCTATATTACTGGTTGTTCGTGAAGGTCAAAGCTCTCCCTGAGTATTTCCTTGTGGTTACAGTCTCCCATGGTTAGTAGCTTTGCATTACTCATTTACTCCCTCAAAATATTCGAAACTCAGAAATATGTTGTCTCTAGCTCCAAGGTGGCTGTCATATTCAATATCCCTGTGTTGGAATCCCCCAGGTTGAAAACAAGTTCTAGTCTTGATGGTTGATTCCTTCCTACCTCTGTCTTTGTGTCCCTAACATGTTCGTGAAACAAGTTATCCTTTACCACGTACTGAATCTAAGCTTTGAAAGTTTCTGGTCACCAGTGTGGGTTCAAGTTCTTCCTGTGTAATTCCTAACGATTAAGAACTCCTGTGATCAGCAGCTTTGCATTGCTCATATGGTCTCCTCTGGCCGCTTCCGCTATTGCTTGGCATAATTGTTTAGCATTAATGTGAGTGTTTGGTGTTGATGATGGTATGGAGTGTTCGGAGAGGATGTGTTTGATTAGTATATGTTGAATGTTTATTGCTGTGGTGCGTTTTTAGCATTGATATCAGTGTTTTATATTCGAACATTTAGTGTTGATGCTAGTGTTCAATGATGGTGTTAGTGTTGAGTGTTGATAATATGTTGATGCAGGATTTTAGAATTTATGTTAGAGGTTAGAGTTGGTTTGAATGTTTATTAGGTATCCTCATTAAGAGGCTGCCTGATTTCTTTTTCTTTTTCAGCCAACTTTTCTCTTCTGTTTCTCTCATAGATCGAGAACTCCTCATACAATCGCCTTCAAATTTTGAGCACTTGAGTTCGGAAACAAGAGCCAAGTGCTTGAAAAAATTCACAAGTTCACGTTCCTTATGACCAAACTTGGTGAACCCATCCCCCTCTTCCTGGAATGCCCTGGATAACTTCAAAATTCTTAGTGTTGAAGCTTCAAGCCTTCAAAAAAGATGCTAAGAAAATAGACGACGACGGAGAGTGAAATTTATGTGTAGTTGCGGATTTGGCCTTGTCATGTGTAAAATAATTTGATTTTTTTAATTCCCATTAAATCGCGTTTACTTCTGAACGACTTCATTATATAATGCCTGATGATTCTTAGTACCCATTAGGTTTCGACTGCGTGTAGGAAAATTTGTTGGTATAGTAAAATATTATAAAAAATGAAATCGTTGGAATTCGTTCTATATACCTGGTAAATGACTTATATGAGCAGTTTAAATTTTTCAACACTGGTGTGCTTACCTGTACACACTGTCACTGGTGTGCTAACCTGTACACACTGCCACTGGTGTGCTAACCTGTACACACTGCCACTGGTGTGCTTACCTGTACACACTGCCACTGGTGTGCTTACCTGTACACACTGCCACTGGTGTGCTTACCTGTACACACTGCCACTGGTGTGCTAACCTGTACACACTGCCACTGGTGTGCTAACCTGTACACACTGCCACTGGCGTGCTAACCTGTACACACTGCCACTGGTGTGCTTACCTGTACACACTGCCACTGGTGTGCTTACCTGTACACACTGCCACTGGTGTGCTTACCTGTACACACTGTCACTGGTGTGCTAACCTGTACACACTGCCACTGGTGTGCTAACCTGTACACACTGCCACTGGTGTGCTTACCTGTACACACTGCCACTGGTGTGCTAACCTGTACACACTGCCACTGGTGTGCTTACCTGTACACACTGCCACTGGTGTGCTTACCTGTACACACTGCCACTGGTGTGCTAACCTGTACACACTGCCACTGGTGTGCTAACCTGTACACACTGCCACTGGTGTGCTAACCTGTACACACTGCCACTGGTGTGCTAACCTGTACACACTGCCACTGGTGTGCTAACCTGTACACACTGCCACTGGTGTGCTTACCTGTACACACTGCCACTGGGTACCATAAGACCCAGTGCACCAGTTTTATTAAATAAATAGAGATTTTCGATATAATATTCAATAAGTAACTAATAATTATTCTGATCATTAGTGACGATGCATTCTGTAATATGGAGGATACTTGTTAATTATAGTGAGAACAAGTGCGATAAGTAACGATGGGCTTGTGGTTAATAGTTTAGAAAACCGAGTAGTTGAAGAATGAAAAATTTATGCAACATATGGGAATCTTTACTGAGGAAACATTTCGCCACACAGTGGCTTCATCAGTCCAGCACAATGAAGAGCTAATCAGTCCCTCAACGCTGGTGTATCCCATGTAGAAGAAAGTAGATATACTTAATTTAGTGGGTTGATGAAATTTCGCCTCATCAGTCTCGAAATGGTTTATTGTTATTTTACCTTATTGGATTATTTTGCCTTGATGCTCATGAGGAGTTCTTGTTCAAAGGAAATTGACCTATCTTCCTTACTTGGTTCAAATTTCAATGACACTCATTCCACAGTCGCTGTATTACCCCTTCGGATTTAGTGCTTTCCTTTGATTAAAGTATAACAATTGTGAGTTGCATCAATCTTGAATGGCTCAAGTATCGCAAGAAATTGATGGACTGCTTCATGGACTTATGCTGTGTAGGAACATTTATTTTGCGCAATAACTGGAAATTTGCATATATATATTTTTCCTTATTATTCCTTATTAAATTTGCTGATGCGTTTTCCTTATTTATCAAATTAGTTTTTGTGAAATAATCAAAGAATATCTCTTCTGATAAGAAATAAATAACAGTCTTTAACTTTTTTGGTTTATCCTAGGTTAAGCCATATGGATTTTCATTTACTTTTTGTCCCTCTAAAATCTGTGGGCCCTAACGACCATTATTAAACATTTAAATGTTTTGTTCACTAAGTTTATATACACTTACATAAACTTAGTTACTTAGGATATAAATCTTTGTGGTATCTGTGAAAAGTTCTGAATAATATTTACTTGTGTAATGTCCTAATTCACCATTTTTATTAAGGAAATTTGATTATTAGATTCCTTATGATAACTTATGAATGTCTTTTCTGATTCTCCTCAAATCATCATCTTGTTCTTGGTGTGACAGTAAAGTGTTGGTGTAAGTGAATGTTTAAGTGTTTATTGTTTGAGTAAGTGTTATTAGGGATCCCCTAAGTTCACTTTAAAGAAGTTATCTGATTTTTTTTTCCATTTATTTTTCGTCTTCCTCTAACATTTTACTTTTAATTCTTCATAACTTGAGAAAGCTTCGTTCACATTGTCAAAACCAACCTCAGTATGGTAATGAGGACCAATTTCTTGCAACAACTGGAATGTTCATGTGGCCTACGGCCAAAGTTGTGGAACCCATTCCAACTATTCTGGAATGGTTAGGATAACTTCAATAAAATCCTCAGTAGCAGACCTTCAAACATTCAAAAAATGTGCTAAAAATATAAACAACCACAGAGAGTGAAATTTAAATGAATACTTGCGGATTTGACCATTTTTATATGCAAAAGGTGGTGATTTTTTTATTCACGTTAAATCACGCTAAATAATATTTAGTTTGCACTTTCTCAAAGGCTTCAATATTTACTGGCTGATGCGTCTGAGGGGCAGGATAGTACCTATTAATTTTCGTTTAGGTGCAGGCAAATTTATTGATGAAATAAACGAAACTTAGAATCGTTGGAATCCGTGCCATAACTGGAGAATGCCACGTCTGATCGATTTCATATCTTCTACACTGGTGTGATTTGTGAACACAAGTCTTCGATGCAATCTGGTGATATAAGTAAAATTTCCAAATTAAATAAAAGAATGCTCCGTCGGATTGGTTTCAAAATATTATTGACATTGCACTATTTAAGAAAGATGTGATATCACATACGTTTAGTTAAAAAAAGATCCAAATTTGGAATTTTACTGAAATAGTTAAAAAAAACCTTTGAATAGCTGGAGAATGCATTTTCTAGAGGAGTGATTAGCTTTGGTGTAGGCGTTTAGTCCCAGACCAAGAGGCCTGGTCTGGGACCGAGGTGGTGGGAAGGGGTGACTTCGGAGGTGACTGCAGGTAAACTCCATGTAAGAGATATTTTCCATGAGATAGAAGTCAGATATTCTCACGCTTTTGGATTGTGTATAATGCTGCTTTAATGTTTATTGTTTGAATGAACATTTAATGTTGTTGGTGTGTTTGTTCTCTAAAATAGTGAAAGTTTAGTGTTTCTTGAAGTTTTAAATGTTGGAATGACTAGCAGTGTTGTGAGAAATATTTAGTGTTGGTGTGAGTGTTTAGTGTTGGTGTGAGTGTTTAGTGTTGGTGTGAGTGTTTAGTGTTGGTGTGAGTGTTTAGTGTTGGTGTGAGTGTTTAGTGTTGGTGTGAGCGTTTAGTGTTGGTGTGAGTGTTTAGTGTTGGTGTGAGTGTTTAGTGTTGGTGTGAGTGTTTAGTGTTGGTGTGAGTGTTTAGTGTTTGTGTGAGTGTTTAGTGGTGTGATTGTTTAGTGTTTGTGTGAGTGTTTAGTGGTGTGAGTGTTTAGTGTTTGTGTGAGTTTTTAGTGTTGGTGTGAGTGTTTAGTGGTGTTATTGTTTAGTGTTGGTGTGAGTGTTTAGTGTTGGTGTGAGTGTTTAGTGGTGATTGTTTAGTGTTGTGTGAGTGTTTAGTGTTGGTTGAGTGTTTAGTGTTTGTGTTAGTGTTTAGTGTTGTGTTAGGGGTTTGAGTGTTGGTGGTAGTGTTTAGGTTGGTTGTGAGTGTTTAGTTGGTAAAGTAGAGTGTTTAGTGTTTGTGTTGGTGTTAGTGTTGGGTTGAGTGTTTAGTGTTTGTAATGCAGTGTTTAGTGGTGTGAGTTGTCTTATGTTGATGTGTTTAGTGTCGTGTGTGAGTGTTTAGTGTTTGTGTGAGTGTTTAGTGTTGGTGTGATTGTTTAGTGTTGGTGTTAGTGTTTAGTGTTGGTGTGAGTGTTTAGTGTTGGTGTAGTGTTTAGTGTTGGTGTGAGTGTTTAGTGTTGGTGAGTGTTTAGTGTTTGTGTGAGTGTTTAGTGGTGTGAGTGTTTAGTGTTTGGTGTGAGTGTTTAGTGTTTGTGTGAGTGTTTAGTGTTTGTGTGAGTGTTTAGTGGTGTGAGTGTTTAGTGTTTGGTGTGAGTGTTTAGTGTTGGTGTGAGTGTTTAGTGTTGGTGTGAGTGTTTAGTGTTGTGTAGTGTTTAGTGTTTAGTGTTGGTGTGAGTGTTTAGTGTTGGTGTGAGTGTTTAGTGTTTGGTGTGAGTGTTTAGTGTTTATGTGAGTGTTTAGTGTTGTGAGTGTTTAGCGATGATGTTTGTATTTGGTGTTGGTTTGAGAGTTGAAAGTTTTTATGATATTTTAATACTGATTTAATTGTTTAAAGCTGGTGTGTTTTCTTGTTGTTTTCATGGTTGAAATGATAATGCTTACAGTGCATGTCAGTGTTTATTGTTAATGTAAATGTTCAGTTTATACATGATTGTGTAGTTTTGTCATTATTGTTCATTGTTAGTGTGTGTGTGTCTTATGTTTATGTCAGTGTTTGAAATTAATGCATGTCTCTAGTTTGGGCGTGAGTGTTTGAAGATTATGTTAGTATTGAATGTCAGTGTCAGTGTTTTGCATGTTCGTGAGTGTTGAGTGTATGTGTCAGTGTTTAGCTATGTATAAACAATTAGAGGAACTGTTTTTTGTATTGGTGTTATTCTTCAGTGTTGCTGTGAACGTACAGTGACTACTTAATGTTGCTGTGAGTAATCGTGTGAGTATTTAGTGTTGTTATGAGTCTGCAGAGTCCGTGAGATTATTTAGTGTTGTGAGAGTGCAGTGTCCGTGAGATTATTTAGTGTTGTGAGAGTGCAGTGTCCGTGAGATTATTTAGTGTTGTGAGAGTGCAGTGTTCGTGTGATTATTTAGTATTGATGTGAATGATGTAAGTAGTATTCTGGCTGGGTTGATGTAATCATTGTTGCAATAGCTTCATGCTCAGTCCTAGATGGAAATATAAAAGAACTGATTTCCCCTCCTCGACTAGTCAGAGACTCCTAGTGTTCTTGTCTCTTCCCCTTTAACAGGCGTTCCTGATTTTCTCGATCATGTGAATTAGAAAGATACAAAAGATTTTATTGTTACAGCGATAAATCCACTTGATGTTGATGATAACACTTCTGAGTCTGTATCAACACCTACGGTAACAGACTCTCATCTACTTTTACCAAATCCTCTAAAAGTGGTTAGGCAAGTCATGACTAAGGAAACGAAGTTACGTTGTCTTTTATTTACGGAATTAAAGCCACCAGACATCTCGCTTGAGGATTCCGTCAAGTTTCAGAATAATTGTCCTAGTTTCGAACAGTATCAAAAAGTAGATGAAACTGGCGAAGTGATTCAGAAGAAACATTGTTCCTATTAGTTGATTGTTTGGAATCATATTTTATTCAAAGGTATAGCAATTTATACTAAAGAGATTAACATTAATTGTGGTATCAAGAGTCTGTTGGACTACACTTCTTAAAATATGTGAGGATTTGCAGGTGCCTGTGTTGTTAAATATTAAAGATATTTACTTTTGACCTGGATGACTTCAAGATATTGACCCCGATTTAAATCTACTGTCTTATTACAATGATAATCAATATTTTTTAATACACAACAAATCTAGCAAAAACTTTTCTCAACAATACCAAAAATATATCAGTACTTAATTGCAATGTTAGATTATTAAGTAAACACATTGATAACTTCATATCACAAATAAATTATTTAAATGCTGGCTTAAACATGACACAACACACATCTTTAGCTTACCCGGTATATAGCCATTCATAACCCCAGGCCTGATTAAATGTTGGCAGGTACTGCAATCTTCTTCTATAATTAATTAATATATAGCTAATCTACATGTACGAGAATAAATATGATGAACAAATATTTGCTAATTTTACAGCCAAAAACTTAAATACCCAAACTACAATTTGACCAGTTTGCAGGTTACCACATTCTAATATTCCCACCTTCAGTAATAACTTTTACACTTTAATAATTAACTTGAAATTAAATAAATATGAGCTAATACTTGCTGGAGAATTCAACATTAACCTCATCCAAGCGAAGGCATAAAAGTAGCTGACTTCATTAACAACATATACAGTTGCTTGCTAATCCCATCTATTAACTGAGCCTTAAAAGTATCTCTGAGATGAGGGTATCCTCACTTGGCCATATTTGATCAACTAGGCTGTTACTGCTGGCCGCACGTACCACAACTCAGCTGATCCGGCACTGACTTTAGGTAATTTCCCCTATGGCTGGTGTGACGCTGTTGAACAGTCTTGGGCCCCTGACACTTAATGTATTTTCTCTTAGTGTACTAATGGAGCTCCTACTTTTCATCGGTGTATGATGCATCGCTTGCCAATTTTTTTGCTATCGTAGGGAGAGATTTCTATGTACAGATTAGGGAGAAGTCCCTCAAGAATTTTCTAGGTGTAGATTATAATTTATCTCTCTCGCTTGCGCTCCAGTGAGTACAAGTCAAGTGCTTCCAAGCGTTCCCAGTAGTTAAGGTGTTTGACGGAACTTCTATATGCAGTAAAGGTTCTCTGTACATTCTCCAGATCCGCAATTTCACCTGCCTTGAATGGAGTTGTTAATGTACAGCAGTGTTCCAGCCTAGAGAGAGCAAGTGATTTAAAAAGGATCATCATTGGCTTGGCATCTCTTGTTTTCAATGTTCTCATTATCCATCCTATCAGTTTCCTCGCAGATGTGATAGTGGCAGTTTTGTGATCCTTGAAGGTGAGATCTTCAGACATTTCCACTCACAGGTCCTTCACATTACTTTTCTGCTCTATTGTGTGATTAGAGTTTGTAGTATACTCATTTCTAGCTATCATTTCCTCTAGTTTTCCATAACAGAGTAGTTGAAATTTGCCTTCATTGAACATCATATTGTTCTCTGTTGCCAATTTTAAAACTTAGTTTATATCTTTTAGGAGATTTGTCGTGTCCTCAATGGATGACACTCTCATGCAGATCCTAGTGTCGTCTGTAAAGGCTGACACGGTGCTATGGTTTACATCTCTGTCTATGTCTGATATGAGGATGAAACACTCCCAAACCACGAGCGAGTCTGGGTGTTTGGTGGTCCCACAGGTGTAGCGTGGGTCTAGCGGGTCACTACCTCAGGGCTGGTACACATGTCCCCCACGGTTACAGGTGACAGTGACGGTTGCTTCATCACTCTAAAGTACTTCAGATCACTGTTGAGGATTCCAGTGAAGATATTTATTTGCATAATCCATCCTACGTTTCTTCTGTGGCTTGGAGAGGATCGGTTTCTTAACCTGGTGGTGACTACTGTAGCCCAGTTCTGACACACGTCTGTTAACAGTTCTTACAGACACCTCTGAGAGAAGATGTTGGTTCTTTTCTTTCAAATCTCTAGCAGTTATCTTAGGTGTACTCTCTAACTGCTTCTTTAACACAGTTAAGATATGTACAGATGTTTTCTTCGAGGGGCCAGGCCGAGGTTTGGCAGACGGTAACTCGACACCGCCACCAGCCTTGAAACGTTGCACCCAGTTCCTCACTGAACGCTCACACACACCAACATTCTCCACTATTTCTTTCGTCTGATGCCCAGCTTTGTGAAGCCTTATAATTTGAGCTATAGTTTCAGGTGTCCTGAGGGGACAGGAGCTCTATTTCTCATTCTGCCTATGACTTAGCACAGTGGACCCTCGGTTTTCGTACAGCTCCCAACTCGAACACTTCTATGTTTTCCCTGGTTTATCTGTCGTCAGATTCAGTTCCTTTAGCCTCTCCTTCTAGCTCATACCTCTGGAACAACTGTCTCTGCATATCTCTGGAACAACCCTCTCTGCATATCTCTGGAACAACCTTCTCTGCATATCTCTGGAACAACCTTCTCTGCATATCTTAGGGTAATTGGTCTAGTAAGGGGGGTGCTCATCTTCCAGAGTTGTTGTGTCAATTAATGGTATTTGTTGGAAGTTTGTTTGGTTGTCGTCTCTCCATTGATTGACCCAATGGTGGTGGTTATTGTTGAATCTTCCACTATCATTGTGTATGAGAATTTTCTCCCACACTTCACCCATCAAGTTGGCTTGGTCTTGCCGGTTATCCAGGTTGATAGGAACTTCCTCATCGTTTTCGTCGGTGAAGGAGTGTGTTAGGTAATGTGTAGGCGTTGGCTCGGCCACAAAGAGATGACGAATCTTTCCACAGAACTGTTCGGGTTTGCATTGGTTAGCCTGGAGAACAAGATATTTCCATAACTCGCTTTTATGCTGGGTGATTAGGTTGATTAATTCCCGCCTCATTCCCTTATTAACTGCTGCATCTAATGCGAGGCTGGGAAATCTAAAACTAGCTTTCAGGAACATATGCAAAGATCTGTTCACGATACCCTATTCTGCATGCGTTAGCACCACATCTTGTTAAGATTTCAAAAAATTTAAGAAAATGCACAGATTTACAGTGAGACTATACCTGGATTGGGAATATTCTAATTGGGAACTAAAGGGAACTAAACCTGATGACATTAGAGGTAAGAAGGACTACGAGCGATATTACAACAACGTGCAAAATGCTGAGATGAATCAAGAGGTTGTGCAGGGACAGAGTGTTAGGATGTTAGGATGTAATCGGTCTTAGAGTAGTGTGGAAGCTGGACGAATCGGGCAGAGAAGTGGTAGAAGCAGAATTAATACATAGCTTTCAGAAGAGATACGATAAGGCTCTCGAAACCAAGAAAAAAATGGCTAGCTAAAAGGCAGGGCCAGGAGCTGAGAATCGACCACTGTAACCATATTTAGTTGAGTACAAGAAGGTGGGTACACACGCACACACACACATGCAGACACACACACACACACACACACACACACACAGAGTTGATTCTCGTTGATGTAACTTTGTGAGTATAGTTAATTACAAGCTTAATTGAATTCATTTAAATCGGAGATGCGATAAATTTTTAGCAGAGAAAACAATTAAAGTTAGATATCAATTAAGTTTTACAGATTGCATTGCAAGAGGAAGGATGGGAAATGATTTCGTATTCTTCATATATATGTAAATGATCGTGAAAGCTGTCGTATACTGTCGTGACAGACTGTCCTCGTTCCCAAAATTAATTTTGGTGAATGTTGAGGATTGGAAAACGCGTCGATAAATTGATTAAATCCCGTTATTCAGTGAATTTGTCTTTGAAAATTTACACTCTAACGCAGGTTACACACCTGTCTGGTTCACTGGAGGGAAATTAATATTATCGATGAAAAGAAAGTGGAAAACCAGCATGCTAACCACTGATATCCTGCTAACCTCTAGCATCATGCTAACCTCAAGTATCCTGCTAACGTTTAATATCCTGCTACCCTCTAGTATCCTGCTAATCTCTAGTATCCTGCTAACCTCTAGTATCCTGCTAACTTTTAGTATCATGCTAACCTCTTGTATTCTGCTAACCTCTAGTAACCTGCTAACCTCTAGTATCCTGCTAATATCTAGTATCCTGCTAACCTCTAGTATCATGCTAACCTCTAGTATCATGCTAACCTGTATTCTGCTGCTAACCTCTAGTATCATACTAACCTCTAGTAACCTACTAACCTCTAGTATCATACTAACCTCTAGTAACCTACTAACCTCTAGTATCATGCTAACCTCTAGTCTGCTGCTAACCAGCTAAATAATAAATTCAAATTTAATTTCTATATGAGGTTTTAGCAAAAAAAATTCAGGCAGTATTTCCTAATATATCATCTAAAATAAAAATAAGTGACATAGTGGCCGATAAGATGGGGAGAAAGACACTTGTATTAAGTTCGGAACTTTTATTAAAGTAAATTTTATGAAAGACTGAAGAGCCACTGAAGAAGCCACTGAAGAAGCCACTGAAGAAGCCACTGCAGAAGCCACTGCAGAAGCCATTGAAGAAGCCACTCGTGGCGAAAGGTTTCCATAATAGATGTCCTGAACTGCACATAAATGTCTTTTTTCCAAATAACTTATGTGTCCAGAGACAGGACTTCTAAATTCTGCATTGCTGGTGGTGGTGCACGGGTGATGTGCATCCTTACCGACTCTCGTGAAGTCGATAGGCTTTAAACCTCTTTAACCAATCATCTGGTGAAATAACACGTACGTGTTCTAGAACAAATGTGAGTGTTCGTTCCTCCAGGTCAGCACCTTTTCACCGTCAGCATTAACTGACCTAAATATCAACAATATTCATTATGTTACGCATGGTACACCACTCAGTGTCACCAGCTGACAGCCACTGACACAGCCACTTGCAATAAATGTTAATTATTTTGACTAAACATTAAACCGATCATTAATAATGTATGCTACGGTATGATTGTGTAGTCGCCAAATTGTGGTTGCAGGGGTCGATTCAGGTGTGTGTGTGTGTGTACTCTCCTAAGTGTACTCATGGATATGAAGTTGCGGGGATTGAGTTCCTGGTCGCTACTACGTTCACCCTCCTTTGAGTGCCTTATCGTACCTCTTCTTAATGCTATGTATGGATCCTGCCTCTAAACCACCATTCTCCATGCCGTTCCACTTTCTCACTACTTTATGGCAGAAGAAATACTCCCTAATGTTTCTGTGACTCACCTTTTTTTTCAAGATATATCCTCGTGTAGCTGTTTGCCATTGCTCAAGCAATCTCTCCATATCCACCCTAACAATTCCTCTCAGTACTTTGTATGATATTATCATATCACCCCTAGTCTGTCTTCTAGTGTCATCAGGTTTTAGTTGCCCTTACCTCTCCTCATAGGGTATAACTATCAGCTCCGAAAATAGTCTCGTTGCAAACCTCTGAACTGCCTAAATTTTCTTGACATGTTTGACCAGCTGTGGGTTCCATACTAGTGATGTATATTCCAATATAGGCCTGACGTATACTACATACCAAGCCATGAATGACTCCTTTCTCAGATATATAGAAGCCAGTCTTAGATTTGCCAGGTGCGCATTTACTTTAGCAGTTATTTGGTTGACGAGCGCCTCAGGCTATATGTTCGGTACAATACTCACCCCATGGTCTTTCTCCTTTGGTGAGGATTGCAACCTTTGTCCCCGAACCTTTACTTAGTCTACAGTCTTCTTTGCTTTTTTCCAAACGTCAGGTCTTTGCACATGCTGGGGTAACATTCCAGTAGGCACTTGTCAGGCCAGGCCTGCAACCTATCCAGATCCATCTGCAGCCTTTCCTGGTCCACACCTGCTTGTATTCTCCTCATTAGTTTCACATCATCTGGGAACAAGAATATATCTGACTAGCCCTTCCGTCATGTTATTCACGGATATAAGAAACAGTACCAGTACATGTACTGATTTTTGTGAGACCCCACTCGTCCCATGTACCAATTCTGACACCTCATCACAGAGAATCACTTGTGTTTCCTTCATACTATGTATACCTTGATCCATTATAGCGATTTATCTGTTATTGCTGCCACCTCCATTAGCTTTTGTATCAGTCTATTGTGTGATACTGTGTTTACAACCTTCCTACAGCCCAAGAAGATGCAATAAACCCATTCCTCTTTCTCCTGTTTTACTTCTGTTACCTTCTCATAGAACTCCAGTAGGTATGTGAGACAGGATTCACCATCTCTGAAGCCTGGCTGGTTGCTATGTACGAACACACTTCTCTCTTGGTACTACACCACTTTTTTTCCTGACAGTCTTCTCCATAACTTTACATTCTATGCATGCCAATGAAACTCGCCTGTAGTTTAACGATATGTGTCTGTCTACTTTCTAAAACCTGGCACTACATCGTTGCCTTCTCCACCTCCGGCAGTTGCCCTGTGTCGAGAATACCGAGCAGTATTACTAGCGAGTGTATGTGTGTGTGTACACCTATATATGGTTGCTGTGGTCGAAACACAGCTTCTCTTACAATGGTCATTGATGACGGGCTAGTTGAGGTTTATTGGGCATGCTCACTATGTGTTTGTCCTATAAATTGTATGACAGGTATGGTCTCAGCTAATAATGTATCACCTTGTCTAGAGACAGATCCTTTGTCATGGACAGTACACCAGGAACAATGTTTCTGACAGCAGATGAATTTTCTAGGGTCTGGCTACGTATTTCATCTTGAAACAAGGAAAATACAAGCTGTCCAATCATTCTGCCGATAATGTTTCTTTCAACAAACTGGAATTCATGCACTTTGACTTATTTCGCCACTATACCACTAATGATATTTCTCAGTGATCGGAGAGAGAAGAAAGTCGATCATGTAGATGAATGGTTCAGAGAACCGACAAGTTGATAAATTAGGCACATATGCAACACTTGGGTATCTTCATTGAGGAAACGTTTCCTCAATAATTCATCTACATCCTGTCTGACACAGCAACATCTTGGGATCTTAATACAGGGAATTCTTCACTTGCCTAACCCTTGGGCACGACCTACTTCCACATTGGTCAAATATGACAGTACCTACGACCGCTGCACCTCTCCTACCTACGATATATAAGCTACTTCTTCGCACATATGCTGTATTCTTTTCACGATTGATGGACTGAAAACATCGACTCAAGGTTGAGGGACTGATTACCTCAAACTCATGTTCTGCACGATTCTCCTTTGTATGGACTGATGAAGCCACTGTGTGGCGAAACGTTTCCTCAATAAAGATACCCAAGTGTTGCATATGTGTCTAATTTATCAAAGTCGATCATGTAACCTGCTGTGTGCTTCACTTCGGAAGGTCTGGTGTATCTCTTTTAATTCTGGAGTCAGTTGATTTTCATTTGTGAGTTTTGTGAGATCATGAACTCTTGCATGACAGTGTTGGTTTCAAATATTATGTTGGTTGACATTGTCTGCTGCTGCAAGTATTGGCAAAGTATCGAAAACAGCACACAAGTATCCTGAGCCAAGACCCAGTACTATCTAGTTTGATCAGCGTTCGTGCAGTAGCAAGCATCCGCTGATATCTTAGTGTTAACTGACTAATGTAAGACTGAGCCTTATATTCAGCATTCTTTTCGTCAAGACGTCACTGACTGTAATGGATGTTACAAGAATTTAATGAGTGGTGTTAAAGTTCATCAATACCGTATACTTTTTCTCTGTATCTTCCACTAGCAAAGCAAATTCAGAGTTTTCATAATGCACAGATTTTCTCGCTCATTTGGTGGAAACACTTATCGAACAGAAGATGGACATGGAATGCCCTATTACCGGTCATCATATGAGCTACTGCATTTTCAGCACAAACCACTTTTATAAATCTTTTAAAGCCTGTGCCCTTCATCAATATAACTATTGTTCCAACCAGATTCATGAATATGTAGAAATTACCAATACAGGTGTTGATCAAATGTTTTTACAGAAGGAACGTGGTGTCTGCTAGCTAGGTTGTAAAGAAACTTCAACATGAACAGAATTCAATCTTTGTCAAGGGGATACATATCGATCATGGGAAAAATATAGGATGGAGTGCTGACAGTGACAGGGATGCGTACACCCATGGTGAATGATTTACATCATTCCCTGCCATAAGATATCAGTGCTCATGTCACAGCTATGTAAGCTTGATGTTTCAAACAATATGGGTGATTAAACGACACTCGTGGTATCAGGTTTTGACGTTTCTGCAATGTTCAGTTTGCTGGAGTACCACAAGGTTCGTGCTTAGCCCGATACTGCTCAACATCTATGTAAGCGATCTCCCTCAACCCGAGTTGATGATGATGTTATCCATGTAGTATCGTCCACCCCCGTAACGTGAAAATATAAGTATGAGAAGGTAATTGAAAAAAAATGAATACTGAACTAGGAAGAGCAACGAACTGGGAGTAGAAATGGAGAATCACTACCAACCCAGACAGTCCTTATCAGCACAATCGGATGTTTTGCAACAACTATAGAAGACAAGGGGGTTATCTCCATCAGAGGTACGCCTATAGCCATTAGAAACCTCAACAGGATCCTGGGATATGAGATAGACAGATTACTCCACTCCACATCTCATGTCACTAAAAAGATAAATTTAGCCAAAGCCTCAACACTATGCAGGTTTAATAAAGCCCCTTCTCACATCAATTAATACCTGTACAGGATGATGACAAAACCTATGCTGGAATATCCATGTGTACCCATGTCATTAACAACTAAAACCAACATGTTAGAGTTATAAAGAGTCCAGAATAGAGCACTCCGCTTCACCACAGGCACCAGGAGGAGATACAGAATCAGAATGGCAGATCTACACATCCAACAAGATATAGATGCAATGAATGTAAGGCTTTATAAACTAAAGAAAAGACAACTATACGTCATGCCAGAACTATATTTACCAGAGAAAACACTCACTATTCTGCAAATATCACCGACTACATAATCAACGCACCTCCCCACAGAACCCTATGAATGACCCTCCAACAGAAAGTGCGAAGATTCAAACACAAGGATAATTTCCAGAGATCTAAGATCCTGAGTGACTTCCCAGAAGATACAGATGAATGGGTGACACTGGAAACCTTTTATGTCAAATAATTGTAACTCCACCCCAATTTATGGAGACTTCTCATGTTACTTATCAACTATTTTATCTAACCATGCAACATCAGCAAATCTACTATTGTTAGACACCACCTCTGAAGAAGCTGAGCCGGCCAGTATCTCCAGGTAGCACTCAACGTACATCAATCACCTTGCTATCGTCATTTCCAGCCTACGTCCTGCAATCGAAAAAAAGAAAAGGCAATTGCAAAATGTATATCCCTTGCCACCTCAGTCATGCAATTATACATTTGTTATAACTTTGTGAAACTGATGGGTACGCGTCATACCCTATTCAATGAAATTGATTTCATTAATTACACTACACACTCACGCATACATGTATTAAAATGCACCAAAGTGGTTGGGCCTCTTTCCTTTATTATTCCACCTAACCTCCACCCACCCACCTTTTCCCATATTTCCATCCTTACCCATCCTTCTTCCTACCCCATCTTACCAAAGCTCTGGTCATACAAGTTCAAGTTCAGTTTGCTAATATTTTGGCACTTGACAAGAAGCATCTCCTTCCTTCCTTGGGTCATCGCAACTTTCATGCCCATCCCGTGTAATGTATAATTTGTGTAGATGATAACTGAAAATAGCAATAATAAGTCCAATATATATATATTTAAATCTAAGAAATCTGGGATATTTAAAAATGCTTAACCATTCACGAACAAATAAAATAATTAAAAAACATTATCTCATACCAGAGCAGAACCCGAACCTGCGCACTCTGCATCAACGTACACAGTACTGTTCCACAGCCACGCCCCTCACAAGTATGGGCGCCCAGCAAGCACGAGATGTTTCCTGTAACCGGGAGCAACACGCTTGTGTTCCTGTTGTTTAATCTCATCCTGCCTCATGCACTGGACCCGTCTGCAAAGACAGTGAAAATATTCATCCTGCTTTCTTTAAGAACTCTTGAAAAATAGGTTCACTGGGATTAGGTGACTTATTTTAATCTAATTGGTGAACCTTTTTAAATTCCATATTCGCAGTGAGAGTCATACTACGCAATTTGTTTTCCTCAGGTCCACTATATTAGTTAATTACAGGGATATCGTGTGTGTCTCTTCCTGTGTGAAGACCTAAAGGAAGTAAACGTAAAAACCCTGAACACGTTTCTTTTTCACTAAACCTGAACACGTTTCACTTTTTCACTAAAGGTGGTTTTTATGGACCTGATTTTCCCCCCAAATACTTCTTCTATATACAGTAGACCGTCGATTAAAACGGTTTCCTTTAGAACGTTTTCTCCATTACACTATTGTCAAGTTGCGGCATATTTTCGTTTTACTCTTCGTAAAATTCAATTTAAACGGTTTTGCTTCGAGAGAGGGGAAAAAAAATCAGCGCTTTAAGCTAGTTGAATGACTTACTGACTGACCTGATTTAATGACTTTCTGAATGACTTGACTGGCCTGATTTGACTGATTTACTGAATAACTTGATTGATTTTCTGACTTGATTACTGACTTGACTGACCAACTTGACTTACTGACTTGACCGACTGATTTACTGAATAACTTGAGTGATTTACTAAGTGACTTATTTGACTGACTGACCTACTGACTTGACTGATTTACTGACTTGACTGGCTTACTGACATGACTGACCAGCTTGACTGATTTACTGAATGACTTTACTGTTTGATTTACTGATTTGCTGAATGACTTGATTGATATACTGACTTCTTACTACTTGACTGACTGACTTGACTGATTTACTGACTGATGGCTTGCTGACTTGACTGACCGACTTAACTGATTTACTGAATGACTTCACTGACTGACTTGAATGAGTGACCTACTGAACTGAATGACTGTACTGACTTGACTGACTGACCTACTGACTCACTTGACTGGACTGACTTACTGACTGGACTACCATCCACCTCAGCATGCCTCTCCACTCCCTCCTTCACAATCATCGACAAACACCAGCAACCACATTTTAAGGTAAGATATATTATTTCTGTAGCATTTTTACCCTCAAGTAACAGAAATAACATACATTGTAACAATAATGAACAACAGCTGCATTATTATTTTTATATTTGTAAGATTTCGAGACCTAACCATATCCATATTTTTCCCATAAGTTCTTCAGTTCCTTTAACACGGATTCGTCTAACACTGCATTTTCAGGAACCTAACTAGCTTCTTAACCTACGGTCTACTGTACTTGGGAATAACTTTAATATTTGATTTCGATTCTACATCATCCTTAATTTCGTTTAATGGTTCAGAGAATCGATAAGTTGATAAATTAGACACATGTGCAACAGTTGGGTATCTTTATTGAGGAAACGTTTCGCCACACAGTGGCTTCATCAGTCCATACAAAGGAGAATGATGAAGAACAGAAGTTTGAGGTAGTCAGTCTTTCAGTAACATATTGGGATCTTAATACAGGGCATTCTTCACTTGCCTAACCTTTAGGCATAACCAACTTCCACATTTGGATTTGTCAAATGTGACAACAGTCATCCTGGCGTCGTCGCATTTCATAACCAGACAGCAGACGGTGCCCACAGACAACAGTCATCCTGGAGTACACAGAAGGAGATTCAGATTTTCAGAGCGCTCTTATAATTTGAGGTTGTATTTGGATTGCATGAATATTAAACAAGAAAACGTTTGTCCAGATATTCTTCCAACTCATATTTGTTATTTTGCTTTGTGCATTGTATTTAGTTGAGATGGTTCACGTTTACACACTCAGTCTCCTTCGAGTGTTGCAATATTTTTTTACTCTGTTACGTAAAATTTTAAATAAGCTCATTTTGATATAAATATATATGAGTATATTTAAGAACACTGGACACTTGTTATTACGACTCTAAAATTTAAGAGTGTGAACAAATTTCGAACCAGTGGTTTAGCTGTTTATATTTTGCCTAAGAACTCTTTTGACTCTGTGATTCATTGGTATGACATTCCAGGGACAGTCAAGGTACTACCAAATTATGGGATCCAGGTGTGTTTTCTCACCTGTGTGTGTGTGTGTGTGCTCACCTAATTGTGGTTGCAGGGATCGAGTCATTGCTCCTGTGTGTGTGTGTGTGTGGGTACAGTCCAGAAATATAGTCTCCACCCTCCCTCTTGCCATGCCTAACTTTCGTTACCTTGTCATAGAACTTGAGCAAATTTGTGAGACAGGTTTTACCATCTCTGAAATAGCGCTTGCCCTTTTCTTGTGCGTGTGTTTGTGTGTGTGTGTGTGTGGGGGGTGTAAGGAAGGGTAGAAGAAAATAACAGCTTAATGGCAGGCTGTTTGACAAGTAGGATGATTCATGTTTTAACGTTATCTAAAACTCAGTTGTGTTCTATAATACGTGCTTTTATACTCGCCTGTTAAAGAGACAGAGAGCTACTGGAGAGCGAAACTTTACCGTTGCCACAATATCATGTCACATTACTTGCATCTGTGCACATTTCCCTAACATTTTGTAGGTAATTCTACCATTTTCACTGTTTTTTTTTAAATGGTCAGTCCCTCAACCTGTCAAGACTAAAGAGCTGAACTCTCTTCGTGCTGAGGTTGATGGACTAATGAAGTCCAACAGCCTTCATAGATAAATCCTTTGTATTTGATTGAGAAGTCTAACGAGTAGGAGAAACGTTTAAACAATAAAGATACTGTTGCACATTTATTGTCCATTGACTTCTGGACAGACCAGCGACCCGAGCAAGCTGCCTAGATACGGCCTGGATGGATCTGTCATATCAGGAGAGTCTTCAACACTGGAGAGATGCAGGTGTACTTACCGCAACGTTCAAGGTCAATATTATCTCAATATTGTCAAAATACCACACTCGACTCCGCTTCAGGGAGAGTGAGAAGACAGCTGTAACAGAAGACGGGCAGCAAAAACCTACTACCCTCTGGCTGAGCCAGTCTCAAGATCACCATTTCATTTGATATTATTCTTTCGTAGAATGACTGGAATCTGGAACGAGGTCATACAGCATAACACCATCGATGAAAAAATGATCAGTTGACTAAATGAAATCTCTGGTCTACAGAAGGCTCAAACTTCATTCTGTTCCCTATTCATGTTTCATAACAATAAAAATGAAATTAAAGTTATGCTAGGGAAGGCTTTCAAAAGTTCTCAGGAAGATAAGAGCTCTTATCTTGTAAATAAAAGTAGACCAAACCCTGTAAAAGCCCTTGCGAAAAGAGAGAGAGAGAGAGAGAGAGAGAGAGAGAGAGAGAGGAGAGAGAGAGAGAGAGAGAGAGAGAGAGAGAGAGGAGAGAGAGAGAGAGAGAGAGAGAGAGAGAGAGAGAAGTCCAAAAGCGGGCCATCTGTAGATGGGAGGCTGACACACAAAGAAAGTTGGCGTCAGTTAGAGTGGGTTCCAAAATCTGGTGGTCCTTGGTCAAGGATCGACAGGGTTATTCACCTGATGAAATTATTCCACATCTAAATAGGTAGGATTATATGCAAGTGGTGACAATAAGGTACAACAAAGCGTATCTTCTCCTTGAAGCCCTGAAACAAGAAAAGGTTGTGGTCCCAGATAAACTGCGCCTAAGATTGCTGAGCTGATGTGCAGACCAGCTAGCATCACCTCTAACTCGCATCTATCAGCACTACCTAGCACAGCAAAATGGCCTTCTCTGTGGAAAGAGACCAATGTAGCTCCTATTCACAAAAAAGAGCAGAGCGGAAATCAGCAACTATAGACTAGTGTCACTCATGGCAATCACTGCAAGATTTTTCAGACAATAATAAGAGGGCAGAGAACAGAGTTTTCCGACTACCACTCGCGTCTTTGTGTCCGTCAGTATGGCTTCAGAAAAGGTCACTCCGTTGCTAATCTGTTTTCCGCTATGTGGCACCAGTCACTGGATGAATCCACGATCAACTATTTAGTAGCAGTAAACATTGCTGGTGCTTTCGACCGAGTTTGGCACCAGGGAATCTTGGCTAAACTGCAAGCACTGGGAATTGCAGGCTTTACACAATGTCTCCTCAGTGATTACCTTCAAGAAATATCTTAGTTCTCAATGGGACAGAGTCAGCAAGATATCTTACTGAGGCAAGTGTTCCACAGGGAAGTGTGCTTGGGCCCTTGTCATGGAATGTCTACTTCAATGACCTTCTTCAACTCATCACAGAATCCCATGCATATGCAGCCGACTGTATTTATTTATCCAAGAGAGGCAATAACAGCTGCTCTATGTTACACTAATCACCAGCTTACAGCTGTATCAGTCTGGGAAAAACGATGGCAGGTCGATGATGGTCTCTAGGCACCATGATGGTAATGCTGGAGTAGTGGTAAGAATGAATAGGAGAGTGTTGGTACCCGGGGATGAAGCAGATATCCTTGGGACGAAATATTAATCCAAACTGACTATGAAAAACCACGTTGTAAAGCTTGCAAACAAAGCAGCCAGGAAGCTTACAACGCTTAGACGTATCTCGCATGCGCTCGACAGTAGAGGTTGCAAGATTCTGTACAAGGCACAAGTATGCTCACACCTTGAGAATGCTCCGCTTTCTTGGATTGTCTGCCCTCTGCTTCGTCTGCGACTTCTTGACAGAGCAAAACTGCTCATCTCTAGCCTGGACCCAGCCTGGATAGATCGGTCATTTCAGCAGAGCCTTCAACACAGGAGGGATGTGGACGGCCTTACTGTTACGTACAAGCCAGCATTGTCAAAGTATTACACTTGCCTTCACGCTGAGGACAGCAAGAAGTGAGCTTCTATACAACAAGACGGGCAGCAAACAGCAACTACTCTCTGACTGTACCCTTCTCCAGAACATCGTTTCATCTGAGATCATTTATTCCTAGGATGACGCGTGTCTGGAACATATTCGCACAGTATAATGACATCAACGAAATAAAGTCAGTTAACCAAACAAAATCGCTGGCACACAGATGTCTCCAATATCATCCTGAGAAGATGTAGGTAACAGCTCTTATCTTATAAAGTTAGGAACCTTACCCTAACCTTGTAAAACCCTGAGTAAAAAAAACAAAGAGGGAGAGAAAGGGGAGAGCGGGAGGGTAGAGTGAAAGAGAGGGGAGAGCGGGAGCAGAGAGTGAGAGAGTGGGGAGAGCCGGAGGGGAAAGTGAAAGAGAGGGGAGAGTGAGAGAGAGAGAGAGAGAATCAGAATGTTTGTCGTGGAAGATTAATGTGGAGACTAATTAATAATAATGTGGAGATTAATTAATAATAATAATAATAATAATAATAATAATAATAATAATAATAATAATAATAATAATAATAATAATAATAATAATAATAATAATAATAATAATAATATGGTGCATAGCGCAAGACATTTATGTAAGGCTCCGAGGAAGGTATTTTTTTATATGAAGGAAGAGCTTATGTGAGAATTGTGTTAGCGAGAAGGTGGAAGAAGTAAATAGGTTGGTTAATCGCAGCACCGCATATATGAGAGTTACAAACACAAGAGAGTTACAAACACAAGAGAGTTACAAACACAAGACAGCAGCTGGCGAATGTGTTGGTGAAAGAGGAAGTCGATGGGACTGATGTATGCAGATTAATACCTCACTCTGAGGTATGTGAGAGATTAGAAAACTTTGAGTGTGAGAGAGTTGGAATATATCCAGTAAGGCTGTTGGAAGGTGTATAAATATTTGGATATAGGAGTACACAATCACTATCGTTGGAATATGTGACAGTAAAATTAGGAAATTCGAGTGGGTGTGTTCAAGTAAGATTCTTTTGTGTTGAGCCAGTAAGACTCTCCGCTGTTGGTCAATATCATGAGAGTTGGAACACTCCCAAAGAGAAACGTCAGAGACAAAAACAAAAACAAAATTACCTGCAGCAGTGTGCAGAGATGGATTTTTACCCGGTACTCTTTTCTTCCTGTACCAGGGCGTGGAAGAGGGACTCATCCGGTACTCTTGCTATCTTCTACGCCACGGGATATACACTTCCGCCAGCCTCAAATAGAAACGCAGCAGCACTGTCTATTTTCTGAGTCTCTGTAGTTGCAAAACACTCCCACGTCCGCTGAGGCAACAGTCGTATCTACCAGCAGGGACTGTAAGAAGACAGAGGTAAATAAGGTTGATATACATATATACAACTGACTACAGGGTCGAATCAACCTTTAGATCAGTCGATGATGGAATGCCCTTTTCTCAGTCACACGTGCATTAACCTTTATATTTTTCCTATTTCTATAATCATGGAATATAGAGGAAATATATTGACAGAGGATCTTAAAGTAGATATTGCAATATAAACTATCTCTCACTCACTTTCGTTCCTCTCTCTTTATATCTCTCTTTTTTAATTTATGCAAAGTATTTTTCAGGGTTAGGTTAAGAGTTCCTACCTTTATTTAAAAGCTAAGAGCTGTTAACTACTTCAAGTCATTTCATAGTTATGACACATACAAATAGGAAAGAGGATGAAGTTTGAGAAAGCTGTAGGCGTGATTTCGTGTAGTCAACTAACTTTATTTTATCGATGTTTTTATGCTATATGAAGAAGTTCCACACTCGAGTCATTCTAGAAATGAACGATTTCAGATGAAGTGATGTTCTTGAAAAAGGTACACCCAAGTTTGCTGCCTCTCTTTTGGTATACAAGCAATCTTCTCGCTGTCCGCGAAGCACTGCCGAGAATACTTGCCTTGTACATAATAGTAGGATCATTCACATCGCTCCCTTGTTGAATGGTCTGCTGATATGACAGATTTGTCATGGTCGGGTCCAGGCTAGAGATAAGTCATCTTGCTCTGTTCCCGTGCTAGGCAGTGCTGATAGATACGGGTTAGACGTGATGCTAGCTGGTGTGAACATCTACTTAGCATATACTTCATTCTGCTTCATTGCCATCTCTGACAACTTTGACACAGTTCTTATGGCTGGCAAAGGAAGTTCTTTAATTGGGGACATACATCTTAGCAACACAGTGTTCAGTAAACAGATAAGTTTTCTCTAGTTGAGACAGTCTAATGCTGGTGATTTAGAGGTGGAATAATTTCATCAGTTGAATATCCGTGTCGGTCATTGACCAAGGACAACCAGGTTTCGGAACTCATTCTTCCTGATGCCAGTTTTCTTTTTTTGTCAGCATTCCGTGTAGAGATGGATCAGTTTTGAACTTGCCCATGCAGGTTCCGTTATTGATAGTGAGATGCAATTGGGCCTCTCGGCAACAAAAGCCAAACCATGGCTGATTTGAAGGCTTCGTTGCATGTTACCGGTGAGGCATGTACTTGTGTTGGAGATTATGGATAAGTTTAGTGAAGGTGTTTACTTGGTTATAAACATCACCTTCGAGAAGATCATTTCAATCAGAGGTGAAAATTTCCGAGCAATAGGCCGGCTAGATGTACGTGATGATTCTGCACTTCGTTCTGCTGGTTTCTTTAGTGTTACAGAGGCTTCGTAATAATCAAATGAACTAACGTAAAGGTTTGCAAGTAACTGTGCCTGCAGATAGATCATTCACTACTGGAGAGGAAAGGACCCTGAGATATGAGTAGGGAATTCAACAAAGTTTTTTGTGTTAAACACTGCAAGAAGTTCATCAAAATCCCTTTTGATAATACTTACAATATGTTGACATTTATTTTGAAGCAAAACGGAGTCCATATTTTCTATCAAGAAGATGATCGAGCGTGCATGCTGTAATAAAGGTACTAGGGTTAATGGAAAGCTAGAAGAACATCATTTCCAGGTATTAAGAATGAACTTGGAATATTCACTTTTAGAAAAGTGCACGGCAACTTTCCCTCATTTACACTGACTGTCTCGTCGCATCCAGCAATTCTGGAAAAAAATCTGGAGTCCTGTTCTCCAAAATTGTCTCAATATCGGCATCCTATTAGAATGATGTTTGTTCACGAAACTGCGTGACCTTGTTAAAAGTGATAGTGAGCCCCTAATGTAGGCAGAGAGGATGCTGACAGATTGGCTTATCGTGTCTGTGTTCAGCTTAACTAAATGTGTGTGTAAGATGTTTGTCCTTGACACACGTAGGACACTGGGGTAGCAACTGGGGCGGTTCTTTGTTGTCTTGTATAAGGTGCGCAACCATCAGCTTAGGTGAGATAAGAGTAGCCAGGTGGGCTACTCTTATTTCAAAATGGTGAACACGCTTACGAGTGTTCATCAGTTCTGAGATCCTGTGGGTTTTTTTCGAGAATATATGGCTAAAGAACTGGTGATTCTGTATGCCCAATCCCGTTTTATTTCGCCCGCAATCTTCTTAGCGACCTCTCTTGTTACAGTATTTACACATGATAACTCGTAGATGTGCGCGCCCTACGGTGACAGTGCAAACACTGTCTAGGTGCCTAGAAAGATGGTGTTCTGTATCCTGCACCTCTTGTGTTTCGCTGCTGATTTGGCAGCTGATTTCTTGGTATGTTCTGCTGCTGGTGAGTCTGATGATAAGGTTACTGAGGGGCACTTGTTTGAGGCTGTGTTGACGGAGATGAGGCGGTTGTGGATCTCTACATCTCTTTCGTCTGAGCCCTCGTCTAGACCGGCCAAATATATTCCTGTTACTCGTACTTTGACCCAGCACTTGTTTAAATACAGTGTCGGTCAGTTGATTGTTATCTACTACAGTCGTTGGTGTAAAAAAACCTGATTCGAGCCGGGTATATTGAACACTGAAGCCAGGTGTACCGATATGTGATGAAACTGGGATGTCAGGTGTAGGAGTGTAGCTGACAGATCCAAGGCTTAAACACAAATAACCCGCACAGAGGATAATGGAACTTAGGACGATGTTTCGGTCTGGCTTAGACCACTGACTAGTCACACCACCACACGAAGCTGAGGGAGCCAGTACATATAGGAGAGGACAGAGATGGGACAAAGAGAGGAAGAACGAAGGAATTGGAAAAGTAGTGGAAGAGGTAATGTGGTAGTGGAAGTACTAGTAGAAGTAGTAGTGGTAGTAGTAGTAAGTAGGGGAGTAGAGGTAGTGCCACAAGATACAGAAAGAGGAGTGAAACGAGGCAATAGTAGTAGTAGTAATAGTAGTAGCAGTAGTAGAGTAGTAGTAGTAATAACGGTAGTAGTAGTAATAGAAGTAGTAGTAGAGTAGTAGTAGTTGTTGTAGTAGTAGTAGTAGTCGTAGTATTATTAGTAGTTGAACTAGAATTGGAATAAGTCTAAGTACAATAAAAAGGAGCAAGGCAAAAGAGCAAATGATCAACGAGGGTGGGACGAAAACACAGGGAAAAAAAAAACTGAGGGACAGAACAAACCTAGTCAGAAAATGGGAAGATAAAGAAAATATAGGACTGGAGAGGAGGAGAAGATCACATCAAGTCACGAGTGTTTTGAGGTTTGGAGCATTTGATAATGTAATGAGAAAGGAAGGAATTTACAAAGACAAAGCCAGGACTAAGATTCATATTAATGAAGTTGTTTATAAGAGACGCTTCAACAAGACGGCGTCTGTAAAGGCTAGAAGAAGGGTAGACAGTTTTAATTCTAGCCTTCACAAACGCCATCTTGTTTAAGCATTCCTTTCCTATATTTTGTATGCCTTCCTTTTTTCTGACTAGGTGTGTTGTGTTCTTCAGTTTTTTTCCCTCTGTCTTTTTGGTCGGCAATTAGCTCTCCAATAGTGCTCCTTTTTCTTGTCCTTACACTTCTACGTCTACTACTTCTTTAATACTGATAATACTTTCTATTGTCTCGCTTAACTCAATTTCAGTCTCTTGTGCCAATACCACTAATCCCCCTACCTACTACTACAACTACTATTTCTTCTACTACTTCCACTTCCACATTACTTCTGTCACTACTTCCGTCTTTCCATCTATTTTTGTTCTGTCCCTGATCTTCTCTACTATATATAATAACATCCTCACCTTCGTCTGTTAGTGTGACTAGTCAATGGTCCAAGTCGAGCCGGAACGTCGTCATAAGGTTCTTTCTCCTATGTACGGGTTATCTGTGTATTGTTCCTGTCCGAGTATTGTATCTTTGTTGTTCGAACTAATGGTTGCTTCGTTGTTGCTGGGTAATGGATCTGTTCCCACTCTGAGGACTAAAGACGTAGTAAGGTTTTTCTTTACGGTTGCTTTGAGCCGTGTCTGCCTGTGTAGCCTTAATACTAACACATTCCTATCGGTCTTTTGCTGCTGTGATAATTTCAGAGTGTTAGAATCAGCTGAGTAGCTTATTTCACTTGGTGTAGGCCTGTTCTGGTTATTTCACTTGATTTAGGCCTGTTCCGGTTATTTCACTTGATGTAGGCCTGTTCTGGTTATTTCACTTGATGTAGGCCTGTTATGGTTATTTCACTTGATGTAGGCCTGTTCTGGTTATTTCACTTGATGTAGGCCTGTTCTGGTTATTTCACTTGATGTAGACCTGTTCTGGTTATTTCACTTGATGTAGGCCTGTTCTGGTTATTTCACTTGATGTAGGCCTGTTCTAGTTATTTCACTTGATGTAGACCTGTTCTGGTTATTTCACTTGATGTAGGCCTGTTCTGGTTATTTCACTTGATGTAGGCCTGTTCTGGTTATTTAACTTGATGTAGGCCTGTTCTGGTTATTTCACTTGATGTAGACCTGTTCTGGTTATTTCACTTGATGTAGACCTGTTCTGGTTATTTCACTTGATGTAGGCCTGTTCTGGTTATTTCACTTGATGTAGGCCTGTTCTGGTTATTTCACTTGATGTAGGCCTGTTCTGGTTATTTCACTTGATGTAGGCCTGTTCTGGTTATTTCACTTGATGTAGGCCTGTTCTGGTTATTTCACTTGATGTAGACCTGTTCTGGTTATTTCACTTGATGTAGGCCTGTTCTGGTTATTTCACTTGATGTAGGCCTGTTCTGGTTATTTCACTTGTAGACCTGTTCTGGTTATTTCACTTGATGTAGGCCTGTTCTGGTTATTTCACTTGATGTAGGCCTGTTCTGGTTATTTCACTTGATGTAGACCTGTTCTGGTTACTTCACTTGATGTAGACCTGTTCTGGTTATTTCACTTGATGTAGGCCTGTTCTGGTTATTTCACTTGATGTAGGCCTGTTCTGGTTATTTCACTTGATGTAGACCTGTTCTGGTTATTTCACTTGATGTAGGCCTGTTCTGGTTATTTCACTTGATGTAGGCCTGTTCTGGTTATTTCACTTGATGTAGACCTGTTCTGGTTATTTCACTTGATGTAGGCCTGTTCTGGTTATTTCACTTGATGTAGACCTGTTCTGGTTATTTCACTTGATGTAGACCTGTTCTGGTTATTTCACTTGATGTAGGCCTGTTCTGGTTATTTCACTTGATGTAGGCCTGTTCTGGTTATTTCACTTGATGTAGACCTGTTCTGGTTACCTACAACTGTCTGCAGATAATTTAATGATCTCAGGAGCTCATGGAGTGATTCCCTGTGATGGAGTATCTTGGTCGAAATCTTACAACACACCAATAGAGCATTGTTGATCATTTTAGTGGAGTTCCTGCCGCTGCTTAGATCCTTCCTGTTATATATCGCCAAGCGATATATAACAGGTTCATGGATGTCTTTCAGGTTGCTGAGATAAGCTATCTGGCTACAGCAAAATTCTCCAGTCTTGCATGCTGTGGGACAGAATGCAATAGCCCAGCTGTATAGCTCATAGAGCAATATCCAGTTAGTGAATGTAATCCTGTGATTTCGCGATGCCAAGTCATTACACTAGAAATCTCTCTCTCTCTCTCTCTCTCTCTCTCTCTCTCTCTCTCTCTCTCTCTCTCTCTCTCTCTCTCTCTCTCCCCTTTTCCAATCGGAAATGTAGGTATGAATGTTCGTATATGCATACGCATTTGCATATACATTAAAGTATTTATGATTCATCTCAAAATTAATTGTTGGAAAATATTTTTTTATGACTCATGCAGTCAACCAAAGACACTAAAATACACTAAAACAAAAAAAAAAGAATATAACTGTTAAAACTAGTATGAACAGCAGGGAAGTAATCATGTTCAATATTTAGTCTCATTGCTCTGATAACATTGGTGATAATGTTTTGCAGTTTATTGGACTTTCAACACTTTGAGACTCATTGTCTCATTCATTAAGTTGAAACTCAGTGAAAAAGAGAACTAAGTGTTTTGATGCCAAGGGTCGGCGGAGTCTGTCATCGAGAGAGCTTTTCATAATATCTGGTGTCGGTGGTGGACCAGATGAAAAAAAAAATTCAGCTTACGTGAATCTTTTTCAGCACGTTACATAGCAGAAAAAATGTCACTAATGAAAGCAAGCGGGACAAAGAATTCAGATTCGTAAAGTTTAGAGAGATCAGCTCTTTGTAGCACAAAATATTTGCTTTGCTTTAATAAGATTTGAGCAGACACATCTTGAATGGCTGGAGGTCCCAAGTGTTAGGGAATACACAGGTGTGAAGGGTGATAATAGATCAAAGGAAGACACCGGTCTGAGGGAAGATACAGGTGTCAGGAAAGACAGTGATGTGAAGGAAGACACGTTTGAAGAAAGAAACAGGTGTGAGGGAAGAGAAAGTTTGAGAGAAGGCACAGATGTAAGGGAACTCACAGGTCTAAGAGAACACACAGGTCTGAGGGAACACACACATGGGTCTGAGGAAGCATACAAATCTAAGGGAGCACTCAGGTCTGAGGGAAGACACAGATCAGAGGGAAAACTCAGGTCTGATGGAACACACAGGTCTGAGGGAACACACAGGTCTGAGGGAAAACACAGGTCTGAGGGAACACTCAGGTCTGAGAGAACACAAAGGTCTGAGGGAACACACAGGTCTGAGGGAACACTCAGATCTGAGAGAACACACAGGCCTGAGGGCACATACAGCTCTGAGGGAATACTCAGGTCTGAGGGAACACAAAGGTCTGAGGGAACACTCAGGTCTGAGGGAACAAAATTTTCTGGTAGCTGTCTGAAATAGAGAGACTGATATCATGCTTTTGCTTTTGAGTCACATAGTTGTTTTCACCCTTAGGGATAGGTTATCTAACCAAATTATTTGTTCGAATATTTACCTAAGCACTTCACTTGCTGTCATTCTTGATAACGTCCTCTCCTCCTTCTACTTGCTCCATAACAGTCGTCCTTATTCTTCTGTGGCTGAAGAATAACTTTGGTTATGTTTTAGACTATCATAATATATTATTTTCTAATTGCATTTGTGCCCCCACTTCTTCTTTTGCTTATTTTTTTCTAGCTACCCTTCGTGCCTCTCAGTTTTCTACATTACAGTTTGTTCTTTATTTTTACCAGTCCCTCTCGCACCTCCCTTTGACGATGGGCTCTCATTGATTTTCCTGCTTAATTTCTTCATACTGGTCATGGAGCGGGCTTGGGGGGCGTTGACCTCCGGCACACTCTCCGGGAATCTGTACAAGTTTTTTCCCCATTCTTCTTCTCTCAGAAAAATTATCTTGGCATCATAGTCCTCGTCTTCTGTAGTCCCATTTTCTGTTACTTGCTAATTTCTTTTCTTTACATGTTCCCCATTCTATGAGTAAGTCAAAGCCAAGTACCATATGATGGCTAGCTCCTGTTGCTTTAACATAATTAACATCTGTTAAGTCATATTTATTTTATATAAAAAAATAATCTCCTCCTCTTATTCTTGTTGTTTCCTTCTGTACAACTGCGTCTATAAACGTTACTCTCCATGGTTCTGGTCATCCATGGCTGTCCCAGTTTTCCAGGAGTCTCCTTGTCGATGAAGTCTATTAGTACTACGAGTTTACCTTTATTTTTTTTTTTTTTTTTTTTTTTGCCGTCTCAGTTACCATTTCCAGTACGTGAATAATTGGACTGTTCTTTTGATTATACACGTCCCTTGTTTTTTTGTTTTTTAAAGGTTAAAGAAAATTCAGTATTACGTTTCTCTACAGGTCTTAATACAGTCCCTGAACTGCCCAGTTCCTAAGTTTCCAAGTTCCTCCTGGCTCCTACTATGATGGCCTTTTCGCTTTTTAATATTTGGTATTCCTCTGTAAAAACTACTGCTTGCTTGTTTGTCACCCTGTCTTAATTTAAGTACCATACTCTGATTCATCTGTCTCTCACTGTTTTCTGAACATGCTGTTTACTTACTTCATTTCTGGGGTTCTGGACAGGGAGTCTCTGTGGAGAAGGAAGGGGTACTTTGTGTACCCCTTCCCTTTGTTGCTCTAACAGCTTTGCAAAATGTATTCTCTTCTCCTTTCTGTTCCTCTGTTGCCTCCTCCTTTCCCATGTCTACCTCTTCTTCCTCTTCTTCAGTCCGATCGTTATGTACACTGTGTAAAAATTTCAAGATTCGCTCACATTTGAATTTCTTCTCATTACTAGATTTCTCTCTTTTCTGACTTTGTATACACAGTTCGTAATGGCCTTCTTCTTCACCCTACACATGTTCCTACCCATACAAAAGCACAGCTTACGCTTATCTCTCTTGCTGGTCCCAATTCTTCTATTAGCTCTTCCTTTTTACTTTTCAATCAGTTTTTCTTTGTCATTTAGTCCGAACATCCTAACAGCTCTGTTTCATGTCCTCTTCCTCGTGCCTCCTCAAGGTTGCTCTCTCTACCTCTGGTTCCTCATGATCTTCTACCATTATCCCTGGATATGTCAGCAAAACATTTCCTGCGTTTTCTTGTCTTGTCTTTTCCTATCTTTAGGTCACCTCAATTTAATACACTTGTTAGATTTTGTACTTTGTATCTAAGCTTCTGTATCTCATATTCAAGCTTCTTTTTTCTTTTGGTTGCATCCTTATTGTTTGCTTGAAGGTTCCCAAGCGTATCTTTCTTTTTAAAAACTTTTAAGAACAAGAGAAATTAGGAACACTGTGACAGGCCTACTGTCCTATAAAACGAAGATACTTCTCACCGTCTACCTTTTATTTCTTGTTCCTTAGTATTCTTTATTTCTGCCTCCTCTAGCATCTTTCTCCAATCCTTAAGGACATATTTTCCTTTGGTAACACAATACATGCACCTAGCTGATTTACTATTTTCCTTTACTCTATCTTCACCCCCAGTTTACCATACTCCTTACTCCCAGTCAAAGCACTTATGAAATCTCTGAATGTGTGTGTGTGTGTGTGTGTGTGTGTGTGTGTGTGTGTGTGTGTGTGTGTGTGTGTGTGTGTGTGTGTGTGTGTGTGTGTGTGTGTGTGTGTACTCACCTCACCTAATTGTACTCACCTAATTATGGTTGCAGGAGTCTATTCATAGCTTCTGGCCCAGCCTCCTCACTGGTCGCTACTGGGTCACTCACTTCCTGCTGTGAGCTTTATCATACCTCTTCTTAAAGCTATGTATGGATCCTGCCTCCACCACCTCACTTTCCAGACTATTCCACTGCCTGACAACTCTGTGGCTGAAGAAATACTTCCTAACATCTCTGTGACTCACCCGAGTCTTCAACCTCCAATTGTGACCCCTTGTCGCTGTGTCCCAAATCTGGAACATCTTATATCTGTCCACCTTGTCGATTCCTCTCAGTATTTTATATGTTGTCATTATGTCCTCCTTATGTGTACTCACCTAGTTGTACTCACCTAGTTGTGGTTGCAGGGGTTGATACATAGCCCCTGGCCCCGCCTCTACACTGGCCGCTACTGGGTCACTCTCCCTGCGCCATGAGCTTTATCATACCTCTCCTTAAAGCTATGTATGGAACCTGCCTCCACTACATCTCTTCCCAAGCTATTCCACTTCCCGACCACTCTGTGACTGAAGAAATACTTCCTAACATCCCTGTGATTCATCTGAGTCTTCAACTTCCAACTGTGTCCCCTTGTTGCTGTGTCCCATCTCTGGAACATTCTGTCTCTGTCAACCTTGTCAATTCCTCTCAGTATTTTATATGTCGTTATCATGTCCCCCCTTTCTCTCCTGTCCTCCTGTGTGTGTGTGTGTGTGTGTGTGTGTGTGTGTGTGTGTGCGTGTGTGTGTGGGTGTATGAGTGAGTGTTTGTCTGTGTGTCTGTCTGTCTGTCTTCACCTGTTTGTACTCACCAATTTGTGGTTGCAAGGGTCGATTCACAGCTCCTGGTCCCGACTCTTAGCTGGTCGCTACTAGGTCAATTCTCTCTCCTTGCTCAAAGATCTTTATTGTATATTTTCTTAAAGCTATGTATGGATACTGCTTCCACATGACTGAATAAATACTTCCTAATATCCCTGCGACTCATCTGAGTTTTGAACGTCCATTTGTGACCCTTGTTGCTGTGTTCCTTCTTTGAAACATGTTCTCCCTTTCCACCTTGTCAATTCCTCTCGGTATTTTGTCATTATCATGTCCGCCATGTCCCTCCTGTCTCTAGTGTCGTCAGGTTGATTTCCATTAACCTCTCCTCGTAGAACTTACCCCTTAGCTTTAAGACTAGTCTTGTTGCAAATCTTTGCACTTTCTCTGATTTCTTGACGTTCTTGACCATGTCTGGGTTCCATAGTGGTGTTGCATACTCCATTATGGGATTGACGTATACACTTTGTACAGAGTCTTGAATGATTCCTTACTCTTTTATCGAAACGCTATTCGTAGGTTTCATTGACCCACATATGTTGCAGCAGTTATTTGGTTGATGTGCGTCTCAAAAGATGTGCTCGGTATTACACTCACCCCAAGATCCTTTTCCTTGAGTAAGGTTTGCAGTCTTTGACCTTCCCCAGTTTTCACGACTTTCCACTTGATGGAGTTAACGTCCTGGACCCATTTATTAGAACAGGCATGCAGCCTGTCCGGATCGATTTGTAGTCCTATATGATCCTCATCGTTTGGAATTCTTTGCATTAGCTTCACATTGTCTGCAAACAGGGACACCTCTGAATCCATCCGTTCCGTCATACCATTCACATAAACCAGAAACAACATCGGTCCTAGGACTGACCACTGTGGAACCCTGCTCGTCACAGGAGCCCACTCTAACACCTAGTCACGTACAATCACTCGTTGTTTCCTTTCTGTCAGTATTCTCTGATCCACTGCATTGCCTTTCCTGTTATACCTGCGAGCTCCTCTAGTTTTTGCACTAATCTCCTGCCTTCTGTCACCGTGTCATAAAACACCAGAAGGTTTGTGAGACAGGATTTCCCCTCTCTTAAAACGTGCTGGTTATCGTGTATGAGCTCATTCCTTTTTAGGTGCTCAACGACTCTTCTCCTGGTAAGCTTCACCATGACTTTACTCCCTTTCTCAGGATCCACAGAGATATGTTTTTCAGTCCCACTGCCTTTCAGGCATCTAGCTCACTTAGCAGTATCTTTATCTCCTCGGTTGTGTGCAGTGTGCACAGCAATTGTTGATGTACTCTTTCATCCCGGTTTGCTGGAATCCTGTCTCCTCTGAAAAAAACTTCCTTAAATCTCGTGTTGAGCTCTTCACATACTTTTTTTGTCGTTTCTTGTAATCTCCCTTCCTTCCTCAGCCTGAATACCTGGTCATTTACTGTTGTTTTCCTTGCGCTATGAGCTTTATCATACCTCTTCTTAAAGCTATGTATGGAACCTGCCTCCACTACATCGCTTCCCAAACTATTCCAGTTCCAGACCACTTTATGACTGAAGAAATACTTCCTAACATCTCTGTGATTCATCTGAGTCTTCAACTTCCAACTGTGTCCCCTTGTTGCTGTGTCCCATCTCTGGAACATTCTGTCTTTGTCCACCTTGTCAATTCCTCTCAGTATCTTATATGTCGTTATCATGTCCCCCCTATCTCTCCTGTCCTCCAGTGTCGTCAGGTCGATTTCCCTTAACCTCTCCTCGTAGGACATACCCTTAGCTCAGGGACTAGTCTTGTTGCAAACCTTTGCACTTTCTCTAGCTTCTTTACTGCTTGGCTAGGTGTGGGTTCCAAACTGGTGCTGCATACTCCAGTATGGGCCTAACGTACACAGTATACAGGGTCCTGAACGATTCTTTATTAAGATATCGGAATGCTGTTCTTAGGTTTGCTAGGCGCCCGTATGCTGCAGCAGTTATTTGGTTGATGTGCGCCTCAGGAGATGTGCCTGGTGTTATACTCACCCCAAGATCTTTTTCCTTGATTGAGGTTTGTAGTCTCTGGCCCCCCTAGACTGTACTCCGTCTGCGGTCTTCTTTGCCCTTCCCCAATCTCCATGACTTTGCACTTGGTGGGGTTGAACTCCAGGAGCCAATTGCTGGACCAGGCTTGCAGCCTGTCCAGATCCCTCTGTAGTTCTGCCTGATCCTCGTCCGATTGAATTCTTCTCATCAACTTCACATCATCTGCAAACAGGGACACTTCGGAGTCTATTCCTTCCGTCATGGCGTTCATGTGTGTGTGTGTGTGTGTGTGTGTGTGTGTGTGTGTGTGTTTGTGTGTGTGTGTGTGTTTGTATGTGTGTGTGTATGTACGCACCTATTTGTGGTTGCAGGGGTCGAGTCATAGCTCCTGGCCCCGTCTCTTCACTGATTGCTACTCGGTCCTCTCTCTCCCTGCTCCATGAGCTTTATCAAACCTCGTCTTAAAACTATGTATGGTTCCTGCCTCCACTACGTCGCTTTCTAGGCTATTCCACTTCCTGACAACTCTATGACTGAAGAAATACTTCCTAACATCCCTTTGACTCATAGGAGTCTTCAACTTCCAATTGTGACCCCTTGTTTCTGTGTCCCCTCTCTGGAACATCTTGTCTCTGTCCACCTTATCTATTCCTCGCAGTATTTTATATGTCGTTATCATGTCTCCCCTAACCTTCCTGTCCTCTAGTGTCGTCAGGCCGATTTCCCTTAACCTTTCTTCGTCGGACAATCCCCTTAGCTCTGGGACTAGTCTTGTTGCAAACCTTTTCACATTCTCTAATTTCTTGATGTGCTTGACCAGGTGTGGGTTCCAAACTGGTGCTGCATACTCCAGTATGGGCCTGACGTATATGGTGTACAGTCTTGAATGATTCCTTAGTGAGGTATTGTAACGTTATACTTAGGTTTGGCAGCAGCCCATATGCTGCAGCAGTTATCTGATTGATGTGTACCTCAGGAGATGTGCTCGGTATTATACTCACTTCAAGATCTTATTTCTTGAGTGAGGTATGCAGTCTTTCGCCACCAAGACTATACTCTGTCTGCGGTCTTCTTTGCTCTTCCTTAATCTTCATGACTTTACATTTGGCAGGGTTAAATTCAAGGAGCCAGTTACTGGACCAGGCTTGTAGCCTGTCCAGGTCTCTTTGTAGTTCTGCCTGATCCTCGACTGATTTAATTCTTCTCATTAACTTCCATCATCTGAAAAAAGGGAACTTCTGAGTCTATCCCTTCCGTTATGTCTTTCCCCCATATACCAAAAACAGTACAGGTCCTAGGACTGACCCTTGTGGAACCCCTGTCACAAATGCCCCCTTTAAACCCCGTCATGTACCATGACTCGTTGTTGCCCCCCATCTCAGATATTCTCTGATCCATTAGTTTTTTCCTGTTCTGGCCCGATCCTCTAGTTTTTGCATTAATTTCTTGTGAGGAAATGTCTCAATGTTTTTGGGCCAAGAAAATTTCGTCTATCCACCCTCTCTCGTGTTTTTACTTCTGTTACCTTGTCATAAAACTCCAGTAGGTTTGTGACACAAAAGGGTTTTCCTTCCCTGAAGCCGTGCAGGTTGTTGTTTATAAACTTGTGACTTTCTTGGTGCTCCACCACTCTCCTCCCGATGATCTTCTCCATGACTTTGCATACTATACACGTCGGGGACACAGGTCTGTAGTTTAATGCCCCGTGTTTTCTCCTTTCTTAAAAAATTTTGGGGGGACATTTGCCATCTTCCACGCCTCAGGTAGTTGCCCAGTTTCAATGGATGTGTTGAAGATTTGTGTTAGTGGCACACACAACATCTCTGCTCCCCCTCTAAGAACCCACGGAGAAATGTTGTCCCGGGCCCCCCGCTTTTGAGGTATCGAGTTCACATAGCAGCTTCCAATCCCCCTCGGTTGTGTATTTCATCCAGCACTTGGTTTGGGATACCTCCCTATTCTGAATTCCTATAGTCCTTCCTGTCTCATCTGTAAAAACTTCTTTAAACCTCATGGGTTCCTCACATACCTCTTGGTCGTTTCTTTAACTCCCCCCCTTCCTTCCTCAGCCTGATTACCTGGTCCTTGACTGTTGTTTTCCCTGATGTGGCTATACAAAGCT
>WNWK01001303.1:0-185000 GCA_009830355.1 Cherax destructor
CTGCTGCAGTGTTACTCCTTTCTTATGTTCTTATGTTCTTATGTAACAGTAGCTTCACTACCAGTAGCTTTATTACCAGTAGCTTTATTACCAGTAGCTTCACTAACAGTAGCTTCAATACATAAGAACATAAGAATGGAGGAACACTGCAGAAGGCCTACTGGCCCATACAAGGCAGGTCCTTATCAAAACCACCACTACCTAAGAATTTATTCCCACTCACGACACAAATCAAACCCAGCCCTCCCACTCATATATTTGTCCATCCTTTAAAGCCACCCAAGGTCCTAGCCTCTATCACAGTACTCGGAAGATTGTTCCACGCATCTACAATCTGTTCGAAACCAGTACTTGCCTATGTCCTTCTAAATCTAAATTTTTCCAATTTAAATCCGTTATTTCTGGTTCATGTTGTCAAGCCGGCTAACAATATCCTCCATCCCAGCCCCGGAAAGCAAACCTCTGTCTCCTACTCTATCCTTCAAGCAGAATGCCCTATCCATATACCTAACCTGCATCCCCAACAACAACAATGTTTTACCTTCCTTGTGTCGTTCGTAAACCTTCCTTTGTGTCGTTTTGACGACCTCCGACGTCGAGCACGAGGTTGTATGTGTTATATATATATATATATATAATTATATCATATATATATATTATATATATATATAATATTATATATATATTATATATATATTATAATAACCAGTAGCTTTATTACCAGTAGCTTCACTAACAGTAGCTTCACTACCAGTAGCTTGACAAACAGTAGCTTCACTAACAGTAGCTTCACTAACAGTAGCTTCACTAACAGTAGCTTCACTACCAGTAACTTCACCACCAGTAGCTTCACTAACAGTAGCTTCAATAACAGTAGCTTCAATAACAGTAGCTTCACTACCAGTAACTTCACCACAGTAGCTTCACTACCAGTAACTTCACCACAGTAGCTTCACTAACAGTAGCTTCAATAACAGTAGCTTCACTACCAGTAACTTCACCACAGTAGCTTCACTACCAGTAACTTCACTACCAGTAGCTTCACTAAAAGTAGCTTCACAAACAGTAGCTTCACTAACAGTAGCTTCACTATCAGTAGCTTCACTATCAGTAGCTTCACTAACAGTAGCTTCACTAACAGTAGCTTCACTATCAGTAGCTTCACTAACAGTAGCTTCACTAACAGTAGCTTCACTACCAGTAGCTTCACTACCAGTAGCTTCACTAACAGTAGCTTCACTACACAGTAGCTTCACTAACAGTAGCTTCACTACCAGTAGCTTCACAAACAGTAGCTTCACTAACAGTAGCTTCACTACAGTAGCTTCACTAACAGTAGCTTCACTACCAGTAGCTTCACTAACAGTAGCTTCACTACAGTAGCTTCACAAACAGTAGCTTCACTAAACAGTAGCTTCACTACCAGTAGCTTCACTAACAGTAGCTTCACTAACAGTAGCTTCACTACCAGTAGCTTCACATAACAGTAGCTTCACTAACAGTAGCTTCACTAACAGTAGCTTCACTAACAGTAGCTTCACTACCAGTAACTTCACTAACAGTAGCTTCACAAACAGTAGCTTCACTACCAGTAGCTTCACTACCAGTAGCTTCACTAACAGTAGTCACAACAGAGCCACAAACATAGTTCATACAGTAGCTTCACTAACAGTAGCTTCACTAACAGTAGCTTCACTACATAGCTTCACAACAGTAGCTTCACTACCAGTAGCTTCACTAACGTAGCTTCACAACAGTAGTCACTACCAGTAGCTTCACAAACATGTTCACTAACAGAGCTTCACCCAGTAGCTTCACTAACAGTAGCTTCACAACAGTAGCTTCACTACCAGTAGCTTCACACATAGCTTACAACAGTAGCTTCACTACCACTAGCTTCACTAACAGTAGCTACTAACAGTACTTCACAACAGTAACTTCACTACCAGTAGCTCACAAACAGTAGTTCACTACCACTAGCTTACACATAACAAGTACTTCACAACAGTAGCTTCACTACATAGCTTCACAACAGTAGCTTCACTACCACTAGCTTCACTAACAGTAGCTTCACTAACAGTACTTCACTACATACTTCACTAACAGTAGCTTCACACAGTAGCTTCACTACCAGTAGCTTCATAATACTCACTAGCTTCACTAACAGTAGCTTCACTACCAGTAGCTTCACTACCACTAGCTTCACTAACAGTAGCTTCACTAACAGTAGCTTCACTAACAGTAGCTTCACTACAGTAGCTTCACAAACAGTAGCTTCACTAACAGTAGCTTCACTAACAGTAGCTTCACTAACAGTAGCTTCACTAACAGTAGCTTCACTAACAGTAGCTTCACTAACACTAGCTTCACTAACAGTAGCTTCACTACCAGTAGCTTCACTAACAGTAGCTTCACTAACAGTAGCTTCACTACCACTAGCTTCACTAACAGTAGCTTCACTACCACTAGCTTCACTAACAGTAGCTTCACTACCAGTAGCTTCACTAACAGTAGCTTCACTAACAGTAGCTTCACTACCAGTAGCTTCACAACAGTAGCTTCACAACAGTAGCTTCACACAGTAGCTTCACTACCAGTAGCTTCACAAACCAGTAGCTTCACTAACAGTAGCTTCACTACCAGTAGCTTCACTAACAGTAGCTTCACTACAGTAGTCATACAACTCACACAGTAGCTTCACTAACAGTAGCTTCACACAGTACTTCACTAGTCTTCACAACAGTAGCTTCACTAACAGTAGCTTCACTAACAGTAGCTTCACTAACAGTAGCTTCACTAACAGTAGCTTCACTAACAGTAGCTTACACTCACACAGTACTTCACTACAGTAGCTTCACTATCAGTAGCTTCACTACAGTAGCTTCACTAACAGTAGCTTCACAAACAGTAGCTTCACTAACAGTAGCTTCACTACCAGTAGCTTCACTAACAGTAGCTTCACTACACAGTAGCTCACTACCAGTAGCTTCACAACAGTAGTTCACTACCAGTAGCTTCACAACAGTAGCTTCACTGAACAGTAGCTTCACTACCAGTAGCTTCACTACCAGTAGCTTCACACCAGTAGCTTCACTAACAGTAGCTTCACTACCAGTAGCTTCACACAGTAGCTTCACTACCATAGCTTCACTACCAGTAGCTTCACACCAGTAGCTTCACCACCAGTAGCTTCACTACCAGTAGCTTCACTACCAGTAGCTTCACTACCAGTAGCTTCACTACCAGTAGCTTCACTACCAGTAGCTTCACTACCACTAGCTTCACTACCACTAGCTTCACTACCAGTAGCTTCACTACCAGTAGCTTCACTACCAGTAGCTTCACTAACAGTAGCTACAACAGTACTTCACTACCAGTAACTTCACTATCAGTAGCTCTCACTAACAGTAGCTTCACTACCACTAGCTTCACAACAGTAGCTTCACTGAAAGAACTTCACACAGTAACTTCACTACCATAGCTTCAAAAAGTGTTTCACTAACATAGCTTCACGACATAGCTCACTAACAGTCTTCACTAGACAGTAACTTCACTGAAAGTAGCTTCACATACAGCTTCATACAGCTGCTCTACGTAACTAGCTTCCTAACAGTCTTCACTAACAGTAACTTCAACGCTACCAGTACTCACTACCAGTGCTCACTAACAGTGCTTCACTAAATGGCTTACAATGTGCTTCCTACCAGATGCCACACAGTACTTTCACTAACGTAGCTTCATATTACCAGCTAGCTTATCATACGTAGCTTCACTAGACAGTAGCTTCACTACCAGAACGTTCACCACAGCAACGCTTCAATAACAGTTGACTCTCACACCACTGTCTTTCAACTGCTCCAGAATGCTGTCCTCTGGTGCTTCTAACAGTGATGGCTGTCCTACCAGTGAGCTACTACCAGTAGCTTCACTACCAGTAGCTTCACTAACAGCTAGCTTCACTACATAGCCACTACCAGTAGCTTCACCACCAGTAGCTTCACCACCACTAGCTTCACCACCACTAGCTTCACTACCAGTAGCTTCACTACCAGCAGCTTCACCACCACTAGCTTCACCACCACTAGCTTCACCACCACTAGCTGTCTTCAGCGGCCAGGGAATAATCATCTTGATTTCTTTCTGACTAACGCCAAACCTGATACAGCTCCTGGAAGACAGGAGGCAATCAGGTTTCATCCGAGGAAGGGGAAGTGTAGCTCCAGTTCATGGATCAAGAACTCCTCAGCAGCGTCAAGTCACCTTTTCCTCTCCGCCTTTAAAAAGATGATATTCTGTTCAATATTATTGTCTAACATTTTTACTGATCTCTATTTTATCATTTGTTTTAATGTGGTTCATTCTGCACCTCCCTAACTCCATCTGGTATAAGTGTTCGTCATCATTATTTACAAGCTCATCCCTTCGTTAATTCTTCTGGTTTTTCCTAAGGGGCCAGATGTGCCGCTCCTGGGAAGCCAGATGTGCCGCTCCTGGGAGGCCAGATGTGCCGCTCCTGGGAGGCCAGATGTAGCCGCTCCTGGGAGGCCAGATGTGCCGCTCCTGGGAGGCCAGATGTGCCGCTCCTGGGAGGCCAGATGTGCCGCTCCTGGGAGGCCAGATGTGCCGCTCCTGGGAGGCCAGATGTGCCGCTCCTGGGAGGCCAGATGCGCCGCTCCTGGGAGGCCAGATGCGCCGCTCCTGGGAGGCCAGATGCGCATCTGCAGTGGTCTTTTTCCTGCTGCTTATTATTGACCATCTTCCATGAAAAATGGTATGGCGATACCGACAAGATGTGGAAAAACACTTATGTACAGTTCAGGACATTTATTAAAGAAAACGTTTCACCACTAGTGGCGAAACGTTTTCTCTAATAAATGTTTTGAACTCTACACAACTGTCTTTTTCCACACTGTCTTCCGAACCTGTTGTGCTCTGGTTCTTCGTGTAAAGTTGCTATAGGAGTCTACGTCGCTACTCCCTGGAGATACCTGGAGAGGGTTTCGGGGGTCAACGCCCCCGCGGCCCGGTCCGTGACTAGGCCCGGTCCGTGACCAGACCCTGTCCGTGACCAGCCCCGGTCCGTGACCAGCCCCAGTCCGTGACCAGCCCCGGTCCGTGACCAGCCCCAGTCCGTGACTAGGCCCGGTCAAAGTTCTGACTTCTCTAGCCTAAATTATTTTGTTTTACCACATCGGTTGTTTCCTACTAAGAATGTATAATTTTCCTGTCTAATCCCAGCCATCAGCCGACACATGACTCCCGAGAAATGCCATGGGATGGGAGTATCATGGTAGCGAGCACACTGCAATAAGCTCATCATAGTTCACAGCTCTATGAAGAAAACATTAAACTACTTTTCCCTTTTTATTGTGTTATTAAAATAAGCGCTTCACTGGGTGTTATGTTATTAATGTAAATGTTTTACAAACGTATCCATGACACATAACAATGACATAGAATATATATGAATGTACCCATGATGTATATGAATGCACTCATAATATAAACAGATGGATACATATTAGGCATCTTGACTCAGGTGATCGTAATAACACGATTACAAACAAACCAGGGAACGGGTGGGGTTTTGAACCATGGCGATGCATACCACCATAACTATTGTTATTTCAATCCAGAGCTACAAAGAGGATTGTTTAGTCTAGCGTAGCGTCGCCTCTCAGAGGAGTTCGTCCCTCTGGATCCCCGTCACACCTGAGGTGGACCAGGTGTCACTCCTCTCGGTGCATTAATAAGAACTGTGGCTTAAAACTAAGTGTAACAGGAGTATTACATGCACTCATTATATTCAGCTAAGCAGATTCGTTAAGTCCAAAGATTTTTTTTTCACTGCACGTAGTGTTATTGAGAAGAACTCACCATTTCGACGATGTAGGTAGTAAGTAGATGCGGGTAGCCCACTGACTGAATGACTAGTGGTTCTCGCGCCACTATTTATATGCTCTCCTCCCTCGCCCTCGCATCCCCCTCCATCCTCCAACATACTAATGCTATCATACCTCCTGGTACTCTGAATTCCTTTCTTGTATTTTAACCTGCAGATAGTAACGAGTTTGCAATTAATGTTGCTACTACCATCATATACTCTCATCGTCACTCCAATAGTCTGCGTTATGTACTGATAGTGGAAGAAATACCTCCGTCAACTGTGAATATTATTTCTTTCTGACGCCAGATGTAATTCAAACTGAGAATTAAAAAAAAAAATTCTCTCATCATTTACAAATACTATCTGGAAAACCCAGTGACGTCATGACGTTCTTCTTCCAGGTACGAAGGATTATTAGTTTCGGCAGCAACGTTCAATTTTAAACGCTTCTCAAGCTCTCCCAGAGAAGTTAGCATGAGGAGCCACCTAGTGTGCGTGTTTAGCAGCCATTCCAGGAGAGGTGAGGCCTCGAAGACTGTAAGGTAATACCTCACATGGCACACACACATGGCACCCACCCATGGCACCCAAGCATGGCAACCAAGCATGGGATCCCGGCTATAGAATACGTTGGACAAGGGAAAACATTGTACTGTCGTTTTTCAAGACATTCGCTACAAAGTAAAGGGTTAGTGGGACATTAATGTTGGAAACCGGTTGGGAGGAGGTTACTGGGAAAAAGGGTGAGGTTCTTACCCAAACTAGGGAAAGAACCTCAAGAGAGACTACCCAGGCTTGGGTAAGTTTATTCAGGTTAACACAAATACAGTTACATAGATTATCACACATAGCAGAATATGTGTAAAGAACCCTCCAGGATAACCCAGAAAAGTCAGACAGAGTGATCTATTTCCATTGCGGTCCTTTTACCTTATTGTTATAATATAAAGGAGATAATATCATATTATTATTCTATAAAAGAGATAATATCTTATTATTACACTATAAAGGAGATACACTAAGAATAAAGTAAGATTACATGTGTGTTAGCTAAAAAAAATAAAAAATCATTCTCCTCCCTTTCTGTCGCTACATTCATTAGGTACCTTTTGGCTCTCTTCTTGAACTGGTTCATGCTGTGACTGGCTTTGACATGTGCAGGCAATCTGTTCCATTGTAATAATATTGGTAGAATTACCGACAATATGTTAGTAAAGGACACAATGTACTAATGTGACATTTATTGTGGCAACGTTCGCTCTCCAGGAGCTTGAGAAAGCTCCTGGAGAGCGAAACGTTGCCACAATAAAATGTCACATTAGTTGCATTTGTGTCCTTTTACTTAACAATCTGTTCCATTCCTTTATTGCTGTACAATAAAAGGTGTTTGAAGCCTGGCCACTGACTGTGGGTACTACAAAGTTGTGCTCTCTCCCCCTAGTACTATGACTGCTTTGGTTCCCAGCCTTGACAAAATTGGCAGAAAGATATTCTGGTCACTGTTTGTGAGCAATTTTATAAACTTGATTTAACTTCAGTTGTTTTACTCTATCTTTAACATTCAGCATATCCAATTGTAATTCGTCCTGGCCTACATGTTCTCTTGGACCCAGGTCCAGGATGAATCTTACCATTTTGTTCTGGGTGATTTGCAGTCTATCTTTCAGTTTTATTGTCAAGGCAGAGTACCATGAAGAGCAAACGTAGTCCATATGACATTGTATAAGGGCTAGACATAGGGTCCTGCGAGCCTCAGTAGGTAGACACTGTGCTTGTCTGTAGAGGAACTTCAGTCTGGCATTCGCTTTCTTTACTACACTGTTCCCTATCAGTTCTCCTGACATGCATGGGTCAAAGGGGATTCCCAAATATTTTACTGAGGAAACTGAAGTGATGGGTTCCCCATTACACCGGACATTAAAATTATTTACCCTTCTCAGTTTATGTTTCGTGCTAAAGAGTATGGCTTCAGTTTTCCCGAGGTGTAACGATAGTTTGTTGTCTACTAACCATTTGCTGCAGGAGTCCAGTTCCTGTGTTAGTACATTAGCTATATCTTGTGGGTCTTTACCTGACACTAACAGAGCACTGTTATATGCATACAGTCGGAGTTTGCACTTAACACTAATGGACATGTCATTTACATAACAAAGGAATAATGAGGGACCCAGAATACTATCTTGGGGAACTCCATATGCTATCGGCAGGGATTCTGATTCTGTTTTGTTGATTTTGACAATTTGTTTCCTGTTGCTAAGGTAGGACTTAAACCAGTCTACAGAACCTATGCCGATAGCTTGAAGTTTCTTACACAATATATTGTGGTTGACAGTATCGAAGGCCTTTTGCAGGTCTAAGGTTACCATACCTATGAGGTTCCCTATCGACATTTCAGTTCTCATGTGATCCATCAGATTAATTAGGGACCTGTCGGTTGAGTGTGATCTTCTAAAGCCTGATTGGTAACTATGAAGAATGTTGTTGTCATTAAGATACTTAACTACTTGACAGTACACCGCCCTCTCAAGAATTTTGGATGTTACACTGAGTATGCTTACATCAGACCTACTATTTTTCTTGAAGATAGGAGTAACTCTGGCCTCCTTGAACCCCTCTGGTACGGTATTTTTGGTGATGGACAGATTTATTATGTGAGCAATGGGGATTGACAATTCAGAGGCGCCATCTTTTAATAACTTTGACGGGAGGTTATCAGGGCCGGTGCTCTTAGTTGGGTTTAACCTGCTTAGTTCTTTTTGAACGAAGTCATGAGATACACTTTCTAGTTGACAACTATTTGGGGTTACCCCTTTATTGGTATAGTATGTTTTAAACTTATCAGAGTCTGTGTTAAAGGTATTTGATGCAGCTGGTAGCTTACTTACTAGTGTTGATGCGACAGTTGTGTAGTATGAATTAAAACAATTTGCCACTTTAGTTGTTTCGTGGCATACCTCGTGAGGATATACAAGTTCGAGAAGAACTGGGCCATACAAGAGTGTACTGGGAGGAAGAGTGTAGGCAGCCCTACTATAGTTACTCTTTCGATACTTCCCCACAGTCGCATTATCTGTGAAATTAGTAAAGTATATAGTAAGTAAAGTAAGTTAGAGGAATCCAGTGTTCTTTTATAATATTTAGTAAATGTTAAATCTCAGTCTGTTTAATTGTCCCAATCCGTCTATTCCACTATTATTAAGAAATTTGATAAAATATGTATAACTTTACTGTAAGAGGTGAGAGTAGTTGAGAAATCAACTAAAATAGTGTTGAAAATTAGCCAGCGACTGATTCACCAGCACAAGGATAGATTCTTACCATAGTATTGAGCACTGTGGAGGACGAGTTGATAAAGTAATGTAGGTTTAGGTGTCACAAAGCAAGTGTCGACACTACCGTCTGGATTTAAGTACTTCCGTGATCATGTAAGCTAGTGTGCACTTTCGTGACTGAAATCATTTGTACGGTTCCTTGACTATGTACTTCCGTGTGTATACTCACCTATTTGTGGTTGCAGGTATGTGTGTGTTTTACATTGTTATTGATCGTGTGGAAGTCTAATTATAGTTGGTTGTTTTAACTCACTTGCTTTACATAATCAGGAATAAAGTACTGGTTCAAGGCTTGATCCCTGCGGGACTCCACTTGGTATTCAGACTTAACCTGGTATGATTCTTCACACTTCGTATTCTCTTTTTCAGTTACTCCCTGAGTCAGTGGATCAACTCATTATGTCATATAGCTCACACACTGAGGTCCGGGGTTCGATTCTCCTCCGGTACGACTGGAAAACATTAGGGACGTGTTTCCATAAGACACCTGCTGTCCCTGTCACTGTTCACCCATCAGTTTAAAATGGGTACCTGAGTGTTAGTTGACTGGTATGGGTCGCATCCTGGGACAAAACTGACCTAATTTGCGGGAAATGCTCAGCATAACAAGGGGCTTTCTATATAGTAGTAAGTCATTGATGTCAGCTATGGCCTGTATGCCATGTACATGTACTTGTAGTAAATAAAGATATTATTATTATTATTATTATTATTATTATTATATTATTATTATTATTATTATTATTATTATTATTATTATATCTCCCTGTGCTTCCAGCTTGACAGAGGACAACAGAGAAAACCTGGCATACTGTGCAACAGACCTGGAAAGCTGGGACACGCCAGACCTGGGAAGCTGGGACACGCCAGACCTGGGAAGCTGGGACACGCCAGACCTGGGAAGCTGGGACACGCCAGACCTGGGAAGCTGGGAGACTCATCTCACTTTGGGGACGTGATTGTCCTCAGATGTCGGGGAATTCCTGAACCGTACGGATGCTGCTTCACACACACACACACCTCACTCAAGGAAAAGAATCTTGGGGAAGTATAATACCGAGCAAATCTGAGGCAGCATATGGGCGCCTGGCAAACCTAAGAATATCGTTTCGACACCTGAGTAAGGAATCGTTCAAGATTCTGTACACCATGTACGTCAGGCCCATATTGGAGTATGCAGCACCAGTATGAAACCCACACCTGGTCAAACACGTCAAGAAATTAGAGAAAGTGCAATGGTTTGCAACAAGACTAGTCCCGGAGCTAAGAGGTATGTCCTACGAGGAGAGGTTAAGGGTAATCAACCTGATGACTCTGGAGGACGAGGGGGGATAGGGAACACATGATAACGACATATAAAATACTGAGAGGAATTGAAAAGGTTGATAGGGACAGAATGTTTTAGAGATGGGACACAGGAACAAGTGATAAAAACTGAAAGTTGAAAACTCAGATGAGTCACAAGGATGTTATGAAATATTTCTTCAGTTATAGAGTTGTCAGGAAATTGAATAATCTGGAAAGTTATGTAGTTGAGGCAGAATCCATACATAGCTTTAAGACAAGATACGATACAGCTCATGGAGCAGGGAAAGAGTGGACTTAGTAGCGATCAGCGAAGAGGCGGGGCCACGAGCTGTGAATCGACCCCTACAATCACAAAAAGGCGAGTACAAATATGTGAGTACAGAGGAGCTGTGAATCGACCCTTTCAACCACAAATAGGTGATTACAAATAGGTGAGAGCACACACACACACACACACACAACAAATATGTTAAGTTATTATGACACAGCAACAGTAATTGTTCAGATAAAAATGGATGGGAAAATTGTATTTATTTAGAATTAAAAAAAAAACTTTTGATGGTTCCCCATGAGAGACTAATTTTGAGAGGAAAATGTGAACATTTGTAAAAAAAATGGTCTCGTTGGGAGATGTCTCAACTGGGGTGCCCCAAGGATCTGTCCTTGCACCAGTAAGTATTTTAATTTATTTAAATTACTAGAAGGATTAAAACTCTGTGAGTATGTTTGCGGATGATATAAACAATCGTAGGTAAAATAAATGATAAAAATGATTGCATATCTTTACAGGATAATTTGGAGTGATAGAATGATGATGGAACTGGATATAGATAAATGCCATGTATTGGGAACAGGACAGTGAAATCCCTCCACATGAAGAATATAGACTGTGACAAACTTATTGGAAGTATCAGAGAGAGAGAGAGAGAGAGAGAGAGAGAGAGAGAGAGAGAGAGAATAGCAATGAAGATTTCTTTATTATTTTTTTGCTCATTTTACCTTAGAGGGAGACTACCGATGAGGTATACTATAATAATAATAATATCTTTATTTACTACAAGTACATGGTATACAGGCCTAGCTGACATCAGTGACATACTACTATATAGAAAGTCCCTTGTTATGCTGAGCATTTCGGGCAGATTAGGTCAGTGTCCTAGGATGCGACTCACACCAGTCGACTAACACCCAGGTACCCATTTTACTGATGGGTGAACATAGACAACAGGTGTAAAGAAACACGCCCAATGTTTCTGCCCTGGCTGGGAATCGAACCCAGGCCCTCGCCGTGTGAAGCGAGAGCTTTAGCCACCAGAGCCCTACTGCTACTACTACTACTACCATTACTACTACTGCTACTACTACTACTACCATTACTACTACTGCTACTACTACTACTACCATTACTACTACTGCTACTACTACTACTACCATTACTACTACTGATACTACTACTACTATAATAATAATAATAATAATAATAATAATAATAATAATAATAATAATAATAATAATAATAATAATAATAATAATAATAATAATAAATTTCAGTATACAAATAAAAAACCGTAGACACACTGAGATACAATTTACAAGTAAAATAAACCACATAACTTTTATTGCATACAAAACAAAATAATAACATTAATACAGTACTGGAAACTACATCAGCCAGGTGCAGGAGGATCCGAAAAGCTCGTCGAAGTTCTCACGGAGATAAGATTGATTGATTCTCTCTCTTTATTATTTCCTCTCGACAAATATATTCAAGGTACGACTGGATTTTCTGGAGAAAATTATGTCAGCCTCTAGAGCGATGTAATGACGGAGGGAGAGGCGGAATTTAACGCCATGCGGGGAATTATTGATGCTGATGATGTAGTGTGTGGGAGAATTGTTTCTTTTACAAGAATTTGGAAAACGTTCACAAGGACTGGTAGAGCGTTTATAAGGAGTCGTATAGCGTTTACAAGGAGTGGTAGAGCGTTTACAAGGAGTGGTATAGCATTTACAAGGAGTGGTACAGCGTTTACAAGGAGTGGTACAGCGTTTACAAGGAGTGGGAAAACGTTTAAAAAAATAATTTAGAATTTACAAGAAGTGGGAAAGCGTTCGCAAGGACTGATTTAGAATTTACCAGGAGTGAGGCATCATTAACGAGGAGCTAGATAGTATTCACAAAAAAGTGAGAAAGCCTTTACAATCAACGAGATAGCTGAATAAGACACGTATGCAACACCTGGCTATCGTTAATGAATCTAATACAGAGGACTGAGACCTCTATACTGGAGCCCGTGGAAGTAGTGGGGGGAATGCAGCAGCTAAAGGCATGGTAATACGTGGGCGGGGCTCTATAGGGAAAAGTACGTTAAATCCATAAGGTGAACCAGAAATTTAGCAATGGAGTTGTAGAAGATATTCTCTGGCCCAAGATTCAGTGATGTTGCTGTGTCAGACAAGTATCATCTCACTATATTTTCTACAACTCTATTGTTAAATCTCTGGCCCACCTTATGATCCTGACCTGCTTTCACTCGTGGTCCCCGTCCACTAAATAAATTATGTGATGAATAATTATATAACAAATAAAATATTAAATCAAATTGTATTTTGAAGTCTTTGACCTCCGAAAATTTAAATAACATCAAATTATTGATGGATAGTTATGCAAGTAATAAATGGGGAAATAATAATAATGATTTCGCAATATAAAAGTCAACATAGGGAATATACTAAAAAAATTGTTATATATCTCATAGTTTATCTAGACAGAGAGTTTACCTTAATCCCTATTTTAGGGGTTGAAATATTCTTGAACGCTTAAAGACCCAATACAGTCAATATAGGTTTTTATCACTATATTTGCAAAGTATCACTATACTTACATAGTATCACTATCACTATACTTACATTGTATCGCTATTACTATACTTATATAGTACCACTATCACTATACTTACATAGTATCACTATTACTATACTTACATAGTACCACTATTACTATATACTTACATAGTACGAGACTAACAAGGGAACCAAAATATTTCCTAGAGGAACTTTGCTTATTAATGACAAATGTTTCGATTCATTGTTGTTGGTTTGAATAATATGTTTCCTAGCATTCAAGTATATGCACCAAGAGGTATATATATTCCAGTTATATACACTGAAAGCTTTCTTTAATATATATTTTAGAATTTGTGCATGTTAGTGTCTGAGTTGCGAACCTTCATGACCAAAGTGTAGTCGATATTGGGTCAAACTAACACACTAAAAATATAATCACCTGGTATATACATTAATATATGACTGCATGAATCAGTGTATTATTATACAGAGCTAACTTAACCCATGTCCTTTTAATTTTTGCTCCTTCAATGACTTAAAACGCTCGTGTTGTTCATGGGGGTCTTAGACATAATTAACCTATTAAAATCATCGTAATCTCTGAAGATTGAGAATAATAACACAGACATAAAAATATTTTCCATTATAGGCTACACGGGAACACAGTTTGCCAAAATGCAAAGCTTTTTATCTGGTTTATAGCACATTTTCCCTTTCATATATGTAGGCCATCATGGCAGCTTATGGTAAGGAGAATTGTAAAATAGAAAAATTTATATCTTTTCCTTTAATTATATTAACATATGTTATATTTAAGAAATATTTCAACAATTCTTTAATTTAGTTCTTATTCTGCAATTTATTTGAGAAACGTAGTACGTCTTACAATGATAATTATGAATTGATATATATTACTTCGCTACACAAGCAGGATATAATATTGGCTTTGTATTTGTTGGTTGTGAGTGGCAGCTCAGTTTGGATCTCTCTAAGACAAATACACTTCTTTCTTCTATTTAGGCAAGTCTACAGTTTTCTTAATTGTATTTGTTGTAAGTTTTATGCAGTTGTCTGCCTTTTAATCGTACACATTAGCCAGGAATCACTTTATGTTTACTCTACCGGACACTGGTAAATGGGGCAACTTTTTATAAGATAAAGATAAAAATACTGTAATTGACATTAATTTCTACTTATTTATGAGGATGTAAAACACAGTAACACGATATATTAGACATTTAATAAATTATAAGGAAACTAGGCTGGCATTTATGTACTCAATAGCTAGGAAATAAGTGACGTTGATTAAGTAAGTTTATTCAGATACAGGTACACATAAATAGTTACGTAAATAATCATACATAGCAGAATATGTGTAAATTACCAAGGATAACCCCCAAAAAAGGTCAGACAAAGTGACTTATTTCCATTGGGGTCCTTGTAATATCTTATTATTTTAACCTTGATATTTTTGAGGGGTTCGTGACCCTGGAGGGGGGCCCCGTGATGATGGTGAGGGGCTCTTTGATCCAAGGAAGTAAGTAAATAAGTTTATCTAGGTAGGGGTATGCATAAGTACAATTGTCATACATAGTGCACTGAATCTGATTGCCACCCATTCCCCAGACACTATGACCCGTATGGGTTTAGCACTTCCCTTACACATAATAATAATGTAGAATATGCATAATTAATATAATATAATATATAGAACTATAGGGGGTGGTAGAGGAATAAATACTCAAGCAACTCTGAGGAGAAATTCCAGAATTGCTCTGAAGTACAGTATGTTTATTTTCTCTTCCGAGGCTGTGGATCCCCAGTCAACACTGGAGGTGGTACCTCCCCATATAATGTAGTAATAATAAAATTATGGTAATAGGGACTCACAGCTCCAGTTAAGGGATATTCGTGGCTGAAGTGGGGGAATGAAAGTGACTTTGCTGAGTTATCCTGGATTATTAAGCCTCATTAATAATCCAAACAAAATCTTCTCCATCTTTGTCTAAATCTACATACTTTACCTCTTATATGGCCATAACATCTGTGTGCCCTCAAAACCATTGTAAAAAAAAAAAAGAACTTTCATGTTATGTTTGCAAATATACATCTTTGCAAATATACAGGGTCTAAAGCCAGCGACGAACAACAAAATACCTTACATCCGTGGACTGCTTACAGAGTCAAATGCAATGTTTGCGGTTTTCACAGAGACCCACATAAAGGATCACTTGGACAATGAAATATGGATCTCGGGTTACAACCTATACAGATGTGACAGATTGAACAGGCAAAAGGGGGTGGGGTTGCCTGTATATCACAGAGTCACTTTATATGCTCAGAACTACTAAATGCCTCAAATGATGTAGTTGAAGTTTTAGCAGTAAAAATCGAGAACCAAAACCTGGTCATTGTGGTTGTATACAAGCCTCCAGATGCAATGTCCCAACAATTCCAGGAACAGCTTTTGAAAATTGACCACTGTCTGGAAAACCTTCCAGCTCCTGCCCCCAACATCTTGCTCCTGGGGGATTTCAATCTAAGGCACCTAAAATGGAGGAATATAGTAAATAATGTTGTAGCAGAGATAACACCAGGAGGCAGCTCAGATGAAAACTCTCACACACATGAGCTTTTAAATCTCTGCACCAAATTCACCTTAAACCAGCAAATAATAGAGCCTACAAGATTGGAGAATACGCTGGACCTCATCTTCACTAACAATGATGATTTGATTCGAAATGTCATCATATCTAAAACAATATACGTACAATGGATCCCCGGACAATTATGTAAGTGTATTTTTGTAAGTGCCTTTGTAAGTGTATTTTTGGGAGTCTGAAACAGACTAATCTAATTTATATTCGTCCTTATGGGAACAAATTCGTTCGGTAATGGCACTCGAACAGCCTTCTGGAAAGAATTATTGATGAAATCCGGGGTCCACTGTACTCAGATCACAACATAATAGAGGTCCAGACATGTATGCGGGGGGACCCCAGGCCAACAAAATGTGATTAGTCGCGAAGGCGCCTTCACCAAATTTAACTTCAATAATAAAAACATGAGGTGTGATCAAGTAAACCAAGTCCTAAATGATATAAACTGGGAAGATAGCCTAAGCAACACGGTTCTTATCCTATGTCTAGAACAAATTAACTCTGTGGCACTTGAGGTATGCTCAAGGCTTATTCCCTTAAGGAAAAGGAGGAGAAGATGTAAACTAGAAAGAGAAAGGTGCTCCCTATACAGGCGAAGGCAAAGAATAACAGAGCAGCTACAAGAGGCCAATATATCTGAAATACGTAGGGAGACACTGGTCAGAGAAATAGCAAACATCGAACTAAAGCTAAAGGAATCTTACAGGAGTCAAGAAACGCGAGAAGAACTAAAAGCCATAAATGGAATTTAAAGAAACCCAAAGTATTTCTTTTCTTATGCCAAATCAAAGTCGAGAACAACATCCAGTATTGGTCCCCTACTTAAATGGGATGGGTCCTACACAGTTGACAGCAAGGAAATGAGTGAGCTAGTAAAGTCCCAATATGACTCAGTTTTTAGTGATCCGCTAACCAGAATGAGAGTTGAAGACCTAAATGAATTTTTTATGAGAGAGAGACAGAATTTGGTAGACACACACCTATCTGATATTATTCTGACCCCAAATGACTTCGAAAAGGTGATAAATGACATGCCCATGCACTCTGCCCCAAGCCCAGACTCGTGGAACTCCATGTTCATCAAGAACTGCAAGAAGCCCCTATCACGTGCTTTTAACATCCTATGGAGAGGGAACATGGACACTGGGATCGTCTCACAGTTACTAAAAACAACAGACATAGCCCCACTTCACAAAGTGGGCAGTAAAGCAATAGCAAAGAACTACAGACCAGACCAATAGCGCTAACGTCCCATATCATAAAAACCTTTGAAAGGGTTCTAAGAAGCAAGATTGCCACCCATCTAGATACCCATCAGTTACACAACCCAGGGCAGCATGGGTTTAGAGCAGGTCGCTCCTGTCTGTCCCAACTACTGGACCTCTACAACAAGGTCCTGGATGCTCTAGAAGACAAACAGAATGCAGATGTAATATACACAGACTTTGCAAAAGCATTTGACAAATGTGACCATTGTGTAATAGTGCACAAAATGCATGATAAAGGGATAACAGGAAAATTAGGTAGATGGATCTATAATTTCCCAACAAATAGAACACAAAGAGTAGTAGTCAACAGAGTAAAGTCTGAGGCGGCTACGGTGAAAAGCTCTGTTCCACAAGGCACAGTACTTGCCCCCATCTTGTTCCTCATCCTCGTATCGGACATAGACAGGGATATAAGCCACAGTGTCGTGTCTTCCTTTGCAGATGACACCTGAATCTGCATGACAGTGTCCTCCATTGAATACACTGAAAGACTCAAGGCTGACGTCAACCAAATCTTTAAATGGGCTGCAAAAAACAGTATGAACTTCAATGATGAGAAATTTCGATTACAGTGGACCCTCACTATTCTAACATTCTTCATTCCAGAATGCTGTTCAAGTGCTGTTACCAAACGAATTTATTCCCATAAGGAATGATGTAAATTAGATTAGTCCATTTCAGACCCCCAAAAATACATTTATAAAAGCACTTACAATAATAAACTTACATAAAAGGGCGAGTTTGGAGTGTTCGAATAGTGAGGGTCCACTGTACTCCGATATGGAAAACGTGAGGAAATTAAAATTTCATCTGAGTATAAAACAAATTCCAACCACACAATAGAGCGAAAAACTAATGTCAAAAACTTGGGAGTGATCATGTCAGAGGATCTCACCTTCAAGGACCATAACACTGTAGCAATCGCATCTGCTAGAAAAATGACAGGATGGATAATGAGAACCTTCAAAACCAGGGATGCCAAGCCCATGATGACACTCTTCAGGTCGCTTGTTCTATCTAGGTTGGAATATTGCTGCACCTTTCAAGGCAGGTGAAATTGCTGACCTAGAAAATGTACAGAGAACCTTCACGGCACACATAACTGGGATAAAACACCTCAATTACTGGGAACGCTTGAAGTTCCTAAACCTGTACTCCCTGGAACGCAAGCGGGGGAGATACATGATTATATACACTTGGAAAATCCTAGAGGGTTTAGTACCAAACTTGCACATGAAAATCACTCGCTATGAAAGCAAAAGACTCGGAAGATGATGCAACATCCCCCCAATGAAAAGCAGGGGTGCCACTAGCACGTTAAGAGACAACACAATAAGTGCCAGGGGCCCAAGACTGCTCAACTGCCTCCCAGCATACATAAGGGGGATTACCAATAGACCCCTGGCTGTCTTCAAGCAGGCACTTGACAAGCACCTAAAGTCGGTACCTGACCAGCCGGCTGTGGTTTGTATGTTGGATTGTGTGCTGCCAGCAGTAACAGCCTGGTTGATCAGGCCCTGATCCACCATGAGGCCTGGTCCCAGACCAGGCCGCGAGGGTGTTGGCCCCCGGAACTCTCCAGGTATACTCCAGGTATTTACAAAATCTTGTTTTCCCTCTTATTTAGACTATTTTGTAGTTTTGTCTTAGAGCATGTGAAATTGATGGTTGTCATTGATCCAGGTTAAAGAACAACAAGTTGTTCTTGATTAAACCACAGTTGAGCTCTTGGTTGACTTCTTTTTATCACTGTCACGTTTGAGAAGCGGTTCTCACACACTTGCTTATTGGACATGCAAGACTGATACATAGCTGTCACATGGAGAAGCACCCAACACCTCTGTGCAACTTGTCAGGTTTCTTTGACAGTTAAACATCTTTTGTGCCATTTACCAAAGACCAGGTAGCATTCATTTTAATTTTATTTATGTTTTACTTGCTTTTCTTCTTTGCAGTTTATAGGTCCACTAACATAATACTGTACACTATATCATGCCGTGCCTAACAGTGCCTATAGAAGAATCCTCATCCAAATTGGAAGCAACATGACTTTCATGGATGTGTATTATATCTCCCTGATGTGCCCATAGGAAGGCACAAGTGTGGACCAGGATTTCCTGGCAGACAGTAGGGGTCAAACCTTTACCCATTGAGTAAGAGTGGCAGAATTAAAGACAACACCCCAAATGGATGCAAGAAGGGTCTGCACAGAGTAGTATTGGGGTACCACAGCAGGAAGTGCTTCACCATCTGTGGTTGAGAGAGTCACCATAGGCAGGATGGGAAATCTTTCATCCTGAGGTGTTGAGCAGGACTGCCAGCCTTGAATTCCCCACTCAAAGTTGGGTAAGAACTACATCCTCTGAATGATTGAGATGATGCATCCAAATAAGAACTGTTGAAAGACCAGACTGAGCCCATTGCTGAGGAATAGGGAAAAGAAGTCCAGATCTTCCTGCCAGAGTTGATGGACTTCACACCAAATTCCCTTTGTGAACTCAGTGCTTTCCAGTTCGAGGAGGAGGATGGTAGGAAGTATGTGTGCGAGGGACATTGCCTGATGAACCATTTTATTGCCCTGGATGCCAACATACGCTATATCCACTGAAGGGAGATGTTCCAACCTTGAATCTGTAGGAAGTGTAGCAGAAAAAGCTTGTCCTTTCATTTCAGAAAACCTTCTCCTTTCAGGAAGTCATACTTTCAGTAGAGAAGCACTGTGTTCTCATGTTTTGATTGAAACTGATTTACTATGAAAATTTACCTTTGTTTGTTAGCTCGTGCCTGGCCCAAGGCCAGGCTCCTGGAGTAGAAAAACTCTATAAAGTCATCAAAAGTATATATCAAAGGTAAAGGTATGTCATAAGTTCACCTTTTGCACTTCGTTCCATGGCCAATAACTCCCCAAAGAATTATGGTGCTTTGTAACACTTAGGAGTTGAGCATATTTTGTGACTATACAATACTAATATTAATAATTCCTTTATTTTGTACCACATTATAGTGAAGAGAGCAAAAATATATTTGCTAATAGAAAATTACAGTTGTAGTTACAGTTACAGCAATATTGAAGCTTGAAGGCAATAAACTTGTGGCATTTATAAAGCGAAAAGTGTGATTCCAACAAAAATTAGTCTTTTCTAGGTTAAATCTACATAATATTCGTATATACGTACCATTTTTTCTCAGCTGTCGTATCTGAGCTCCTCTGCAAAGACAGTGATTATGTATGAGTGTGGTGAAAGTGTTGAATGATGATGAAAGTATTTTCTTTTTGGGGATTTTCTTTCTTTTTGGGTCACCCTGCCTCGGTGGGAGACGGCCGACTTGTTGAAAAAACAAAAAAAAAAAAACGTACCATTGTTGTACAGTGGACCCCCGAGTTACGAGCACCTCGGAAATCGTACAATTATGTAAGTATAATGTTGTAAGTGCTTTTGTAAGTGTATTTTTGGGGGTCTGAAATATACTAACCTACTTGACATTATTCCTTAAGGGAGAAAATTTGTTCGGTAATGGCACTTGAGCAGGCTTCTGGAATGAATTATGCTCGTTACTTGGGGGTCTACTGTATATTTAAAATATATGCTCTAAGAACCATTGTTGTACTAGAAATATTTTACTAGGTAAAATATTTGTTGATTTCCTGAATAAAGTTTGTCTTGTCCTATCCTGTCAAAGGTGAGTTAGTTCTTTACTTAGTTAAGCCATTACAATGATAAAAGCTTGAATTAATGGACCCTATGTCTTTCAGATTTAGTGGGCAAAATTTGTGGCCACACAGTGTTCAGCCAGAATTGTCCACTGGGTAAATGGATTTTGGATTTAACAAAGTCTGTTTAATCCAGAATTATCCATTATTGTCATTTTCTGCTGGGTAAATTGATTCTGAATTTAACGGACAAAGTTTCTTAAATCTGGAATTGTCTGTTGTTGTTACTATCATGAAAAATCAATCTTGTCATTCAGATTTAACTGATAATTGGCACAGTGGACCCCCGGTTTTCGTACTGCTCCAAACTCGAACAATTATGTACGTAAGTGTATTTTTGTAAGTGCTTTTGTAAGTGTATTTTTGGGGGTCTAAAAGGACTAATCTAATTTACATTATTCCTTAAGGGAACAAATTCGTTTGGTAACGGCACTTGACCAACATTCTGGAAAGAATTAATTACGAAAACCAGGGGTCCACTGTACAGTGGTACCTCGAGTTACGAGCAGCTCCCATCTCAAACAATTATGTAAGTATATTTTTGTAAGTGCTTTTGTAAGTATTTTTGGGGGTCTGAAACGGATTAATCTAATTTTAATTATTCCTTATGGGAACAAATTCGTTCGGTATCGGCACTTGAACAGCCTTCTGGAACGAATTAAGTTCGTAACTCGAGGTACCACTGTATATACTATATTACTGGACAGCCTCTTCCCTCAGTAAGGCCACTAAATTGAGGTTTTACTGTGCAGTTTATAAAGTAAAAATATAGTAGACTGTCACCTTTCACACGAGTTATGTTCCTGATATCTAAGCTACAATGGTTACAGAATGGGCCACAGGGGTGTTGATCCCTGAAACCCTCTTCAGGTATACTCCAGGTATACAATTGAAAACGTGATATGTAGAGTGAATAACTTAAGGGAGAAATTGGATTATGTTCTTGACACAGATAAAAGCCAAAAGTATTTTTTTGAAATTCTTGACTTGACTAGAATAACCATAATTTAAGATAAGAAAAATTATTTTAAGTGACCTTTTTAGCTATATGTTCCTTACAATGTAAGATATGAAAAGCTTTCTTATTTTTGATGAATTGTGTAACTTAAACTGAGTACAGTGGTACCTCGGTTAACGATATTTTTTCATTCCAGAATGCTGTTCAAGTGCCATTACCAAACGAATTTATCCCCATTAGGAATAATGTAAAATAGACTAGTCCTTTTAGACCCCCAAAAATACACTTACAAAAGCATTTAAAAAAATAAACTTACATAAAAGGGTGAGTTTGGGGACCATCGTTAACCGAGGTACCACTGTATTTTTTAGATTTCTCAAGAACATAACTGAATTTTTCCTATATGTTCTTCAGTCCCGCTAACATGATTTCAGTTACTCCAGTTTTCGGGTAAGTAACTAGTGCATTAATTGGAACTCTATTCCAAAGATTGTAGGTAGAACTATGTGCAGTATTTAGTATTTTATTAAGCGTAAGCTATCGCGAGGCTTGGCAGAAGGTTTAAGAGGTCTTAGTTTAATTTATATTGCAGCACTTTAGGAGTGGCTTGCCATGGGTTCAAATACCATTCGGTCTCTAATTGTATGTTGTAGCTTTGCCCTATATCCTCAGAGTAACACCTTGTGATCAAAAAGATCAAATTAATATTTAGAATGAGCCATCAGAATGTTCATGGTTTTAGCTTTTATGGTTTCTGAAGCTAAAATTCTGTTTCAGCAGGGTAATTACATCTAAAGATGTATATCTGCATATATATACACACTGACAGTTGAATTCCCATTTTAAGGATTAAAGTAGTGTTGACTTGGTCACAAGTAAAAGGCAGCCTTTATGACCCTATTGCATTTGATGTCATTGAAAAACATATGAAATCATATTCGAGTTAGCTATTCCTTTATTTTAGGGATTGAAAAAGTCTTGACTGGTGGGGCACAGGTAAAAGGCAGCCTAAATGACCCTTGGGCATTCGAGAGGTTTTAAACCTAACGCCAGTTTGCCATTTCATTTCTTTCTTTTCTCATATGTGTATGTCACTGTACGCAATGTGAAACGTTATTTGAGTTATTCACGGAGCTTTTGAATGTTAGGATCAAAAACATTTACAAATTTGATACCTTCCAATGCATTTCAAATATCTCATAAAGCAGTAAATAATATATTTTTATTTTTGTTAATTTTTTCTAAAGGTTTAAATAAATATTGGATACAGGTCAACAGTATAAATTGAAAATTAGTTGGGGAAAAAAAAAGAGGTAATAGAAGAACTGTTTTGAAGTGAGAGAGAGTTGACGCTCGCGCAATAATGGTTAAGTGGTAGATGGACTGACACCTTCACAGTAGTAATGGTGGTGGTAGGTGGATTAACATCCTCACAGTTGTAGTGGTTGTGGTAGGTGGACTGACACCCTCACAGTAGGATGGTGGTTGGTGGACTGACACTCCTCACAGTAGTGGTGGTGGTATATGGACTGACACCCCTCACAGTACTGGTGGTAGTAGGTGGACTGACACCCCTCACAGTACTGGTGGTAGTAGGTGGACTGACACCCCTCACAATAGTGGTGGTGGTAGGTGGCCTGACATCCCTCACAGTAGTGGTGGTGATAGGTGGACTGACATCCCTCACAGTAGTGGTGGTGGTAGGTGAACTGACACCCCTCACAGTAGTGGTGGTGGTAGGTGGACTGACATCCCTCACAGTAGTGGTGGTGGTAGGTGGACTGACACCCCTCATTGATGGTGGTGGTAGATGGACTGACACTCCTCACAGTACTGGTGGTGGACTGACACTCACAGTAGTAGTGGTGGTGGTAGGTGGATTGACACCCTCACAGTAGTAGTAGTAGTGGTAGGTGGACTGACACCCTTCACACTAGTGGTGGTGGTAGGTGGATTGACACCCTCACAGTAATGGTGGTGGACTAACACCCCTCACAGTAATGATGGTGGTAGATGGACTGATGAAGATTGAGACACTTAAGCAGCATATGGGAATTTTTATTGAAGAAACGTTTCGCCACACAGTGGCTTCATCAGTCCAATACAAAGCAGAAAGTTGTTAGGAGAGGAGGAGTTTGAGGTAATCAGTCCCTCAGCCTGGAATCGATGTGTTCAGTCCATCACTCTTGTAGAAAGTACAGCATGGGGCCAGAGAAGTGGCTTATATGCTTGTCTTCAATAAAGATTCCCATATGTTGCTTAAGTGTCTCAATCTTCAGCTTGTCTGTTTTCAAAACTATTTGTCACACAAATGGACTGATACCCACTCACAGTAATGGTGGCAGTGGTAGTAGGATTTGCATCAGTTCAATAATGATGGTGATGGTAGGAGGATTTGCACCAGCAATGATGGTAGTATGACTTTCACCATTACAATTATGATGATTGTGGTGGTTGGAGGACTTGCACCATTACAGTAATGATGAGGGTGGTGGTTGGAGGACTGTCACCCGAACAGTAATGGTGTTGTAATCCCATTTATGGGGTTGTGGGTGAGATCAGGTATTTCCTGAGAGGTTAAACTATTCTGTAAGGCTTCTTTCTCCTCGTGTGGAGCTGCTGACGGCTACCAATGGCTTGAACATCCCTTCAACTGCAGTGACACGCCACCGCCAAGGTCTGGACACCTGTGTGTCTTCCTGTATATTATTATCGACTCGTATAGCGTGTTTTATTTGTGATGCTCGCTATCTTTATTTCTTAACTTTTGTATTCATGTTTATCATTTTTGTTTTGTTTTTAGTTGTTTTCTTTATCGTCGTGATGTCTCAGAAGAGGAGCAGCTGTTCATTGCCCTCTAGGTGACCTCTTCATTTATGATGCTAGCGCCTTCGTACTCAATCTTCCTATAGACTTTATCGACCAGTCAGCCAGGTCCACTTTCCCCTATGGAATTTATTTTAGAGTATAAGTTACACCAGACAAGGCTGGCCCAGGCCGGGCTACAGGAGGAGAAAACTTGAAACCCATTGTAGATAAAAGTTAAAGTATAAAGTGTCCCTTCTTTTGACCCCTCCCTTTGATTTATGCTTATAAATTCCCAGGTGACTTATTATATTTACTACTGGCTATGTATTCAACACTGGAAATACTGTAACCATGAATATCTCGTGTTCGTTTAAATAACTCTTAACAATATAAATTATTATAGATAAAAGCACTGAAGACACTCGTGTATAAAATTATCCTGGCACTTCCTTTGCGGGATATTATTACAGTAAAAAGTCGATGAGTGTGAGAGAACAAGCGAGACGCATGTGAGCAAATATGTTTGTGTTTATAGGGTTGTAGGAACGCTGCCAGAGTGCTTTATGGAACAGCGGAGGTGTGGAGGGAGAGAGGTTGCTTGGAGGAGTGGCTAGGATGTGCAGATAGGAGGGGTGCCTGGCGGAGTCGCTAAGTAAGGAAGAGAAGGGAGGAGGAGGAAATGACGGAGGAAGGGTGGGTACAGAAAGCACTGGAGGAGCAGAGGGAAGGTCTTAGGATCTCTCCTGTAGGCTGGTCATGTACTGCTAGATCGATGCTCTCTCTCTCTCTCTCTCTCTCTCTCTCTCTCTCTCTCTCTCTCTCTCTCTCTCTTTCTATGCCACTAACATTCCCACCCACTACCATCACCACCCACACACTCCTACCCTCCACCCTCACTCCCCCCCGCCCCCTCACTTTTCCCCCTCATCTCTTATATCCCCGCCCACCACCCACACTCCCCCCCCACCTATCATCATTTTGTTAGCTTTTGTTGCCGCTGTGTAACTATCATAGAATAGGTTAGCAGAGCCTTGTTAATGTATTCAGTTTTTCTAAAAAAAATAATAATAAAAAATCCCAACACCCTTACTCTCTACTCTCCAGGTATACCCTCCCTGGCGCGAGAAACATGTGGGCAAATTTCCTTCTACCCAGCTGCCTCGGCCCACCTATCAGGAAAAATAAACACCTGTGGGAATGTAGACTATGTAGCCTCACATAGCCAGGTATAGTAGAAAAGGCAGGTATATCACACAAGAATAATAGGCTTCTAGTATACTCTAGTACCCTTTAGTTTCTGGACGTGTTAATCATCCAGACAGACACCTCGTTGGTAGCCACCTGTAGAATCATAGAATGATATGGGCACATAGATAAGGAAGAGTTTGTGGTATTATCAGTACGGTGAACAAGAGTCTGTTATTTGAATTACGAAAAGGATCATTGCAGAAAAGAAGCTGAGAGAAAACGTCTTCACAACTGAAGTGGTTGAGAGTTGGAATGGCCTCCAAGACGAGGTAGTGTCAGCTACAACCACTTGTAACTTAGTGTGTTGGTGTTGTGTGACATAGTGATCTCAGAAGGTGGAATACCACTTGGATAGCTGCAGTCCTGCAACTACAGTAGGTAATTACACACACCACCCCTCCATCCTACACCCTCAAACCCCAGTACCCCTCCATCCTACGCCCTCCACTTCACAATACCCCTTCATTCTATACCCTCCACCCCACACCACCCTCCCACACCCTCCCCACTCCAACTCTATCCTTACCCTATACGCCTACTTTCTCCCACACCCTCTCCTGTACCCACTCTACCTAGCTTGCTTACCATTCCTCCTTTCTTCGCCTGCACTAACCTATTTGTGGTTGCAGGGGTCAAATCTCAGCTCTTGTCCCCGCCCTTTTAGTAATATTCTCTTACCGCTGTGCCCCTAGTATGTGTTGTATCCCCTAGTATGTGCTTTATCTCCTTATTCATGTGATTTGTTCCCTCGTATGTGCTTTGCTTTCTTGTAATATATATATATATATATATATATATATATATATATATATATATATATATATATATATATATATATATATAATGTAATCACTGCTGGGTGCGGTTATTAAAGGTGGTGTGTTGTGTGGGATCGATTGGGTGTAAGGGCTGCTGTTTTTTACCTCGTGTTTTAATGTTGTGGCACCATGTGGTGTTTTCGTTGTGGCACCTGGTGGTTTTTACGTTGTGGCACCTGGTGTTTTTTATGTTATGGCACCTGGTGGTTTCTAATTTGGAATTCATGGCGAGAACAGTTTTTTGTGTTGATAAGTATTAGTTTAAGTTTGGTTTATAGAGGAATGTTATCTTATATTTTAATACGATACACACCCAATTACATACACATTCAGCATGTGGACATAAATTGCTCGCGACACACACACACACACAAAATCATGTGCGCATAAGGTTTATTCATATGCGTTATAACATCTGCACATATGGTTTATACATATAATCATGCGTACACAACTTGTATATCCACATGTTGCAGTATGTGCACTCAGGGTTTCTACACAACCATGTGTACACAAGGTATAATAGGTGGGTGCTACTGCTTGTGCAGTCAAGATGAATAGACCATTGTAGGTAGTAAGTGAGCAAGGTAACCTGGGTGTGGTTTCTATGTGTATTTACTGTGTATTTCACAATACAGAAAGGTCCCGCTTATACAGTACCTTCTTTTCGGTGTTCCATGTTTTCCATGGCTTTCAGTGGAGTCACTGTTTCACCCGCTGGTGACTTATCGCCGGGGAGAGGAACACACTGAAGAGTGGCTTAATTTGAATCCAGCGAAAACGTGGAACACCGTAAAGAAGGTACTGTATATGCGGGGGCCTTCCTGTACTAAGAACAGAAAAAACAACAACCATTGAACGGTTCAAAATACTACTTGACTATCCAAAATGGTTTATGCAGAAAGTTCAAGCAAGAGCCAGTACCAGTTACTAGAGATCCAATCAGTAATTTTTTTTTTTTTTTTTAGATTTTGCCCCGAGGGGCAGGTTCAGTCATCCCGTGAGTGAACACGCCACCGTAATGACAGTCAACTACTGGGGCTGTAATAGTTGACAAGTCACTGGCGATATCAACCCCATCTTTTGCTGTTTCAATATACAGGTATCACCAAGGAGAAAAAATGAAGTAAGACAGTGGAAGCTGATAAATGCTTAATCTCTTACTATATGAAACCATGTGCAAGAGCATGAAAGAGTTAGTCCCTGCTCTCACGCATCTTAAAGGAGGATTAATGGTTGGAAACTCACAATCGATAATAGAGATTCTTATAGAAAAAAAATCATTTAAGCGATATGATATAGCCCCCCACTGTGTAAAAACCTTCCTCAAGGAGGTTCCTGGATGCCTTATAAGTTTAGTGCTCCTCCCCCATGAATATATGTACCGCTTTAAATAAAAGGTTCTTTGCATGTCTCTCTGCCACCAATGCTGTACCTCATTAACGTATAAAATAGATAAGCATGTAAACACGGAACCACCCTTGATGTACCCACCATATATGAAATAGTCTGCTAACGTTCTAACTAATCGTATATAGGATGAACTGGAAGAAATTTACTCACTGGGGTAACTGAGATCAGATATCTTTGCGCAATACAGTTTATTAATTTTCCAGCATATTGGGAATCGTAACCGTAGTATAAACCGGAAAGGTACTTCCATTATATACAAAATAAACTATGTTAACATTACGGCTCAATTTCTTTATCTCACAGGGCCAGCGAAAACCAGACTCTTGCCCTGAGTACCTTGTTCCTACCCTTCACCTAGGTTATAGGACCTTGTAGTTTGCTGAAGAGGACCTTATGAGGCCAAACTGCACAGTATACCTGGAGAGGGTTTTGGGGGTCAACGCCCCCTCGGCCCGGTCTGTGACCAGGCCTAATGGTGGAAGCAGGGCCTGATCAACCAGGCTGTTACTGTTGGCCGCACGCAACCCGACGTACGAACCACAGCCCAGCTGGTCAGGTACTGACTTTAGGTGCCTGTCCAGCGCCTTCTTGAAGACAGCCAGGGATCTATTGGTAATCCCCCTTATATATGCTATTAGACAGTGCCACATTCTAAGACACATTTGCATAATATTTGCAAAAAATGTGCAAATATTTTATTAGGATTAGACAAAATACATACGTTTTAAAGTGCATTTAAATTGTAATTAATTATCCACTTATTTTTGCATATGTAATAAAATATATATATTGGAGCCTGACACTGTTGATGGTGGATTACGCTCTTAGATATGGCCAGTAACTGGATAATTGATCTCTTGATAAAAGGATCACACTTAGCTAAAAATATCTGGATAAACTTAGTGTGTCAGATAGGATAAATTGCGCAATATGTGGTATGGTGGCTAGAGCTCTCGCTTCACACACGGAGGGCCCGGGTTCGATTCCCGGCGGGTGGAAACATTTCGACGTGTTTCCTTACACCTGTTGTCATGTTCACCTAGCAGCAAATATGTACCTGAGTTGTTAGTCGACTGGTGTGGGTCGCATCCTGGTTGACAAGATTGAGGACCCCAATGGAAATAAGACAGACAGTCCTCGATGACGCACTGACTTTCTTGGGTTATCCTGGGTGGCTAACCTTCCGGGGTTAAAAATCCGAAGAAATCTCTCTCTCTCTCTTACTTGCAGGCACACCCCAAAGTAGCTTGCCCTTAAAATTGTGTTGTGGAATCAAAGAAAACGTGGATAGTGGGTGGGTGTAGGAAGGTTGAAGCTTAGAGCAGGAAGACGTGTTTGGTGGTAGGCAGTGTTATCATGCCTGTATTGAGAGGAAGGTGTCTGCGCCTTCTTCTCCTGCCGTCTGCTCTGCCAGGCACTTGTTCGTCTGCTGTGCCCTCCCTCCCTGCGTTCGCCTTTGTCTAAGTGTCCCTTCTAAGTTGTTATGGCAATGATCGGAACATTGGCTACCACTCGAACTGTCTTCTTTTGGGTATTGTGATGGCGCTAGACATTCTTCCAAACTTCATTTTGAGTGACCTGAACGTCGTGTGCCTCCTTTGCCGAGTGCTTTTGAACGCACGCGCCGCCGTAGTTTAAAGTGGCCTGAACGCATCCTGTATTCTAAGTTCCTTACGGAGAGCTCTGAACGCATCCACCATCCTTTTAAGTAGATCGTTGTCCCCTTAGCAAAAGTGATTATATATACACCGTGGTGGTGCTCTTAACAGGAAAAAAAAAGTGTGAAGCGCCTTATGCATTTGCAAATTAACTATAATAAATACATACTTTAATAACATATGGGATAACGAAAAATCACATAAAAGTATGCAACAAATAAACACCAGCAGTGATATATGATGAGGTAAGTGTGTGTTGAGAGGCCGTGGCAGAAAGGTGGTGGGTGCCTTGGAATTAAAATAATAAATAATAGTTTTAATAAGGTTACCGACAGTATGTTAGTAAATAGACATATATGCAACTAATAAGACATTTACTGCTGCTACGTTTCGCTCACCAGGAGTTTTGTGAGGCCAATACTGGCAGTTCAATTACTGGCTTGGCTAAGCTCCTGGTGAGCTAAAAGTATCCACGATGGAAATAAATGGTATAAAATACCGACACAATGGAAAGATAAACACATAAGCAGTATAATGTGATCCTTTATTGACAACGTTTAAAAGTATCCACGTTAAATGTCTTAAAGTTGCACATGTGTCCATTGATATAATAATAATATAATTATTATTTATTTTCATCATAGTATATGGTTTACAAGCTGCTGCACGTTTATACAACTGCAATAAATACACTATTTTTCGGTATTCTTACATTAGGGTAACTTACGTAGATTTAACCTACTATAACTCCCAAAAATCAGTGGCTTATTTCCATCTTTAGCTGCTGTTATGGGTCTCATTGACATTTGCTATAGGTCCCACAGACTTGTTGCAGGCCCCATGGACCTGTGGTACAGGCCCCATGGACCTGTGGTACAGGCCCCATGGACCTGTGGTACAGGCCCCATGGACCTGTGGTACAGGCCCCATGGACCTGTGGTACAGGCCCCATGAACCTGTGGTACAAGCCCCATGGACCTGTGTTATGGGCCCTTTGGACGTGTGTTACGGCTGTGAGAGGTCTCTTCGACCTGTGTTATGGGCCAATTGCTTCCCCTTTATGGCTGTGAGAGATTTCTTGTACCTGTTATGGCTGTGATAGGTTCCTTGGACCTGTTATGGCTGTGAGAGGTCCGTCAAACCTATGTATTGGGGAATGATAAGTGTGTGTACATAAATAGGGTGCAAAAATATGAAAGAGATGTATGTATATTAGAGGTGCCTAAACTAAGTATGAAAGTTGAAGAACTGGGGGACATGATGTTGGATGAGCAGGTAGCCTAGAGAAGGGGAAGAATAAAAGAGGAAGGTAGTCTTTGGAAGCCACGAGATAAACAATGACACCGGGAAACTTTAATTTACGGTTTCACCCAGAGTGGGGATTTATTGATGCTGGGTGAAACATAATATATTTTCCATAAACTGTCTTTATATTACCATTTGTGGACTTACGCAGTCGTCTACCAATAGACCTCAGAACCTCTGGTAGAAGTATTATTATTATTATATAGTAGTAGTGGTGGTGTTAAGAGGAGAAGGGCTCAGCTCACTGGGGTCGTACAGAGCCTGGGGGAATGGAAGGCAATGAAGTTAGATCTGAAGACAGGTCCAATTCTTTGCATCAGGAGTCACCGGCATCAAGGAACCTCCCTTGAGGGGACAAACTAGATAGTAATAGGGTGTATCTCTGAGCTGCGTCTCTTTTAATCATTGCAAACGGGTATCGTGTCGGAGGATGTGGAAAATGGCCATTGTGCTACCTATTTACAAAACTGGAGGTAACTCCTTAATTTGAAAATAAGTAGATTCGAGAATTGCAGATGCAATTTCGAAGTCACATCGAATCTTAACAAGATTACATAACGGGCCTTTTTTAAACGAATTTCTTGACCTTTCACGACTGGATTTTAAGTGGTGAATTAAGATAAGGATTACGACAGAGTTCATCTAACTTTCAGAAGACTGAAGTAGCGGCACACGACGTCAGACAAGAAATTCTGTCCTGGATCCTGGTGGTTCGACGGGCAATAGTTTACATAAATGGGCGGAAATCAGAATAGAAACCATTCACCAGTTTGTTAAAACTTAGAATAAGTAGGGATATGATGGGATTGTGTAAATGGAAAATAAAGAATAAAGGGGATAAGAATGAAGTTCTTATATGCTTGAGCCAGTAGAACCACTGCTGTGTTGCTTTGTTTGTATTTAAAATAAGACATGTGTAGTGTAGTACCAGAGGGTTTGTTGAGACTTGTCGCTCGTCGTGATTTTGTAATCTAATTCAGTCTAATTGAAAGTTTCCCATAGGGAAATGTAATTCAATGTGTGATGGAATCCATAGTATTGTACATTAATTCCTTCTCTGATATTTTTTTTAATATCTATACTAAGTGATATTAAGTGAATTCAGCTTCCGTGGATATTAAATGAATGCTCTTGCTGTTTATAGCGATACAGTTCAGGCAAGTAATAGAATTTAATGTAATTGTATATTTTCACAATCCATTTAGATTTATGTTTATGTTCCTCTCGATATTTAACAGTTTAACGAGATGTATAATGAGTGTGTGGTTCATTTCTGAACATTTTAAGACCACTTACGGTGTTAGGCTCAGATATTCTATCACTGACATTAGGAATACCAAGCTCCTTAACCCTTCCTAAATGTTGAAATTATCGGCACCAGGTCCTCGCGCACGCGTCCTCGGCTTCAACGTTTATTCTCCTCGTCTTTGGTATTTTTTTCAGTTTTTCGTAGATCGGTATACTTGTCTTTATTAGCCTTGCAGATACTTCTATTCTCGTAAACTACAGATACACGGGTTCACATCCTTAAGATGCTCGACCTCATAACCTACAGATGCTCATATTCTTAGCTTCGCTAGCTAATCTTCACCTAGAGACTCATAATCTCATCTCGTTTATAGATATTCTACTTCACGAAGGAAATACTCTTCGTGTGGGTGAGAAAGGTATAGTTATGTTTGAAGTTTATCAACTGCTTGTAGGATATCAAGGCCGCATTTTCCCCTGTACTGTAACTGTTAAATTAGAGAGATATGTATATGTGCGACCAGTGGGGGCACTGAGGGTGTACTTGTGAACAATTACACTCGCTGCTTACTTGACACAAAGTTCACCATCACTTAGTAAAGCACACCTTTTTTTCACCTGGGCGCATCACCTGCTCTCACCTGGGTGCCTCATGTAACCTCACCTGGATACGACGCACACCTTCACCCAGTAACTACACGTTTTTACTTAAGGATGCCACGTACCCTCATCTAGAATACACATATCTTTACCTGGTAACATCACATGCTTTCACTTGTCACCTATCCTCACCTGGGCACATTCCACCACAGTGCCGGCACTTTCGTGAGTTATGCCATTAAAGGATCGCAGGTATATGTTATGGATCAAACCTCTGCGGGGAGTTGCTTGATCTTAGTGGTGGGTGTGCGTGGCTGGTGCTTGCTCCCACCTCCCTCCCATAACTAGGGATAGGGGCTGGTGCTTGCTCCCACCTCCCTCCCATAACTAGGGATAGGGGCTGGTGCTTGCTCCCACCTCCCTCCCATAACTAGGGATAGGGGCTGGTGCTTGCTCCCACCTCCCTCCCATAACTAGGGATAGGGGCTGGTGCTTGCTACCACCTCCCTCCCATTACTAGTTATAGGGGCTGGTGCTTGCTTCCACCTCCCTCCCATTACTAGGGATAGGGGCTGGTGCTTGCTACCACCTCCCTCCCATTACTAGGGATAGGGGCTGGTGCTTGCTTCCACCTCCCTCCCATTACTAGGGATAGGGGCTGGTGCTTGCTACCACCTCCCTCCCATTACTAGGGATAGGGGCTGGTGCTTGCTTCCACCTCCCTACCATTACTAGGGATAGGGGCTGGTGCTTGCTACCACCTCTCTCCCATTATTATAGATAGGGGCTGGTGCTGCTTTCGCCTCCCTCCCATTTCTAGGGATAGGGGCTGGTGCTTGCTCTTATTTCTTTTCAGTTAGCGGGAGTGGAGGATGGTGCTTGTTGTCACTCCTCTCTCCCTCTCGTTGGTGCCTTATTGTGACTGTCGGGTCTCCCTGTGAGGCTGGTGTGAGAAATTTGAAAAGATAGGCAGGTATGTAAGGAGATAGTGTGTTTCAGGTAAATAGAGGGGCTAGGTGAATAGGAAGGTACAGCCACTTATATAGCCAGTCAGTCAACCGGTTGTATAACCATTCAGTCTGCTAGGTAGACAGTCATTTAATCACTTAGACACCCAACTAGCTAGCTAGCCAGCAAGTCTGCAGGTCGTACCTTGTTAACCTTCAGCAGTGTTTGCCTCTATAGCTAACCTCATCCCAAATAAACCATCTCACATCTCCGCCAGCTAGGCTGAGGCTAAAATTTCTCTCTCTTCTCTCTCTCTCTCTCTCTCTCTCTCTCTCTCTCTCTCTCTCTCTCTCTCTCTCTCTCTCTCTCTCCTTGTTTTCTAAAGGTAGGGGAGTAAGCGGAATGATTGTGTTATGAGCTTTTTGAAATACAGTGAGTGTGCGGGCTCTTTATCATTATATATATATATATATATATATATATATATATATATATATATATATATATATATGCTGTTCAGAGGGGTAATGCATGCTGTATTTTGGGCACGCGCCCCAGCTCTGAGGAGCTGGATGAGATTTTCGCTTTATAATCAGTGACAAACATGTAACAGTATGTACTAGACATGTATCTCTCACACCTCTTGTACTGTATATGCCATCTTTATATCAACAATGTATCTCTTAAATCTTTATATATATGTGTGTGTGTGTGTGTGTGCAAACAATTGCAGACAGTCGATCTTAACTGGGCAAGACAAGCCACTGGGGTGAAAATCTTAGCTCAGTCTTTCATTCTCAGTGTATCAGGAGCTGTGCAATGTTGCAACATTGCACAGCTCCTGATGACGCACTGAGAATTGTGAAAGTACTTGAGCTAAAGATTTCCACCCCCCGTGGCTTGTCTTGCGTATATATATAGATATAATGTTCTAGAAATCCTTCTTTACACACACTTTTTGTTTGTAAGTTTCTGCTGGAAGTCTGACTGTTTTAACATAGTTTTTGTGATTCAGTACCGACAAGTTGACTAATGTGCAACACTGCTATCTTTATTGCTGAAACGTTTCGCCTGCACAACAGTCTTCTTAAGTCAGATGCACAGGTGTTATTTATAACAGCGTCCGGAACTCTGGATACTAGGACCTGAGTCCGTAACAATATGATGTTTAAAGAAGACAAATTTCAGTTATTACGCCATGGAATAATGGAGGAAATAAAAACAAGATCAAATCACAAGACAGACTCAGACCACTCAATGGAAGTAAGTCAAATGTGAGAGAGAGACCTGGGGGTGATCATGTCAGAAAATCTCGCGTTCAATTACCACAACAACGTTATAATTGCATCTCCAAGAAAAATGATAGGTTGGATAACTAAAAGCTTCGAAACAAGGGATGTCAAGCCAGTGATGACTCTCATCAGGTCACTCGTTCTCTAGGCTGGAGTATTACTGTGTATTAACGACCTCCTTCAAGGCAGGCGAAGTTGCTGAGCTAGAAAATGTAGAGAGAACCTTCACGGCTCGTTTAAACTCAACCAAGCACCTAAATTACTGGGAGCGCTTGAAGTTCCTAGAACAAATTACTACACATTAAGCGATGAGCACACAGAGAGAACTCAATAAGTGTTAAGGAGCCAGGACTCTTCGATGCCCTCCCTTCATGCACAATGGGTGTTAAGGAGCCAAACTGCGCTGTATGACCCTTGTGGTTTATCGCTTCTTTTGATTATAATAATAATAATAATGAGTCAAAACTCTTCGATGCCCTTCCTTCATATACAATGGGTGTTATGGAGCCAAGACTCTTCGATGCCCTTCCTTCATGCAAAATGGGTGTCACCAACAAATCCCTAGCTGTCTTCAAGAAAGAACTCGACAAATTCCTCAAAACAGTTCCTGATCAACCAGGTTGTAGTGCACACGTTGGACTGCGGGCGGCGGGCACAAACAATTTGATCGATCAGGCCAACAACCAGGAGACCTGGTCATGAACTTGGCCACGGGGGTGGTGACCTCCAGAAGCAACTCCAGGTAAACCTGTAAACCTTTCCCTACAAGATTTGTGCAAAAGATTTTCTCCCAAGAATGTGCATGAGATTCCCCAGCGTTGTGGCCTGACCACTAGGACGAGCTCTTCGCTATCAGTCACGTTTTGGAGAGCTCGACTCCCATCGTAATGACAGGGGCAGTTTGTGTTTCTTTCCATATGTGTTTGTGTTTCGATTCCATCTCTCATTTCTTCCCCTCTTTTTCTTCTAGTCCCCCTCCAAACCCTCCCTCCCCTTCTATCACTCTCTCCGTCCCTGTTGTGTAAAGTTGTGACAAGGTGTTGCAAGGGGGAAATGGATCATTGATTACTCACTCATCCATGAAACTTGCATCTTGTCTTGTACGTTGAGGAGGAGGGGGGGGGGGTTAAGCGAAGAATTGTAATTATCAGCCATCTGTGGAGGAGGGGTGTATAGTGTGTGTACTCACCTAGTGTGTGTGTGTTCTCCTCTTAGGTTTGAGACTAATCTGGTTGCAAACCCCAGCACCTTTGCAAGCTTTTGAATATACTTAATTAGGTAGGGACTCCAAGCTCAGCTACATATAACGAGATGGGAATGACATATGTTGTGTACAGAGTCTTAACTTTTTTTTTTTTAGATTCCTGAAGGCTGATCTGAGATTTGCTAGCTTCGCATTGGCGGCTAAAGTCATACGTTTATGGTCTCTTCCGGAGATATGTTCGGTGTGATGTTTGCTCCAATGTCCCTTTCGTCGATTCCTGTGGTTTCTCATCTCTTATTCTATATTTCGTCTCTGGTCTCCCCACCTCTTCATCAAATTTTATGAACTTACACTTGTTTAGAGTCAACTCCAGTAGCCAATTTTTCGAAAGCTTTACATCATCTGCAGAGATTTAGAGGATTCATCCAGTCTGATACGTCATTATAAATGTCTGTTGATACTCATGGGGGTTGAGCGCTTTCCATGAATATATGAGTTGGCGTGGGTGGGTGTGTGTTCTTGTTTACCATAGGTCAGTAGACATACAGAAATATCCCTGCATTCTTATGTTGTTATAAGTATAATTGAATACTTATGGTAATGTTTAAGTCACTTAGCTGTTTATGACCATACGTGAGATGTAAATAAGCGTTTTTGGTGACGTATGAGACCACGTTGTGTGGGACAAATACCGTACTTACAGTCTTGAATGAGGTGTAATTGCGCGAGAAGAGAAAACAAAGACTTCCCAGTACGGTTACATCGGAGGGGATGGTGGTGGTGGAGGGCAGTGGCTATGGTGGCTGGCAGTGAAAGCAGTGGTTGGCGGCCGCGGCGATGACCACTTGCAAGGGCTACCAGCGTGGGAGTTGGCTCCTAGTGGTCAGTGTACCGTATCCCCCAGTCACTACACGCTTGTTCTTCTGCATCCCTTGACACTGTGCTCTCTCCCTTGTACCATGCCAAGGTGCTGCAACTTCACTCTATCCTAGCCCTCTGATTTTTTGTTACCCTTGACTCGTACGCCTACATAATACACGGTAGTCCTTAATCTAAACAAGTAGATAGCCTCGGTGTGGACTTACAAGTCACCTGTTACAGTATCAGTCTCACCCATATATTTCCATGTATCTCTAATCCGTGCTGCTGTATCCTACACCTGCCACCATGTCCGTGCTGCTGTATTGGCCACAGCCATTTTTAAACAAGTGGGACATTAAGAGTCAAAGTAAAATCGGAGACAACTGCTATAAGCTCAGATTCTTAGCGGGGGTACCATTCTTCGCACATAACCCTCTTCCCCCGGCTCTGGATTACTTGACGGGGCGATGTTTGGCACTCCTGAGGGTCATACGACGAACACAGCAGCCCATCTTTCGGCCTAAATAGTGGGGAACTTTTCTGTTAAAATAAATCTTGCGTTTAAGAATATGGTAAGCTGGATAGCATGTACTTTCGAAACAAGAGATGCCAAGCAAATAATACTCTTTTAATTAACCTTCTTCAGTAAAGCTTTTGAGGCTGTTGATCACGATAAAGAATTCGATATTGTATATTTAGACTTTAGTAAGGCTTTTGATAGAGTACCGCACCAGAGACTGTTAAAGAAAGTGGCAGCTCATGGCATTGGGGGAAAAGTGCTGTCATGGATCGAGTCATGGCTCACCAATAGGAAGCAGAGAGTGTGCATAAATGGGGTTAAACCGAATGGGGACTTGTAACAAGTGGTGTTCCACAGGATCAGTCTTAGGCCCATTGTTATTTATAATATATATCAATGACCTTGATGAGGGAATTACTAGTGATATGAGCAAATTCGCCGACGACACGAAGATAGGTAGGATAATTGATTCAAACATAGATGTCATAGAACTTCAGGAAGATTTAGACAAACTTAATTCGTGGTCAGAAAAGTGGCAGATGCAGTTCAATGTAGATAAATGCAAGGTTCTGAAGCTCGGAGTGTCCATAACCCAAGCACTTATAAGTTAAATAACGTAGAACTTAGCCATACAGATTGCGAGAAGGACTTGGGGTGATGGTAAGCAGCAACCTTAAACCAAGACAGCAATGCCTAAGCGTACGTAATAAGGCAAATAGATTACTGGGATTTATATCAAGAAGTGTTAGCAACAGAAGTCCAGAGGTTATATTACAGCTTTATACATCATTAGTAAGGCTCACCTAGATTACGCAGCTCAGTTCTGGTCTCCATATTACAGAATGGACATAAATTGTTAGAAAACATTCAGCGTAGAATGACTAAATTAATACATAGCATTAGAAATCTTCCTTACGAAGAAAGATTGAAAACCCTAAAATTACATTCACTTGTAAGACGTAGAATGAGGGAGACATGATCGAGGTATACAAGTGGAAAATGGGTATTAACAAAGGGATATAAATAAGGTCTTGAGGGTATCTCTCCAAGAGAGAACCCGCAATAATGGATTCAAGTTAGATAAGTTTAGATTTAGAAAGGATATAGGAAAGTATTGGTTTGGAAATAGGGTAGTTGATGAGTGGAACAGTCTGCCTAGGAGGGTTATTGAAGCTAGGACCTTGGGTAGTTTCAAATTTAGGTTGGATAAATTCATGAGTGAGAGGGGTTGGATTTGAGTGGGACTCGCGCATGAGTGGGTAGAATTGTCAAAGCTTATTTCTTGGGTAGCATTGAAGATTGGGTTGAGCAAATATTCTGTTAGTGGGACGGATTGTGAAGGACCTGCCTAGTATGGGCCAACTGGCCTGCTGCAGTGTTCCTCCTTTCTTATGTTCTTATGTTATGTTCTTATGTGTGGCCGGGGGAGTTCTTCCTTTTCACTTGTACGATGACCTGAGCCGACAATTAGCGAGAAAGACATTAATTATGTTTGCTGGGTAACCTTTATTATGTCTCACTGCAATAAATTTTTCACTGTAAATGTAGTAATTCTCACTTGTTATTAGCTTCTTTGATGACTTAAGCAATGTTGAGGAACTAGTTTTTTAATACCGTAAAGTTTGATTTGTGTGATGTGTAATAGTCGCTGCTGCACCCTCTGCTGCTGCTGCTGCTGCTGCTGCGGCGGCGGCGGCGCAGGATGGGTACGGGGGTGCATAATAAAGCTATCAGAGTAATTGCGATTACATAAGAACATAAGAACATAAGAAAGGAGGAACACTGCAGCAGGCCTGTTGGCCTATACTAGGCAGGTCCTTCACAATCCGTCCCACTAACAGAATATTTGCTCAACCCAATTTTCAATGCTACCCAAGAAATAAGCTTTGACAATTCTACCCACTCATGTGCGAGTCCCACTCAAATCCAACCCTCTCACTCATGAATTTATCCAACCTAAATTTGAAACTACCCAAGGTCCTAGCTTCAATAACCCTACTAGGCAGACTGTTCCACTCATCAACTACCCTATTTCCAAACCAATACTTTCCTATATCCTTTCTAAATCTAAACTTATCTAACTTGAATCCATTATTGCGGGTTCTCTCTGAGAGATATCCTCAAGACCTTATTTATATCCCCTTGTTAATACCCATTTTCCACTTGTATACCTCGATCATGTCTCCCTCATTCTACGTCTTACAAGTGAATGTAATTTTAGGGTCTTCAATCTTTCTTCGTAAGGAAGATTTCTAATGCTATGTATTAATTTAGTCATTCTACGCTGAATGTTTTCTAACGAATTTATGTCCATTCTGTAATATGGAGACCAGAACTGAGCTGCGTAATCTAGGTGAGGCCTTACTAATGATGTATAAAGCTGTAATATAACCTCTGGACTTCTGTTGCTAACACTTTGATATAAATCCCAGTAATCTATTTGCCTTATTACGTACGCTTAGGCATTGCTGTCTTGGTTTAAGGTTGCTGCTTACCATCACCCCAAGTCCTTCTCGCAATCTGTATGGCTAAGTTCTACGTTATTTAACTTATAAGTGCTTGGGTTATGGACACTCCCGAGCTTCAGAACCTTGCATTTATCTACATTGAACTGCATCTGCCACTTTTCTGACCACGAATTAAGTTTGTCTAAATCTTCCTGAAGTTCTATGACATCTATGTTTGAATCAATTATCCTACCTATCTTCGTGTCGTCGGCGAATTTGCTCATATCACTAGTAATTCCCTCATCAAGGTCATTGATATATATTATAAATAACAATGGGCCTAAGACTGATCCCTGTGGAACACCACTTGTTACAAGTCCCCATTCGGATTTAACCCCATTTATGCACACTCTCTGCTTCCTATTGGTGAGCCATGACTCGATCCATGACAGCACTTTTCCCCAATGCCATGAGCTGCCACTTTCTTTAATAGTCTCTGGTGCGGTACTCTATCAAAAGCCTTACTAAAGTCTAAATAAACAATATCGAATTCTTTATCGTGATCAACAGCCTCAAAAGCTTTACTGAAGAAGGTTAATAAATTAGATAGGCAGGAACGGCCCTCGTGAATCCATGCTGGGTATCATTAATCAAATTATGGTTATCTAGATGGCTTCTAATAATATCAGCTATAATTGACTCTAGTAATTTGCCTACAATTGAGGTCAGGCTTATTGGGCGGTAGTTTGACGGTAGTGACTTGTCCCCTGCTTTAAAAATAGGAATTACATTAGCCATCTTCCACATATCAGACACTACACCTGTTTGAAGAGATAAATTAAAAATGTTAGATATTGGTTCACAGAGTTCCATTTTGCATTCCTTAAGAACCCTTGCAAAAAGCTCATCAGGACCCGGCGATTTATTTTGTTTCAGTCGGTCCAGCTGTTTCATAATCATTTCGCTAGTGACTGTGATATTACATAATTTATCTTCTTCTGGGCCTCTGTAAAAATTAATTACTGGGATATTATTAATGTCTTCCTGTGTGAAAACCGAGAGAAAATAATTATTAAAAATAGAGCACATATCATTCTCCTTGTCAGTAAGATGCCCAAAGTTATTTTTAAGGGGACCTATCTTATCCCTAACTTTTGTTCTATAAACCTGGAAAAAACTTTTTGGGTTAGTTTTTGAAACACTTTTGTTATTTTCTCACCGTGAAACTATATTCAAACCAACAGTTGGAGTGGCGAACACCAGGATAGTCATGGGGGTTAAAACAAGCACGCTCTAAACGCACGTCGTGTTTTAAATGGCATGTCGTTTGTTTGCATAGCTTGTTTAATGCACTGGCAAATTGATCGTGGCTTCTCTGTGGCACTCAAATGAAGCCCAGGACTCGAGTGAATGCCCGGAGGCTGATTGTTTGATGTTTTGGTTAATTGTCTGTTGAATACCCGACCTTTAAGGGTGAAATAATGAGAACACTAGTATTAGGCAAGGGAAGTGAGAGGGAAGGAAGGGGAAGAATTGGAAAGGAGATGGAGAGGGAAAAGAGGAAGGTGGTGATAAGTATTTGGGAAAGAACATCCAACCATTTCTACTGACATCCAACCATTGCTACTAGGCCATCCTACTAACATCCAGCCATTCCTACTAGGCCATCCTACTAACATCCAACCATTCCTACTAGGCCATCCTACTAACATCCAACCATTCCTACTAGGCCATCCTACTAACATCCAACCATTCCTACTAGGCCATCCTACTAACATCCAACCATTCCTACTCATACCGTAGCTCTAAAAGGATTTCGGTCTTTATGACCTTGTTCTATTGGTTCAATTTTTTACAGTGGGGTCTGTACCTGTACAGTGGTTGGGATGGAGGATATTTGTAACTGAGGGTATTTTGGATTGGGTTAAAGGATGTAGTTAATAGGTTATATTGCAGTGTGTCAGCCAGTGGTAACCGCCTCAGTAATGGGGCAAGGATGTTGGGAAGCGTAGACGTCGCGTAGTTAATGGTTATGTATAGGAGAGCTATTGGTTGTGATTACATGAAAGGAAGGAATCTTGGTCAGGCTGAGCCACCAAAGAAAAGGGTTATGCAGTGAATGGATTTGTTGAGTAACTTGTGTAATTATATTGACCGGGCGCTTTCTACAAGGAGAGGTTAGCAAAATGCATTGATAGGTCCAAGAAATTTTGTGTCAGATGTAAGAGGGCTGTAGAACATCATTCAAGGAATGGATAGATGAAAGTAAATGAATAAAAAAGGCCAGTTTGCATCATGGAAACAAAATTTTGGGAGAGATTCAACCATGATTTACAGATATACGTGTGTTGGATATTAGTAAGACTTACCTAGCACGGGTCGACCGGCCTAATGGAAATGGAAATAAGTCACTTTGACTTTTTTTTTTTTTTTTTGGGGGGGGGGTTATCCTAGGTAATTTATACTATGTATAATAATTGTACTTTTGTGTACCTGTGCCTAAATAGCCTTAATATAGTTTGGAAGATAGGCCAGTGTGAAGAGGAAGAGGGGATATGGGAGACGGGAAAGGGGGTCCATGACAGCTGCACCCAGGGAAAGTGGAAGGGATGAGGGTTGATGAGATAGGGTGATGTGACAGGAGTCGGGTGGATGTGGTGCAGCTGACGCACAGGCATGTCCTGTCCTGATGACACATTGCCTATTCTGTCTCCCCTCATAGAATTGTGCATTACGTAGCAGAAGACATAGGTGCATGCCCTAATATGTCACTAAATGTTATTAATAACACGTATTAATTAAAGAGTCATCATTTACATTGATTACCAGTTTGACAACTATGTGATCAGTAATTAATCAATGTAACGGTGACTCCCTCGTGTCACGAAGACGCGCATAGATTTCTCTCTGGTCTGCTGGATTATTCGTGATCTTGCAGGTTTAGTTTCACAAAGTCCAACGTTCCAGTGAAAGATCGTACTCTAACGTATCTTTTCTTCACTAAAAGTTGTTATACCGCTCCTAGAAGAACTGTACAGACAAGACTTGTCGTCGTAAGCTCCTCTCTCCTGAGTGCGGATTATTTGTGTTTTGTTCCAGTCGCAGTATTGTGTCTTTTTGTTTGATGTGTATGTGCATATTATGTTTATAGTTGTATGCTTATTTAATTTTGATGAGTTGTGTATTTTTGCATCGTCGATTTCAAATATAAATGTTTTTCTTTTCAGGTGAGGAAACTGAAGTACGAGGTGGGTCTTCTCTCAGTCAGTCCCGTGAGTACAAGTGTTGTTGTAGCGTAAGTCGAATAGTTGTCTCGTTAGTAGATGTAATGTAGAATGGCAATAATATTGACTGTTTTGGTAAGTCTCTGCAGTTTTCGGTTGTGTTGGTAAGTCTTGATTGTCTAAGGTAAGTCAGTAGTTTGGGTAACTCTTGATTATTTCAATATTAATCCATTACGTAGTTTACGTAAGAAGTTTTAAATGGTTCAGTTGATTTAGAAAAAAAACAGGTACTAAGTATTCGTCACAATTCTGCTCTTTATATACTAGTAGTGAAAGAGATTAGAAAGTAGTAAGATTTTGTTTAATATTTTCTTTCCTGGGATATACTGGCACAGGAACCACTTTCCCTTAATATCCCTAATGGTAACCTTCCATGGTTTGATGGTTATTAAAAGTCTCAGTGTGCCGTGAAAGTGTGTCAAGAGGAGCTTAGGCGTTGTCACCAGCCTAACTTGTAACGCTGTTCTCCAAAGCCTCTTAGAGTATTCCTTCTTCCGGGGCGAGGCCAACATGGGAAATCTGGCCAACAACTGTGGTTGTTCTTGTAGGTGTTCTCAGGAGTCACGTGTGTGTCAGACATGTCAGGTGTAGCGTTGCTAGGAGCATGGTTGAGGCTGGGGCAAGTGAACTATATGGAAGGGTAGGTAAGGGAAGCCGATGGTAGGGGAATAAAGGAAGGAAGGAAAGTTAGGGGATGATGGGAAAGGAAGAAACGAGAAGGAAGTGAGAAGAGAAAAGGGGAATTATATTCTGTCTCTACCAGCGATATTTGTTAAGAAAACTGATTACTAAGCTAATGATATTGATCTCATCTGAACAGATTTGATCAGAATAGTAAATCAGAATTCTTTTTCCAATTCATCCTTCCTGCCCACAGTTCTTGTCTGAAAAAACGTGATATAAAAAATACAACACCATATTGCAAAAAAAAAAAGATTTTTAGATAGAATAAGTATGTTAAATAACACATTTATATCTAAAAAGGCTTAGCAAAGTTACTACCATTACAACCCCTGCTGCTGTTGGTGGTGGTGGTCGTGGTGGTGCTGCTGCTACTGCTGTTGATGCTGCTGTTACTGTTCTTGTTGCTGCCGTTGTTACTCCTGCTGCTCCTCTGCCCCCTCCTCACCTCTTCCTACTCCCCTCCTCCTCCTCCATTATTGTATTAGCTTGCTTACATTAATATATTGCTAATAAACGCCACTTTATAACCCACATATCATGAGCTTTTTGCAAGGGTTCTTAAGGAATGCAAAATGGAACTCTGTGAACCAATATCTAACATTTTTAATTTATCTCTTCAAACAGGTGTAGTGTCTGATATGTGGAAGATGGCTAATGTAATTCCTATTTTTAAAGCAGGGGACAAGTCACTACCGTCAAACTACCGCCCAATAAGCCTGACCTCAATTGTAGGCAAATTACTAGAGTCAATTATAGCTGATATTATTAGAAGCCATCTAGATAACCATAATTTGATTAATGATACCCAGCATGGATTCACGAGGGGCCGTTCCTGCCTATCTAATTTATTAACCTTCTTCAGTAAAGCTTTTGAGGCTGTTGATCACGATAAAGAATTCGATATTGTTTATTTAGACTTTAGTAAGGCTTTTGATAGAGTACCGCACCAGAGACTGTTAAAGAAAGTGGCAGCTCATGGCATTGGGGAAAAGTGCTGTCATGGATCGAGTCATGGCTCACCAATAGGAAGCAGGAGTGTGCATAAATGGGGTTAAATCCGAATGGGGACTTGTAACAAGTGGTGTTCCACAGGGATCAGTCTTAGGCCCATTGTTATTTATAATATATATCAATGACCTTGATGAGGGAATTACTAGTGATATGAGCAAATTCGCCGACGACACGAAGATAGGTAGGATAATTGATTCAAACATAGATGTCATAGAACTTCAGGAAGATTTAGACAAACTTAATTCGTGGTCAGAAAAGTGGCAGATGCAGTTCAATGTAGATAAATGCAAGGTTCTGAAGCTCGGAGTGTCCATAACCCAAGCACTTATAAGTTAAATAACGTAGAACTTAGCCATACAGATTGCGAGAAGGACTTGGGGGTGATGGTAAGCAGCAACCTTAAACCAAGACAGCAATGCCTAAGCGTACGTAATAAGGCAAATAGATTACTGGGATTTATATCAAGAAGTGTTAGCAACAGAAGTCCAGAGGTTATATTACAGCTTTATACATCATTATAAGGCCTCACCTAGATTACGCAGCTCAGTTCTGGTCTCCATATTACAGAATGGACATAAATTCGTTAGAAAACATTCAGCGTAGAATGACTAAATTAATACATAGCATTAGAAATCTTCCTTACGAAGAAAGATTGAAGACCCTAAAATTACATTCACTTGTAAGACGTAGAATGAGGGGAGACATGATCGAGGTATACAAGTGGAAAATGGGTATTAACAAAGGGATATAAATAAGGTCTTGAGGATATCTCTCCAAGAGAACCCCAATAATGGATTCAAGTTAGATAAGTTTAGATTTAGAAAGGATATAGGAAAGTATTGGTTTGAAATAGGGTAGTTGATGAGTGGAACAGTCTGCCTAGTAGGTTATTGAAGCTAGGACCTTGGGTAGTTTCAAATTTAGGTTGGGTAAATTCATGAGTGAGAGGTTGGATTTGGAGGGACTCGCATGAGTGGGTAGAATTGTCAAAGCTTATTTCTTGGGTAGCTTTGAAAATTGGGTTGAGCAAATATTCTGTTAGTGGGACGGATTGTGAAGGACCTGCCTAGTATGGGCCAACAGGCCTGCTGCAGTGTTCCTCTTTTCTTATGTTCTTATGTTCTTATGCATATAATAAAGTAGCCTGCATAATTCATATGCAGACCATTGAGTGACATTCATTACTGATTCAACACATATAATTTGATCTATATATTTAGATTCAGGTAATTATGAGGGTAGTGTGTGCCATGCACAGGTTTTGCTTATCTGTTGTTATGGAACACAAATAACGTGTAATTGGCAAGGATTTGCATACATGATTTATACATGAACGTTATAACCACATTTGTTATAAAATCGACACCAAATGAGCCGTGAATTAAATTATAATCGCCCGCAAATGAGGGGAGACGTGGAAGTCGGTCGGAAGGGAGAAGAGTCATATTATTGTCAGCAGCGTCAAGTCATTTTGCCCTGACAAATTAACGAGAATAAGTGGAGAGGAGGCATGGGATGGGACTGGGGAGGCAAGAAGGAACAAGAAAGCTGGAGCTAGAGGAGTGCACGTAGTAGTGGAGTGCACGTAGTAGTGGAGTGCACGTAGTAGTGGAGTGCAAGTAGGGGCAAAGTGCAAGGAGGCAGAGGAACGGTTTATACCCAGAGGAAAATGATTAAACAGGAAGGCCAGAAAGAGCCCCTGGTTTACCCAAAGGTGCAGGGAGGCAAAGACTCAGAGTGTCAGAGAATGGAAAAGGTACAGAAGGCAAAGAACCCAAGTAAACAAAGAGATTAGTAGAAGAGCTAGAAACGAGTATGCACAGGTACGGAGGGAGGCCCAGAAACAGTACGAAAATGACATAGCATCGAAAGTTAAGTCCGACCCGAAACTGATGTACAGTCACATCAGAAGGAAGACAACAGTTAAAGACCAGGTGATAAGGCTGAGGAGAGAAGATGGGGAACTCACAAGTAACGATCAAGAGGTATGTGAGGAGCTCAACCTGAGGTTTAAGGAAGTATTCACAGTGGAGGAAGGAAGGCAGCTGGGTAGACAGGATGGGGTGCATCACCAACAATGGATGTATCAAGTGCTAGAGGGCATACACACAACTGAGGAGGAGGTGAAGCAGTTACTCAGTGTCCTTGATACCTCAAAGGCGATGGGTCCGGACAATATCTCCCCGTGGGTTCTTCGGGAAGGAGCTGAGGTACTGAGTGTGCCACTTACCATAATATTCAACTCATCCCTTGAAAATGGGCAGATACCTGAGGTATGGAAGAAGGCCAACGTTGTCCCCATCTTTAAAAAAGAAGACAGAAAAGAGGCACTAAACTATAGACCGGTGTCACTTACATGTATAGTGTGCAAAGTCCTGGAGACAATCATCAGGATAATAATGGTGGAGCACCTCGAGCTGAACAGGATAATAAACACCAGACAGCACGGATTCCGGGAAGGCAAATCCTGTGTAACAAACCTCCTAGAGTTCTATGATAAAGTAACAGAGGTAAGGCAAGAGAGAGAAGGGTGGGTTGATTGCATTTTCCTGGTCTGCAGGAAGGCCTTCGACACAGTTCCTCACATGAGATTAGTAAAGAAGTTGGAAGAACAAGCATGTATAACAGGAAGGCCACTGGAATGGATCAGAGACTACCTCACAGGGAGGCAACAACGGGTCATGGTGCGTGATGAAGTCTCACAGTGGGCGCCTAGACGAGCGGCGTACCGCAGGGTCAGTCCTAGGACCAGTGTTATTCTTGGTATATGTAAATGACATGATGGATGGGATAGACTCAGAAGTGTCTCTGTTCGCAGATGATGTGAAATTAATGAGGAGAATCACATCGGAAGAGGACCAAGCAGGACTTCAAGCAGACCTGGACAAGCTTGACATCTGGTCTAGCAACTGGCTTCTCGAATTCAATCCCACCAAATGCAAAGACATGAAGATCGGAGAAGGGCAAAGAAGACCGCTGACAGAGTACAGGTTAGGCGGACAAAGGCTACAAACCTCGGCAAAGGAGAAAGACCTTGGGATGAGTATAACGCCAAGCACGTCTCCGGAGGCACACATCAACCAGATAACTGCGGCAGCATATGGGCGACTGGCAAACCTAAGATTAGCGTTCCGTTACCTTAACAAGGAATCGTTCAAGACACTGTACACAGTGTACGTCAGGCCCATACTAGAATATGCAGCACCAGTCTGGAACCCACACCTGGTCAAGCACGTAAAGAAACTAGAGAAAGTGCAAAGGTTTGCGACAAGGTTAGTTCCACAACTCTGGGGTCTGTCCTATGAAGAAAGGTTGAGGGAAATAGGACTAACAACACTGGAGGAAAGAAGGGTCAGAGGAGACATGATAACGACATATAAAATACTGCGGGGAATCGACAAGGTAGACAGTGACATGATGTTCCAGAGAGGGAACACAGAAACAAGGGGACACAACTGGAAGTTGAAGACTCAGATGAGTCAAAGGGATGTTAGGAAGCATTTCTTCAGCCACAGAGTAGTCAGGAAGTGGAATAGTCTAGAGAAAGATATAGTGGAGGCAGGAACCATACATAAAGCTCGGGAATGTTCATAACCCTAGCACCTACCAGCTTAATAATGTTGAACTCAGCAGTACAGAATGCGAAAAGGATCTGGGGGTTATGGTAAGCAGCAACCTCAAACCAAGTCAGCAATGCCTAAGCGTAAGAAATAAAGCAAATAGATTACTGGGATTTATATCAAGAAGTGTAAGCAACAGAAGTCCAGCGGTTATATTACAGCTTTATACATCATTAGTAAGGCCTCACCTAGATTATGCAGCTCAGTTCTGGTCTCCATTTTACAGAATGGATATAAATTCGTTAGAAAACATTCAGCGACGAATGACAAAGTTAATTCATAGCATTAGAAATCTTCCGTATGAAGAAAGATTGAAGACCCTTAAATTACATTCACTTGTAAGACGAAGAATGAGGGGAGACATGATCGAGGTATATAAGTGGAAGATGGGTATTAATAAGGGGATATAAATAAGGTCTTGAGGATATCTCTCCAAGAGAGAACCCGCAATAATGGATTCAAATTGATAAGTTTAGATTTAGAAAGGATATAGGAAAATATTGGTTTGGAAATAGGGTAGTTGATGAGTGGAACAGTCTGCCTAGTAGGGTCATTGAAGCTAGGACCTTGGGTAGTTTCAAATTTAGGTTGGATAAATTCATGAGTGAGAGGGGTTGGATTTGAGTGGGACTCGCACTTGAGTTAATAGAATCTTCAAAGCTTATTTCTTGGGTAGAATTGAAAATTAGGTTGGGCAATTATTGTTAGTGGGATGGATTGTGAAGGACCTGCCTAGTATGGGCCAACAGGCCTGCTGCAGTGTTCCTCCTTTCTTATGTTCTTATGTTCTTATGAAAGTATTGGTTTGGAAATAGGGTAGTTGATGAGTGGAACAGTCTGCCTAGTAGGGTTATTGAAGCAAGGACCTTGGGTAGTTATAAATTTAGGTTGGATAAATTCATGAGTGAAAAGGGTTGGATTTGAGTGGGAATTGCACATGAGTAAATAAAATTATCAAAGCTTATTTCTTGGGTAGCATTGAAAATTAGGTTGAACAAATATTCTGTTAGTGGGATGGAATGTGAAGGACCTGCCTAGAATGGGCCAACAGGCCTGCTGCAGTGTTCCTCCTTTCTTATGTTCTTATGTTCTTATGCACGTAGTAGTGGAGTGCACGTAGTAGTGGAGTGCACGTAGTAGTGGAGTGCACGTAGTAGTGGAGTGCACGTAGTAGTGGAGTGCATGTAGTAGTGGAGTCAACAGGACAGAAACTTGTACTCTAGGTTAACTAAGAAAGGAGGAACACTGCAGCAGGCCTGTTGGCCCATACTAGGCAGGTCCTTCACAATCCGTCCCACCAACAGAACATTTGCTCAACCCAATTTTCAATGCTACCCAAGAAACAAGCTTTGACAATTCTACCCACTCATGCGCGAGTCCCACTCAAATCCAACCCCTCTCACTCATGAATTTATCCAACCTAAATTTGAAACTACCCAAGGTCCTAGCTTCAATAACCCTACTAGGCAGACTGTTCCACTCATCAACTACCCTATTTCCAAACCAATACTTTCCTATATCCTTTCTAAATCTAAACTTATCTAACTTGAATCCATTATTGCGGGTTCTCTCTTGGAGAGATATCCTCAAGACCTTATTTATATCCCCTTTGTTAATACCCATTTTCCACTTGTATACCTCGATCATGTCTCCCTCATTCTACGTCTTACAAGTGAATGTAATTTTAGGGTCTTCAATCTTTCTTCGTAAGGAAGATTTCTAATGCTATGTATTAATTTAGTCATTCTACGCTGAATGTTTTCTAACGAATTTATGTCCATTCTGTAATATGGAGACCAGAACTGAGCTGCGTAATCTAGGTGAGGCCTTACTAATGATGTATAAAGCTGTAATATAACCTCTGGACTTCTGTTGCTAACACTTCTTGATATAAATCCCAGTAATCTATTTGCCTTATTACGTACGCTTAGGCATTGCTGTCTTGGTTTAAGGTTGCTGCTTACCATCACCCCCAAGTCCTTCTCGCAATCTGTATGGCTAAGTTCTACGTTATTTAACTTATAAGTGCTTGGGTTATGGACACTCCGAGCTTCAGAACCTTGCATTTATCTACATTGAACTGCATCTGCCACTTTTCTGACCACGAATTAAGTTTGTCTAAATCTTCCTGAAGTTCTATGACATCTATGTTTGAATCAATTATCCTACCTATCTTCGTGTCGTCGGCGAATTTGCTCATATCACTAGTAATTCCTCATCAAGGTCATTGATATATATTATAAATAACAATGGGCCTAAGACTGATCCCTGTGGAACACCACTTGTTACAAGTCCCCATTCGGATTTAACCCCATTTATGCACACTCTCTGCTTCCTATTGGTGAGCCATGACTCGATCCATGACAGCACTTTTCCCCCAATGCCATGAGCTGCCACTTTCTTTAACAGTCTCTGGTGCGGTACTCTATCAAAAGCCTTACTAAAGTCTAAATAAACAATATCGAATTCTTTATCTGGAGTGAATGTTAGTTAATTTGGAGTGAATGTTAGATTTAGTTAACTGGAGTTAATATTAGTTAACTGGAGTGAATATTAGAGTTAGACTGCAACAGCTGATCTTGTGGAGTGAGTTGAGTAAAGTTGGCGTCACTGGGTCTTATCAGATACCTGGAGATGGGTGTCGTTATGGCTTATCAGTCACCTGTGACCCCATCAGCTGACTTGCATCGACCACCTACACGTGTACGCATCTAGCGTTTATTATGCTAATTTATTCTTCCTCATAATCTTTTTTTTTTTTTTTTTTTTGTTCATCTTTTCAAAATCGTGTCTCTGTAGGGGTATACACGATGGTATTTATTATGGGATAGTGTGTCCCTTCTTTTGTCTTTTATTTTTCCCCCACCTGCTCTTCTTTAAATAAATTATATAAAATACATTACATTACTGACTTTTTTTCTCAGTTTTAAATTTTATGGTTTCCAGTTTTGAAAGAGCACCCGTAATGCTGTTGCACGAGACTCCTTCTACCTTTCCAGTCTTCTAATCTCCAAACCTTGCATTTGATCTTCTTCCATTCTTACTGTCCTGTTCTTACGTTTATTTCTTTTCTCCCAGTGTGCTCTCAGTTTTGTTGTCTATTTCCACTATGAAAGTCTCTCTCTCTCTCTGATCTCTTCTATGTTACCTTAATCTTTGTAGCTGGAAGTATTGCCTCTTGCATTATCTTTTATTTTTATTGTCATCTTTATTATATTGGTGAAGTTTTTCTTATTCTCACCATTTTCTACATCTGCATCCTCCACTTTCTCACATGTCTTATCCGAGATGCCAGTCCACCACTGCTATCCTCCAGGGTCCTCGGTATGTCTCCCTATGTCTCAGAGATTGAAGTTTTCCCTGCAAGCTCTTTATCATATATTAGATTAACTTCCGTGTGGGTTGTCTGCCTTATCTGATACCGCTGTCAATTGCCCCTCGAGACCAGTCCCTTCATGGAGAAAGAATTCTTAAGGCCGGCGAAGGAGTTTTTGATCCAGAAAATTGGACCCTTCCACAGTCGTTGCATGACCCAATGGGTTTAGCCGTTCCCTCATGAATATAATAATTTTCAAGAGTGCTCCTGAAAATACTGCTCAGTATTTTCAGGTTGGTATGTTTTCCAAATATTTATATTTGCTTCCTTCTTGTAGTTTCTCTACGTTCAGTCCCTTATTACATTGGTCCTATCATACTTCTTTGTTATTGTTTTTAGTTGTCATTATTATAATGGCTATCACGTCAGGTTGAGAGGGTTGTTAATTAGTGCCAAGAGTACCACAGCCTACTTGCCTCCAGGTCTGATGGTAATTTTAAAGATGGAAGTCGTGGGCCGTCGATGTCGGTCCAGTTGGTTGAGTTGTCACGTCCTGTCAGCAGTGACGGTCCAGCTGGCTCATTTGTTACGCCCTGCCAGTAGTGATGGTCCAGCTGGTTTATTTGTCACGGCTTGTCAATAGTTGTTTTCGTTCGTTTGTTAATTGCTCTATTATTTCTCGTTTAATTTTTTTTTATCTCCTTGTTTAAATTGCTATATTTTTTTGCTTGTTTAAACCATCAGTATAGCTCACTGTATGTTGTGAATTTTCTAGTGATTATGTGTGGCTGTCTCAGACATTGGAGGTCACTATAGACATTTGTTTCTTTATATCTCAGTGTTTAAAATTGTTGTATTTCTCACTCACCTGGTCACAGATTGGGCCGCGGGGGCGTTGACCCCCGAAACCCTCTCCTTTGTGGCTCCCACAGCTTGCTGGCTATTTATACGATCCCTAGATTGACACACCACCAACTTTTCATTTAAACTTTTTATCCCTTTGTTTTACAGCCTTTATCTCTTTACTTACCCCATATTTACACTAACCCTTTATTTACACGAGCCCTTTATTTACTATCCCTTAGTCCTTTATTTGATCTTGAACCCCTTTACTGTCACTGTCAACTCTCCACTGCCCTCTTCCTGTTCCTTACTAAATTATCGAAAAATCCTCGCTTTTTTGTTCGTGTACAAAAGTGTGTGTGTGTGTGGGGGATTGTTTACGTATATATATATTCAATTTGTAGCTAGGAAAGCAGAGCTAAGCTCGTGTGTGTGTGTGTTTGCACTTGTATATGTATAGGCTCTGCATACAGTCCCCAAAAATAATAAATGCAAAACGTGGCATATCTGAATTTTTTCGAGAAATAGAATGGAGACATACCAAACATTGGCTTAAAAAGTTGGGACGCTCCGAAATCTGGAAGGACGTGCTCAGGAAGCCGTCAAACTGGCAAGAACAGCAGAAAAATTAAGTTTTTTGTGTGCTCTCTCGACACTACTGAATTTTCCCAGAAAACTGGCAGCTTCGCACAGAAAACGAGGAAACAGCAATTTTTTTTTTTTTTTTTTTTTTGCAGATTATTGTAAGAGTTTAGAAGGAAATTATAAATGCTAACGAACATTATACATGCTTACATAAAACGGGTAAATTGTCTCCGAAAACGTGTAAACCCTTGAAAATAAATGTAGAGTTCAAGGATGATAATGTTTCAGACACTGCTGAATCCTCTGTAAAATTGGTGAATACTGGAACCTTTCAGAAAGCTGAGAATGTTTGTTGATAACCTGTTAGGTTGAAAAAATGGTATAAAATACCTACATGTTGATGATTAAGACACGTGCAACAGTTGGGTGTCTTTATTGATGAAACGTTTCGCCTACACAGTAGGCTTCTTCAGTCAAATGCAGAGGCAGCTGTGTAGTAGTGAAATGAAGATAATGTAATCATCCCATCAACCTTGGAGAAATAGTATTTGAGGTGGTTCAGTTCCAGACCATGGAACTGAACTCTTCTCCAGGCTGAGGGACTGACCACCTCATAGCTCCAAGCTTGATGGACTGATTACATCATCTTCATTTCACTTTTACACCAGCTGCTTCTCTATTTGACTGAAGAAGCCTGGAAATAAATGGTATAAAATACCGACACAATAGAAAAATAAACACAAAAGCAGTATAATGTGATCCTTTATTGACAACGTTTCGCCCACGCAGTGGGCTTTATCGAGTCACAAACAGATCTGTGTAGGCGAATCGTTTCCAAAAATAAAGGTACCCAACTGTTGCATACCTGTCTTTAAAAACCTCTTTGCAGTAACGACGCTGGGAATGTCCACCATTACAAATAAAAAATAGATAAAATGTGCTTTTGGCAGGAAAGTGTCACTTTCTATTACCCGGATTAAAAAAAAAGAAAAATATTTTACGTGATTGAAGCTTCATGTTTTAATCTTTTTTTTTTGTATGATAATTGAGTTTTGCATTTTTTTCAAAAATGTGATTTAAGCGTGTTTTATATAATGGAAAGATATACCATGTTTCAAGGGATAGTTCACTACCCACACTTTAGACCTGAAACTTTAGACGACGTTGAGCGCCAGTACTTGGTATCATACTCTTGTTGAAGGATATTAAATGCTAATACCTTGTATGATACTATTGTTGAAGGATGTTGCATGCTAATACCTGGTATGTAACTCTTGCTGAAGGATGTTGCATGCTAATGCCTGGTATACCTTTATCTTACCTTTGATGAGTTCTGAGAGTCTACTCCCGGAGCCCGGCCGTGGGCTAGGCTCGTCTGATATACTGTATTTATACTTGACGGTTTAATTACCCTCCTCCTCTCTCCCTTTCCCCCTCCCTCCCTCTCCCTTTCCCCCTCCCTCCCTCTCCCTTTCCCCTCCCTCTCTCACCCTTTCCCCTCCCTCTCTCACCCTTTCCCCTCCTCTCTCACCCTTTCCCCCTCCCTCTCTCACCCTTTCCCCTCCCTCTCTCACCCTTTCCCCCTCCCTCTCTCTCCCTTTCCCCTCCCTCTCTCCCTTTCCCCCTCCCTCTCTCTGTTCTGTCCTGTTCGATGAAAACTGTATTGAGCGATGTGCTTCCCCTCTGGTTTTGTTTTCTTCTCGTTACCAAGTTTCTCGCCTCAGTTCCCTTCAAACGAGGTTTTTAGTGGACGGATCCTAACAGTTCTGTACTCTGTAGCCCTTAAATGTAAACGTAAACGTGTTGGTTAGTTCCATTTCATCTATTTCGTGTTTGTGTGCACACGCTCACGCAGAAGGGGTAAAATGTGTAAGTGTTTTGGGATAGTGTAGTGTACAGTGTTGTGTGGTTTGGTGTGAGGTGTTGCATGGAGTGGTGTATTCTGGCAGAGTGGTGGTGGTGTATTCTGACATCCTGTGGTGTGGTCTGACATCACACATCTTCTTGAAGACAGCAGATCCCCTCGTGTGGAATACAGACACAAATGCACCAACAAAAATGTATCCAGTGGGCGAAACGTCTCCTAATTAAATATCCCAGGTGTTGCATTTATTTTTATTCCGCAGTTGGTATTGTCATGCTTGTGCTTGTTCCAGCTAGGGGACTCGGTAATTCCCTTTATGTATGAAGGGAAGGCGTTGAAAAGTCTTGGTCACTTTACACTTATTGAGTTATATCTTAGTGTACTCATTGCTCCTTTGCTTTTCACTGGGTTATTTTGCACCTTCTGGCGAGCCTCTTTGATGTGATCTGACAACATGTGGTGTGGCTTCACTTGTGTGGAGTAGTACAGTGCAGCTTGATGGTGTACTGTGTTGAGATGTGGTGTGGGGCGGTACAACGCAGTGAGTGGTGGTGGGGGTGTGGGCTTGGTGGGGTGGTACAGTGTTACCAGAGGCGTGTTGTGTGGTGGTCCTTGTCTTGATGGAAACCGTACAAGGCATCCGCGTTAGGAAACACACCTGCTGCTGGTCTGACATCACACATCTTCTTGAAGACAGCAGATCCTTGGAATACAGACACAAATGCACCAACAAAATGTCTCCAGTGGGCGAAACGTCTCCTAATTAAATATCCCAGGTGTTGCATTTATTTTTATTCCGCAGTTGGTATTGTCATGCTTGTGCTTGTTCCAGCTAGGGGACTCGGTAATTCCCTTTATGTATGAAGGGAAGGCGTTGAAAAGTCTTGGTCACTTTACACTTATTGAGTTATATCTTAGTGTACTCATTGCTCCTTTGCTTTTCACTGGGTTATTTTGCACCTTCTGGCGAGCCTCTTTGATGTGATCTGACAACATGTGGTGTGGCTTCACTTGTGTGGAGTAGTACAGTGCAGCTTGATGGTGTACTGTGTTGAGATGTGGTGTGGGGCGGTACAACGCAGTGAGTGGTGGTGGGGGTGTGGGCTTGGTGGGGTGGTACAGTGTTACCAGAGGCGTGTTGTGTGGTGGTCCTTGTCTTGATGGAAACCGTACAAGGCATCCGCGTTAGGAAACACACCTGCTGCTTTTCGTCCTCCTCCCCCCCCCTCCTCCGTACCTTCCACAGGCAGTGTCCCACTTTGCTACCCATACCCCTTCCCCCACCTCTCCCTTCATCCTTAGCCCCTCTATTCTGCCTTCATCCCTTTCCTCCTTCCTGTCTTCCCAGTGTCATGTTCCCTCATGTTCTCCCCTGAAGCCTAAGCTAATCTTCCTTAAAGTATCTCCTCTTCTCTACAATTATTTATTCTCCCTTACCCCAGAGCCTCTCTTCCCCATCCATAGAACTTCCTTACCCCTTCCTCTAGAGCCTCCCCTCTTCTCAAGTCGTCGTCTCTAGTCTTTCATCTCTTCTCTTAAAAGCCTCGTTTTCTCTCGCTGAGACTCGCTTCTTCCTTACTACAAGAGATTCTCTTGTTCAGTCCTAGTGCCTCTTCTCCCTTGCTCCAAAACTCCGTTTATTTACTATAAAAAAAATAACCACGCAAGTTGCCCCCGCAGAATATAATGGTACCAACATATCTTCAGTGGGTAAAGGAAAATAACGTAACTTACAGTGGTGTCAGATTCCAACTGCTTCTGTGAAAAAAGGACAGTTAACGGCCGTGGTCCACGACTCTGTGACCTCTTACCAGCAGATATAAGAAATATTGTTCGAACAAGTTTTCTAGAGGACGGTCCTGCAGGTAATATACACGTTGTGTTGTATCAGCCGGGTTGTGAGTAAAAATCTGGTTAATTAAACGACCACCTGGGAAGTCTGGTCACAAGCCGGGCTACTAGAATAAATGATTTCTCAAAACCAATAGAGGTATGTCACAGGTACTTCTCCCTCTCTCTTAGTGATTTCATGTCATTTCCAACATTTTTCAATCCTTGCACCACTTTCAGCCCGCTTGGAAGACGATCTTTCGTTTCCTTGTTATAGAATCCTGTAGCATTCTTCCTGTCCCTGCAACCCTCCACTCCTTCCTGACATTTCTCCTCGTTGCTTTACCCCTTCTTCCGTGATTCTTCCCCTTCCCTATTACTGTATTTCATTTGTATTCACCTAACACCGTTAACCTTCTCCTCTAGGACCCCTTCATTCAATATGCCTTACAGTGAACGTCATTAAGGCATCAAAGACTCGCTTGGTAGAGCCACAAACAAGGAGAGACGTGGAGGGAGAGAGGTAGAGACTGGCACAGAGATCCTCTGTCTTATGTCGCAGGCAATATGAGGTTTTGGAGCCATACTAGCTTGTCGAAAAAGAGGAGGAAGAAGGAATAGTAGTAGTACTAGTAACCATTAATAGATATATGGTAGCAGGAGCAGGATAAAGAAGAAAAGTGGAAGGTTAGTTAGCAGCAACAAACTAGGAAACATAAATGCTCACATATGTGATTCTTATCTAAGTGTTGATGTGTCGTATCAACGATAATTGGAGCTAGACAGGTCTTTATACCAGGGATGGGAACACGCGAAGGCTTTATGTGCACTCGACGTTTGTATAATTACATTGTTGGTGAGGTTTGAGCCACACAGTTTGGGACTGCCCTTTAACTTCTTTTGGCTGGCTTGATCTGAATTCATGGTATCCTTCTATGAATCTGTGGAATATTTCAGCTTATATTGTCGCTCTCTAGTTTGCTCCTCTTCTTTAGCGCTGTTTCCTGATTGAGTCATCTGAACATTCAGTTCCTTGTTTGTGCTCTAGTGTTAAGCAGTTTGTCCTTGTCTACCATGTCTATTCTCCTGAGTACTCGTATTTCATATATTGTGTCTATAACTCCTCTCTTGCTCCATTTCTAAGTCGACGTGATTTCCTGTTCGCCGAGTCTTTCATCGCAACTCTTCTTTGTAATTTCCTGTGCCACCTTTATAGCAAACCTTTTAGACCTTGATTCATTGTTTTTCATTAAGCGAGAGCTCCTCGCTGATGCTGCGTTTTCGAGAATTGGTCGAACATATGTTGTGTATATATTGTTTTGAACGCTTCGTTAGATTCCTGGGTGTCATTCTTGTAATTACAATCTTGCTACGCACCGCCAACGTCATTCGTTTGTTTCCCTTCACTTCGTTGCATTTCCGATTGCGCCAGAGGTTTTTTTTTGTATCTTAATTGCTGCTCTCCGGGTGAGGATTAATCTACATGTGGCTTCCTACCATTTTTTTTTCTCAGGTACTGCATAATGCCTTTCGCTCGGGAAACTTCGAATTAGTTTGAGTAATCATTGGCATTTCTGTTTTCTGGCATCTTGACTCCTATCGTACCTATTCTTAAAACTGTGTTTTCCTCTACTTGTTCAGTCTATTCCATTTTCGTACTCCCCTGAGAGTAATTTTTTTTTAAGGACAATGTGACTCTTATACGTTTTTTTATTGCTTTATTGTCTTCCCTTGTTCCTGAGGAGGCATGTCTAACAGATGTCATACCTCTTTCTTAAGTCTCTCATATCATACATCTATCAGCTCTAGGACTTGACTGGTTGTAGTCCTCTGAAGAATTTCAAGGTTCTGAATGTTCTTAATCTGCACGCCAGTTCTGCGTGTTCTGAAGGCTGTTAATATTTTTTTTAGCCTAACGAATACCGCTGAAGGTTCTTATGTTTTTGGTGTCCTCCTAGTCTGTACTGTCTCCTGTTTCTCCAGGAGAAACAGGAGAGTTTAGTTAACCAGTTTAGTTAGAAACAGGAGACAGTTTAGTTAACCAGGCTTGACCACCTGGTTAACTAAACTGTGTGTGTAAGCGGTCCGCATTCCCACATAGTATTCACATCCCGGCTAATTCAGTACTTTGTAGCAGGCTACAGCGGTATTCTGTATTCTGTTACGCCCATGTGATGAGTTTAGAATGTACTCTCGTAAGGGGTACTGGAGACATTAGCATATTCAATATTTAATACACTACACTTATAAAAAGAGTATGCATTCTACACCTGGAAAATATAACACTGCAAATTAGTAATGAGTTTAAAATTGTATTGTGTTAAACATTAAGTACTCTGTAGTTTGACTTACATCATTCAGCGGTGTATTTAGCCTAGTCTTGGAGTAGAGGTTGTTAAACCGGCAAGCTCTTAAAACACTGTCAAAATAGGTGACTTGATAAAAGCCTAGTCAGCAAGGAAAACCTTGTCTAAGTATAGGTTTCCACTCTGCCGGAGTGTATACTTGTTACCCAGGTCTTGCCAGCTCGTCCTCACCTCTCATTCTTGTTGATTGCCTCACGTGTTGGCTAAAACGTTTTAAAATTGTTGCCTCCATTAGCTTTGCTCTTCACGTTTCCGGCACGCACGCGTATGTGTATGTAATCTCCTCGTTGGTGTGCCTGCGTGCTCGCCCCTCCGTGTACTTATGTATCCATCTTACCCTTTATTATAATTATTTTTACGGGAAATGCTGACCTAGTAGGGTCATATAGTGCCTAGAGAATGGGAAATAATCAGGTTTGATTCAAGGGTAATTACTGTTCTCTTGGTCAAGGGTCCTTCACCGGCATCAAGGCCTAATTGTACCTACTGGAGGAAGCAAAAGACCACCAGCAGCACCAATGGCTGCAACATCAACTCCAGCAGCTGCAACAGGACCAAGAGTATTATTATCAGCGACTAATGCAGCAGGAGCAGCTATAGGTGCTACCGCAGGAGGAGGAAGAGGAGAAGCAGCAGCACCATGATGTGCTGTTACCAGCAGCAGGTTGACTCTAATATCCGTCGTAGTAATAACTTCCTTGCGCCTACACCCTTGACACAGATCCCTTCATGGATAACACTACCATCAAATTCGACTTCTGCAACATCCACGGCAGTTCTAAAATTCCTTCTCTTGAACATTTCCTAATAACGCCTTAATATTTTTCCTATTTAAACTTGTCTTGAATGGCGTTTCCTTTGCCTTTTTCTATTGGTAAATATAACTTTTCTCTTGCTTCGCTTTTGACGCCTAGAAAACAAACTTGATGGTCTGAATGCAGTGCCAGTCTTTATCTTGGATAATTATATTATTTAGACCTCTTCTAATGAATTTTCACTTTCAATGTATTTACGAGCCTAGCGAGGCACAGGTCACACTTCAAACTCTCCGTCATTTCCCGTTCCATTGATCTCGTGTTATAATTATACATCTAGGATGTGATCATAATCTCAGCTCTGTATCCTTCCTGTTGCCTCTGGCACCCACTTTCCCTTTTCTTATCTAGCTACCATACAGTGGAAATTGTCTTGTGTGTATAACAATTTCCATATCATGGATGAACTTGCCATATATGTACAGAAAGTTCTTTTGCATGCTAGAACTTGTTATATGCTTATGTCATTGACAAGCCCCATTTCACGGTGGAATTTGTTATAAGAACATAAGAAAGAAGGAACACTGCAGCAGGCCTACTGGCCATGCGAGGCAAGTCCAATTCTCCCACCGGCTTAAGCTAATGCCTTGACCTAGTCAGGCCAGTCACATTCACTTAAGGGAGCACGGTATCTGACCTAGTAGCACAAGCTAGTCAGGTCCAACTCACACCCACTCATGTATTTATCTAGCTCCACTCATGCACAACTCTATTACCAAACCAGTTCTTTCCTATATCCTTCCTGAATCTGAATTTTTCCAATTTAAAACCATTCCTGCGAGTCCTGTCCATGCTAGATATTTTTAGCACGCTATTTACATCCCCTTTATTAATTAATGTTTTCCATTTATACACCTCAATCATATCCCCCCCATAATTCTACGCCTTTCTAGAGAATGCAGATTCAGGGCCCTCAGTCTATCTTCATAGGGAAGACTTCTGATACATTGGATCAACTTTGTCATCCTCCTTTGTACGTTTTCCAGTGCATTTATATCCATTCTGTAATACGGTGACCAAAACTGTGCAGCATAATCTAAATGAGGCCTAACCAAAGATATATAGAGTTGAAGAACAACCTGAGGATTTCTATTATTTATACTTCTTGATATGAAGCCAAGGATTCCATTAGCTTTATTGTGAACACTTATGCACTGTTGTCTTGGTTTCAGATTACTGATAACCAGAACTCCTAAATTCTTTTCGCAATCAGTACTATTAAGATCTACATTAGTTTGTGTGGCATGATTATTTTCCTGTCCAACATTTAGAACTTTGCATTTGTCTATATTAAACTGCATCTGCCACTTCTCTGACCACTGTATCAGTCTATTCAAATCATCCTGCAGAGCTCTAATGTCCTCATTAGAATGAATTGGACGGCTTATTTTGGTGTCATCAGCAAATTTGCTTATGTCGCTATTTATTCCCTCATCTTTGTCGTTTATGTAAATTGTGAACAACAAGGGGCCCAACACTGACCCCTGTGGAACACCACTTGTAACATGCCCTGTCTATTTGTCAACCATGCCCTCTACCCAGGAAAAAATTTCTTCTATTCCGTGTGTTCCACGCTGATGATATATAAACTGAACTTAATATGTATAACATAAAACATAAGGATGTGTTCCTTGTTGATGCATATAAAGTGAACTTAAGATAACAAAACATAGGGTTGTGTTCCAGGCTGATGCATATAAAGTAAACTTAAGATAATATATAAAACATTGGGAGGTGTTCCAGGCTGATGATATATGAAGTGAACTTATAACATAGGGATGTGTTTCAGGCTGATATATGCAATCTTAAGTTCACTTTATGTATTATCAGCCTGGAACACATCCCTATGTATAATATGTTATCTTAAGTTCACTTTATATATCATCCTGGAACATATAACTATGTTTTATATATTATCTTAAGTTCACTTTATATGCAACGAGGAACACATCCCTATGTTTTACATGTTATATTAAGTTCAGTTTATCATCAGCCTAGAACACATCCCTATATTTTATATATCTTAAGTTCACTTTATATACATCAACAAGGAACACATCCCTATGTTTTATATGTTATCTTAAGATCACTGTATATATCATCAGCTTGGAACACATCCCTATGATTTATGTATTATCTTAAGTTCAATTTATATGCATCTCCAAGGAACACATCCCTATGTTTTATATATTAATTTAAGTTCACTCTATACATCATCAGCGTGGAACACATCCTTTTGTTTTATATGCAGTCATAAGTTCATTTTATATAACACATAGGGATGTGTTCCAGGCTGATAATGTATAAAGTGAACATAAGGTAACATAAAATATAGGGATGTGTTCCTTGTTGATTATATATAAAGGGAACTTAACATAACATAAAAAAAAGGCATGTGTTCCTTGGAAATGCATATAAAGTGAACTTAAGATCATATATAAAACATAGGGATGTGTTCCAGACTGATGCATATAAAGTTAACTTAAGCTAACATATAAAACACAGGGATATATGTTCCAGACTGATGAGAGGTTAGATTCGTCAGGAAACGGGACAATTGTTTCCTGATGCAGTCTGGTAGCTGGGGATACCCCGCCGTCTCTTAATTCCTTGGAAACTATACTCTCTCGGAGAATGAGACACTTATGCAACATTTGGGAATCTTTATTGAGGAAACGTTTTGCCAGCCAGTGGTTTCTTAAGTCCATCGATCTACTGAACACATCGACTCCAGGCTGATGGACTGATTACCTCAAACTACTACTCATCTTCCACCGTTCTTCTCTGTACTGGACTGAAGAAGCCATTGGCTGGCCAAACGTTCCCTCATTAAAGATTCCCAAATATTACACAAGTGTCTCATTCTTCAGCTTATCAGTTTTGTAAACCGTTTACATCACAAAAATACTCTTTCTTATATGCGCTGTGAGGATGGCCAAAGAAGTATATCTTTCTACAACTACTGTGTGTCACCGTTAAACTGTGACACACAGTAGCACCAGCTCTCTCGTAACACCTTATCTATCCTGTTCTTCCCGAAGCAGAGCTAGAGAACGACTCCTGACTTATGTTGTTTTCCTCTTTGGTCTTGCACTACCGAGAGTTAGCAACTTTGGCTTTTCTGTAGCATGTTCTACATTTAAATAAAGAGTAGCATTAGTGCTGCCATGAGTCAGCCGTGAGGTCGCCAGACAGTGAGAGGTATTAGCCAGCATGATGAGTTAATACGTGGTGGCAATTACTGTACACTCCAGCACTTCCTTCACCCCTTACCACGCCTCTCCTCCTCCTCCACTTCTCTCTCTATCTATCTATCTATCTATCTATCTATCTATCTATCTATCTATCTATCTATCTATTTCTTCTCCTCTCTTCTCTCTTCTCTCTTCTCTTCTCTTCTCTTCTCTTCTCTTCTCTTCTCTCTCTCTCTCACCGCCTCGTTATAAACTATAGTCTTCTGTTATCTGTCTTTCCTGTGTTTTTTATCCTTCCCCATGTATTCCTTATCCCTTCCATTCCCGTGTATTCCTGTTCTTACTTTCCGTCCTCATGTATTTTTTTTCCCTTCCACTCCCGTGTACGTACTTCTATTATTTCCCTTCCTTCCCTCTCTTTTCTTCCTCTTCTCTTTCTCCTCTTCTCTTCCCATCCATTCCTTCCTCTTCCCTCCTTCCCGTATAGACGTAAACATACGTGCAGGAGAAGGAAGTCACATCCAGATGAACCACAGTAGATGGCCAAGATATTGACAGAGGAAACCACTGATAATATATATAATCTTATGAAAGTGGGAGCGAAGAGCCAGTTAGTGAGTCAGAGACTGATCAAACGAGACGAGTGAAAGCATTGACTGAGGCGGCGGCAACGTGACGCAGGGAAAATCTCAAGCAACCTCGAGGGCACGAGGAGGAACACCAGCATCCACTTTAGAAAAAAGAATTTTTATAATCATAACCTTAAAGAACAAAAAGGCACAATAGAGAAGCTTACGACGACGTTTCGGTCCGTCTTGGACCATTTACAAGTTATACTGTGTGACTTCGCAGTGCTGTATGAACCTCTTGATTGTATTATTTATAAATAGTAGCAATAGAAGCACCTGCAGCATCAGTATGAGCAGCAAGAGAAAGCAAAGAGGAACGGTAAGTCATGTTAATAAGATGAATAGTGTAGAGTGTGAGAGGTGAGAGAGAGAGCCAAGGGTTAGGAGGTTAATAGAGGGCTTTGTATTATTTGTGTTCATATCGCAGCTGAGTACGGAAACAGACGAGGAATAAACAAACCATGGGTGATGGAAAGAGATGGATGGAAGGAGGGAGAGTAGAGGGAAAGAGGAGGGAAAAAGGAAAAAGACTAAAGGAGAACTGGAGTCATGAGAAGATCATATATACATACAGGGTGGAATGTACTACCTTGGGTTTTGTAATGTGTATAAAGTCTATTATGCACGTAACATAAGGAGAATATGTACATGGGAATGACAGATATCAGAACGTCTGCACCGAAGCTGTCTGCTGAGAACTGTAATCTTTTCTAGTTCTACTTCTGTCTACGTGTCTTAGGCAAGAACGGAAGGCTCTCTAGCGAAAGTAGTAATGATAGCGAAAGAGCATACATCTAGTGAAGTGATTATATAAAAGTAGTGTTTTTATTACTGGTGTTGTTGTCACAGCGGTGATGGTCCTCGTGTAGTAATTTATCTCTTAATTATTCCAGAGACCAGTGCCCCCGCGACCCGCTCTCACACCTACTCTAATGAATTCTAAAATGTACATTAAAAACACAAAAAATATGGTAATGTGTATACATGTTATTAATGGTTATGATATACGTGTTTCCGGAGATAAATGTATGCATGATTGTGGCGGCGTGAATGCTGGTAATTGTATACATGATATTGCTGACGTAAATGGTGATAGTAATTAATAGTGGTAATGGTGATGGTAATGGTGATGGTAATGGTGATGGTAATGTGTGGCCAGAGGAACTCGGGGAGACAATGGCTTGAGGGAATCTAGGCTAATGACGCTCCCTGTTGAGAGAGGGAAAGTGAGGTTGAGAACAGGAGGTGGAATGTGGTGAGGTGGAGGTGGAGTATAGTGAGGTGGGGGTCGAGTATAATACGCAGGTCGACTTGACACAGTGGTCACAGGGCAGTGTTCCTCTTCATGTTCAGGTGTCAGTGTTGTGGAAAACAGTGTTGACTCTGAGAGTTAGACTTTTAAAAGCACCGCTTTACTCTCTCTCTTAAATGAAGGTTCTTATTTTTTTTTAAATACAAGTGAGGTAACTCAGTTCACGTTTGTCCTTATTGTGAGAGCAAGACCACAAACCTGTGTATACCATGTAAAACACGACACACACACACACACACACACACACACACACACACACACACACACATACACACAAACACACACACTATATATATATATATATATATATATATATATATATATATGTCGTGCTGAATAGGTAAAACGTGCGATTTTTGGCTTAAATAGCAACGCATTTCTTTCCAAATAAGGCAAACGAAAATTTGTGTATGCAATAATTTCGCAAAAATAATTTTGCGAAATTTTTGCACCTATAGTGGGATTAGGGTATATAACCAGGAGGCCTGGTCTAGGACCGGGTCGCGGAGTCCAGATTCCGGATCATGAACAGCTAGGCAGAACTGTGTTCAGTTGATGGTTTGTGAAGCATGAATAACGTACCTGTGTGTGTGTGTCCATCCTTGACCTGAATATACACGTATTTTTTTTTATGTTGCAGTAATATACAACTTGGAGTGGAGATTTGCGTGGGAGCTCCCGTCACTGGTAAAATTTTTATCTTGCCTCTTGTTTTTCCTCGGTCTTTTTTTTTCATATCAGGTAACGACGTAATATTGACAGTTACATATTATATGCATGGGGGAAACGCTAAGCAGGTAGGAATCATACAATGCCTGGGAAATGAGAGGTAATCAGGTCTTCGTGTGTTACAAATTCATCTTGAGGTAATGACCGGGAAGCGTATATTACCGCGGAGGTGTTTATCGTAGGAAAATAGTGAAGTGTGTGAAGGCTGCCGCAGGTGTCTCGCTGAGTAGTGTCTCCCTCAAGGCAATGTGACAACCAGGTCTGGGCCGCCCTGGTCTGATGACACATTCACGCCACAGTTCTGATGAAGAGTGAAACTCTTAACAGTAACGTGGCTGGGGGAAATCATAAGCTGCAATGAAACACTGGACGATTGTTTGGTCTGTGGTAGACTTCATATTAATGCCACATTCGTGGCTTCATATTTTTCCAGCATAAATCGAAATTTTATTCAATATATTCTTCTTTTTGATTATAATAATAATAATATTCAATATATTTTCAAGAGATCGTGGGAGGGGTGTTTCGTTACTGTTCTTGTATTCATGTTGCTGGTCGAATACGTATGTGATGCCTGGACTAGTCAGTCATATCTGAGCTGTATTTTTTTCCGTTCTTTTAGATGCACCAGTGAGGATACATATGCAGATCACTAGAAGTTTCTGTCTCATGAGCATTTCACATGTTCATGAATATTTTAGATGTTGATAAACATCTTAGATGTTCATGAGAGAAAGGAAAGATTAGCACTATTGCCAGCGCAGAATATTTGGCAACCTTTTAGTTCTCATTCCTCTTGACAGGACGGTAGTGTTTTCATGGATGGTTCTTAGTTATATGTGTCGGTGAGTAATATATAATGCGTCATCTTCTGAAAGGCGTAAATATGATGAGTCAACGTGGATTGAACTAGCAGACTCTATACCCAGGCAACCTCGCCTCACCCCCTACATTGCTTCGTGACTGGGGTGAGTGACGCGACTTGTACTTCCCTCACGCTGTTTGACAATCGAACACGAGATCTTCCTTACCTTTATCCTCTGCTGACTTTTTTTTTTATATACAAGAGTTGGGTCTTAACACAAAGATCCTCGTTCCTGCCGTTTTCCCTAGTCATTTTTGTCTTATAAGAGGCGACGTAATTAGAAGACTGGGGTGGTCTAGTGAATGTTTTTGAAGATGCCGTTCTTGTATTACCAACACTGCTAGGTGGGTTGTTAGAGGAGTCTTGGTAGTTACTATCTAATGACAGGAGTGAGTGCTTTGCTGAGTTCATTATATAAGCCTTTCTAGCAATCCAAACATTGGTATAGCTCGTTGGAGTTAGCTTGGTGGCTGCTTCTGTTTGAAAGCTAAGTGGGGGGAGACCTTAAGAGAGGTGAGATCGCTATCTTGCAGCTGAGTGTGCCGCTGTGATGATAACCTTGACTGTTTTGTTTCCTTGCAAATGAGTTTATTTGTTGCCGCTTCACCAGCACCCTGCCTGTCTGCCTGAGGAAAGGGTAAAGTCAGGGTTTCAACCTTGTTGCGTTACACTTTCCTTGAATTGCTTACTTGGGCTGCAGAAGCTTAGGGAGCTTCTAAGGGAGTCTCTAAGTTTTTAAGGACTTTGTTTTTCCTGGAGGAAGTTTAGCCACTTACTTGAGTCAGGTGTGTTTACATACTTTTAGTCTCTTCCACTTTTTTTTAACGACCTGCCCCTTTTTTTTTCTTTCTTCGATGCTCTGCTGTAACTAATATACAAATTAATTCATTGTCTTATCGTCAGAAAATGTAGCGGTTTTATTCTTAACTAAATCTAAAATTGTAAATCTTCTTTTCTCATCGTTCAACTCTCTCTCTGAGGGACCTGCCACAGTTTTCTGCCCACATCTCCTTCGTTAGCCACTAACTGCTGCCACCTTATTTGGTTATCTCTTCTGCTAGTCTCACCCCCCCCCTTTCTGCTCCCTCCTGCTGTCGAAGGCCATTTTTTCGGATCTGTGTCCTATGGGTTGTTTTGACCTCAGCAGACGGTGATTTTATTTGGACCTCGTACAGGTCATTTGTCTTTGAATATTTATCCAGTGTGCCCGAGAAACATTCAACAGCTGTCTTGCAATGATAATAATAATTATATAGAATGCCTTTAAATTATCTTGATAAAGAATGGTAAGTTAATCGCAACTGCATTCCCTTAATAACTTTAACATTGAATATTTTGAGGTGGTCAGTCCCTCAGCCTAGAGATGTGTTCAGCTTCAGTCTTAGTCTTGAACAGTGTGTAATATTTTAATTAACAAGGGTACATGTCATTACTAGCACCACCGCTGCCTCAGTAAGAACAAGAACAGCCGGGTAAGAGGACGAGGAACATGAGGCCACGAAGAACAAAATTAGTATGTAGTAGAACAATGGAGAATGAGAACAACGAGGTCGTTGACACAAATTTCAGGAACAAACTCGGTGAGAACAAGAACATTAAGGTTACCAGAGAAAATAGCTAAGGGAAGAACAGCAGAGAGAACAAGACACTGCGACTAAGATCACTGCAAGAATAAAAAAAATCGCACTTGTGGAGTGACTTCATAAAGGTCATGTTGAGCTGCAGTCAGATGTCCAACACCAGCTTCACTGTAAGAGGGATGGAGGGGAGGGGAGAGGGGGTATCTCTTTCAGGCCAGTGAAAGACTCTTGGTCCAAGGAATTGCAGCTATTCTTCCCTTCCTGAGATTAGAAACCCGAATGCCTTCCATTTCGCAGGCGCTGTATAATGTCCTCTTCCGTTTGCTCTTCCTCTCAGTCTTCTCCCTTCCCTGTCCTCTCTCTTTCCCTTCCCTCTTTTTCTCTTTCTCCCCTCATTCCTCTTTTCCCTCCCCTCTTCTCTGTCCCTGTCCTCTATCTCCTACGACCAACACATCTAGACTTCCCTCCCCTCTCTTTTCCCTCCTCATTCCTCTTTCCCCTCCCCTCTCCTCTTTCCGTATCCTCTACCTCCTCCTGCGACCAACACACAAGGACGCGGCTGCCGCCACTACACAAGTAAGAGCCATCACACGGGGGCCACTTAGCCTTGATTACCTCATTCAGTTGCCTTTGCACTTAACCTCTCCTCTTGAACCAAAGAACAAGTAACATAAATGACCTCACTAGCTATATAATTTTGCTATTACCGTTATTGCCCTTGTTATTCTTGATTTTTTTTTAATAATCATTATTAGTGTTATTATTATTTTGATGATTGGATATAGCGCGTCGGAGGGTCATTGTATTATGTCCGTAAATTTCTCGCAAGACACTAAATGATTGATAATATTTTTTTTCTTTTGGTTACCTTGGTTGGAAACCGGCCAGTGTGGTAAAATAATAATAGTAATAATAATAATAATTTTATTATTTTAGTGTAACTGTTATTAATTTTTATTCATTATTATGATAATGAATATAGCGTGAGGCATCGCTGGTGCAATTTTGTGGACACACCGTCTTAGCTGCTTCCCGGCTGGCTGAAGGCCTCGTCAAGGTGTAAACATTACTTCCCTCCTTCCCTCATATATTCCTGGGTGTCAGGCAAATGCTCCATTGATGTATAAGCGGGAGAAGAAGCAGCAGGGAAGGGAGGAGAGAACCAACCAACAAGCGAGCGATCAAGACAACAAGCAAGTGAACAAGCCAACAAAGGAACGTACGAAAGATTTGCATATTTACTATTTGCGTCTGTTGGCTGTGGGATTTACCTGAACGATATTAATCACGATTTATTTCCATTTTATACAGAGTTATGTTGTCATCGTTACCCAGCTGTCCTTTCTCATATAAGTAAACAATTATTCTGTTATGAGTGTAAATTTAACTGTACCGGTAAGTTGTTGATAATATAAAGTGGATTTCTGTAATGGTAGTAATTATGTAGGTGGTAATGATATGGTAACGTTGGCGGAGGTGGCCTCGTTGTCTTGTGTGTATCATTGGGTTGAAAGGTGTGGGAGACAGTTTAGGAACGAGCCATGACTAACCTTAAGCTGATATGGTCACAGTGAGGGCTTCCAGAATATTGTTTGGGGGGATATGGGGAGAGGAGTGATAGGAAGGAAGGAAGAGGGACAAAGAGTAGGAAGGGGACAGTAGAGAAAAGCGTGCAGTAGCTGGAGTTCATCATAATGAAGAATCCAGTGGATGGAGGCTCACGGAATCCAGTGGATGGAGGCTCACGGAATCCAGGGAGTTCTAAACTGTGTTTTACAGCAGCATCGGAGGCACGTTTCTCTTCACACGGATCTATCATTGCTCTCCAGGCACTCACACTCAACCACAGGAAGTCATCTCTATCTTTAGCTACACAGGGAAGTACAACCACACTATGGTTTTGTATCCAAGGAAAAGAGGTTTCAGCTGAAGCTTCAGGGTTAGCCACAAGAAACAAGCAGCGACTTCATATGAATCATTGTGTTATAGACTGCACAACTTACCATTCCCTCTCCCTAACACCACATGACATACAACACTGCTCTTATGTGATGTTAATGTTGAATTTGGTTTGTTTGAGAGCTCACTCTGAAATCTTCTGTTTGAAGGTGTTTTGGGAGTTGAGGTCATGTCGTTTGTTGGAAATGTGCTGCTCTTTCTTTTGTTGTTGTTGTTCAATGATTCTAGTCAGTAGGTTCCTATCCATTTATCCTATTTAGAAAGCAGGACAAATTTTTACAAGGAATTTCGTAGACCTCAAGTTTCTTATTTGATGTTGGTTTCTAATTGAGATGGTATTTACTATCTTGGGGTAATAAGTAATCAGTTTATTTTTAGTGTATCTTAATGGTGTTGGAATATTGCGGTGGTTTGGAACCATGTGTTTTTTTCATGTATAGTGTCTTAGACTTTTTGAACATTATAATTGTTGTTAACTTTAGTTTCTCGTAGTTGTATGACCAATCTAGGTAGTCTATATCTCGGTATTGTCATCTCAGTTCTCTTTTTACGATCACTAAGGATTTCCAGCAGCAAACACAGAGCTCGGGACAAATAAACCTTCAGAAACAGTGCTATTGTTGGCTTAGATCGCTCGGAAATAAGACTTACGTCCTTCGCTTTCTAACATGTGGGTGTAAGAAAATGAGCTGTATAATTTAAGGACGTAAACATTGAAAAATACAGCATGAAATCGGTCCCCCTCTCTCTCCTTCAAGGCGGACAGCGGTAGCCATCTGGGGCTACTTGACTTGATGACACGGGTTCAGATTAGCTGTTTTCATCCTTTCCCGTCCCCCAGGGCATGTTCCCCCATCACTGTGCCCATGCATCCCCCCACCATGGGGAATGCTTCTCTACCATTGTTCCGATGCCCCGCCACCTCTTTTTTTGTGTACGTAGTGCCTTTTGCCTCTATTTCGGTCTGTTGGGTATATTCTCTTCATTGATAAGGATATTTCTTATTAAGTTGACTGTTTTTTGTCTCTTAATAAGACTATTTCTTGTTGGTTAAGAGTGTTCTTTGATATATATTTTTTGTTTCATTGGGAATAATGTATCCCTTGATAAGAGTATGTCTTTTTCTTGTTGAGTATATTGAGCTAAAACTCCCGATCTCCCTTTGATATGCTGTAGCCATTGTCAACATATTCGACCTTTTGTTGAATGTAGTTACTCGGCTAATATGCTAGTATGTTGGGTATGTCGTGCACATGGTCTAGCATATACATATTAAGTTGGTTATTGTGTGTTCTCGAATTAGCATACCCCGACCTTTATTGGGTATGACACGTTCTTGAACTAGCACACCGGCCTCTGTTGTGTATTGTGTGTGTTTGATCTAGCATACCTGACCTGTGTTACCAGTGCAATCTTATGTAACATTACTCACGAAATCGTAATGACACGATTGCAAACAAACCATACCACGGGCGGGGTTAGAACCCGCGATCAAAGAGTCTGGAGTTTTATGACTTTGATCGCGGGTTCTAACCCCACCCGTGGTGTGGTTTATGTATCATTAACTGCAGCATTCCACTTTTGGTTCATTAGTTACTGAAACCTCAAAGGTTTAATTCCAACATCTCTGGACGGTCTGTTGCGTGGGAATATTGGCTGAGGGGGTGTGGGAATGATGAGAAGCATGGTAAGCAACTCGGGTCATTTCCAGATCAGCCTGGCTATGGTACCTACGTTGGGTTGCATACTGTTAGCACTAACAGCCTGATTGATCAGGACAAGGACCACAAGGTAAATCTAAGACTCCTTGATTCGACTACAAGTTGACTACAAGTAGGAATGACCTTTGCACACCCAGTCTGTCCCGGTATAAAGGGAGAAAATTAAGTGGTGAGTATGCATGGCACACAGCTCCTCACTCAGGTCCCGCACTCTTCAAGAACACCGCACAGTGAATGCATTCACCCAGAAAATTGTCTAAGTTGGGCAAGCTATGAGATGAGATGGTCGGCCACACTTGGACATGTAAACACGCAGGGTGAGGAACAGTAGTGAGAAGAATCATGACACGTGTGAAGGTCGTGGGGTTAGACTTGGAGATTCTGGAGTCTATCGTGGAGACACTTGCACATGCGACCAACACTGGAGTAGAATTTTCCATCGAGATCCTGAAGTCCGTAGTAGAGATTCTTCAACGTAAGCGATATTCTGGAGCGGAATGTTACATCTAAGAATATATTTTTGGACACGCTGACGTGTGGGAGAGGAGTAGATACTGTGGAATAATGGTCAAGGGAATCCCAGGATGTTCATGGTAGCTATGATATATGCAGATACATACGCAACGAATGTACTACAGTATTATGGACGTGACTAGCCAAACATTTGGAGAATACGACTATCCTCATTGAACACCAACATGGGTTCAGGAATGACACCTGCCTCACAGTGTAAAAGAGAACAACGACGTGCTGACGATGATCAGATAGGATTAAGAATGCCTTCCACTTATTAAGTACCAAATAGATTTGCCAGATGGTTCACCCCACGCATCTCGGTCCGCCGTTCAGCACTGGTAAGCGAACGATCACGGATATCTTGTTTCGCTATAGGGGCCTTTGCTACCGATCTTCACGTGTCTCCTTTGACACCACCGCTTCGCCGGGCTCTCGTCATACAGCCGGCAACATTAAGTGGGTCGTATTATGAGATACCCGTATTAAAATGACAATTGTCTTCGAAGAAGTTTCTTGGCTTAAATAGTAAGAGTATTTCTTCGCGCGTCAATATTTCTGCGTTGTCTGGGAGGAATCATAAATCCAGAGGAAACAAAAGAAACCTGATGAAGCTGTGGGAACTACATTTAACCTCATGCTGACTTGCAGCAATGTAGTAGATGGTCGCTGTGACGGATGGGGCAACGTACGTATTACAGAGGAACACTTTTAGGCAGACAACTGTACCTGTGACAATAAAATATGCCCATGCTGCTAACAGAGAAACAGCCGGGGTAACAGAAGCAACAGCAGCACCTGCATTTACTTCAGCAGCAGGTAGAACAGCAACAGAAGCAGCAGTTGCGCTCTGGTATATCCAATTTTGTTTAATAAAGATAGGAAGAGCAGCAACAAATGAAGGAGCAACGGTAACAATAGCAGCAGTAGAATAACCAAACTATGTCTGGAGGCAGCGTACCTGACCACCAAGGACTTGATTAACGATGCAGTAGTGGAAAGAGGCGTGGAATAAGTGAACGATCTGTATACCAAAGCGATGAAGTAGGCGGGCTGGTACACTGGACAACTGGGTGGGTCTCCATCATAGGTAGACCACCCACTGAACGGGTCTTCACTAACACCCCCGCCACAAGACATATTCCCCTGGCAAACGAAGATACCACTAGCTACCTAGTTTTAGGAAGATGCAAAGTACATTCTGATAAGTTTGTAACACCCCACTACCTGTAGAAGGCTCCTAACTCAGTGGGAGGCTGGACCGCCTCACACCTTCCTCTCAGGTCTCTATAATGAATATGGATGGTGAGTTGCCTTCTTAGGAGTTGGGATAAATGAGACACTTGTGAAACATGTGGGCATCTTTATTCTGGCAACATTGCGCCATCCAGTGGCTTCTTCAGTCTAATGCAGAGAAAGGCGGAAGATAAGGAGGAGTTCGAGGTAATCAATCAGTCATTTACGAACTTGTCCGTTTTCTAAACCATATATTCAAACTCTTAGGAGTTGTAGGGAGATATGAAGAAACTGTTAGGACGGTGATGGTAACATTCTGGTAAGTAAGTATTTCCTAATCTGCCTTGAACTCATCTGGGTGTTTAACTTCCTCTTGTATTCCTTGTCTCTGGTCCTCGCTTTTTCAAAGTCTATACCTGTCTGCCTTGTCATTTCCTCTTAATATATCGAACGTCACAATTATGTCTCCCATTATCCTTTCTTTTTCTTCTCCAAGATCGCCAGGTTCACTGTCTTAAACCTCTGTTCGGAATATATTCCTCTCAGTTCTAGGATTAGTCTGGTTACATAAGAACATAAAGAAGGAACACTGCAGCCGGCCTACTGGCCCATGCGAGGCAAGTCCAAGTCTCCCACCGGCTTAAGCCAATGACCCAACCTAGTCAGGTCAGGTGAGGTCACCTGACCTGACCTGACGGCATCAGGCCTATTAGCACAAGCTAGTCACGTCCAACTCACACCCACCCACACCCACTCACGTTTTCTAGAATATGCACAAGTTTGATTAGGCAGGGTCTCGATGCTCGGGCTGTGTTCAGTGATTGTGTGTTCAGTGATTGTGTGTTCAGTGATTGTGTGTTCAGTGATTGTGTGTTCAGTGATTGTGTGTTCAGTGATTGTGTGTTCAGTGATTGTGTGTTCAGTGATTGTGTGTTCAGTGATTGTGTGTTCAGTGATTGTGTGTTCAGTGATTGTGTGTTCAGTGATTGTGTGTTCAGTGATTGTGTGTTCAGTGATTGTGTGTTCAGTGATTGTGTGTGTGTGGCGTGAGACCATTGGCTTGGAATATTACACTGTAAATCTCCTTGGTATCGTTCAGGCTCGGTATTCGGAACTGTCTGGAACTATATTTCAGGATGGCCATGGAAAGGACGAGGGGGGAAGCGAAAGAAAGAGGAGGAAGGAAAGGAAGAAAGGGAAGAGACGAGAGGGAAAAATGAGGGACGAAGGAGAAGAGAGTGAAGGAAGGAATGAGAAATAAATAGGGAATTGGGAGCTGGGAGGGCAGAAAGAAGAAGAGAGAGAGAAGGGAGAATTGAAGGCAAGATAAAAAACAAAAACAACAGAAAAGCGTGAGATAATACTTAATGGAAAGAGAGAGAAATAAGGTGAGTCAAATGACTGGGAGAAAAGAGATAGAAAAAGGTAGGGAGACAAATGGGAGGAAAGGGAGGGTGAAACAAAATGGGAGAGAGACTAACACAGGGATTAGTGAAACTCTCGATAAGAGTAAGAAGCCAGGGCCAGGAGCTGTAACTCAACCCCTGCAAACGTAACTAGGCGAGTACAGACACTTAACAGAAACGTAAGACATTTTGCTAAGCTGCACTGCAAGAGTCGGAGGTGAAAAACCTAAATAAAAACAAAACGATGAAACAGAGCGTGTAAATACAAGCCCGCCCTCTAGCCAGTCCGCCCTCCTGTCCTCCAGTCCGCCCTCCTGCCTGCCAGTCCGCCCTCCTGCCTGCCAGTCCGCCCTCCTGCCTGCCAGTCCGCCCTCCTGCCTGCCAGTCCGCCCTCCTGCCTGCCAGTCCGCCCTCCTGCCTGCCAGTCCGCCCTCCTGCCTGCCAGTCCGCCCTCCTGCCAGTCCGCCCTCCTGCCTGCCAGTCCGCCCTCCTGCCTGCCAGTCCGCCCTCCTGCCTGCCAGTCCGCCCTCCTGCCTGCCAGTCCGCCCTCCCTCCTCGCCAGTCCGCCCTCCTGCCTGCCAGTCCGCCCTCCTGCCTGCCAGTCCGCCCTCCTGCCTGCCAGTCCGCCCTCCTGCCTGCCAGTCCGCCCTCCTGCCTGCCAGTCCGCCCTCCTGCCTGCCAGTCCGCCCTCCTGCCTGCCAGTCCGCCCTCCTGCCTGCCAGTCCGCCCTCCTGCCTGCCAGTCCGCCCTCCTGCCTGCCAGTCCGCCCTCCTGCCTGCCAGTCCGCCCTCCTGCCTGCCAGTCCGCCCTCCTGCCTGCCAGTCCGCCCTCCTGCCTGCCAGTCCGCCCTCCTGCCTGCCAGTCCGCCCTCCTGCCTGCCAGTCCGCCCTCCTGCCTGCCAGTCCGCCCTCCTGCCTGCCAGTCCGCCCTCCTGCCTGCCAGTCCGCCCTCCTGCCTGCCAGTCCGCCCTCCTGCCTGCCAGTCCGCCCTCCTGCCTGCCAGTCCGCCCTCCTGCCTGCCAGTCCGCCCTCCTGCCTGCCAGTCCGCCCTCCTGCCTGCCAGGCCCTCCTGCCTGCCAGCCGCCTCCTGCCTGCCAGTCCGCCCTCCTGCCTGCCAGTCCGCCCTCCCTGCCTGCCAGTCCGCCCTCCCCCTGCCTGCCAGTCCGCCCTCCTGCCTGCCAGTCCGCCCTCCTGCCTGCCAGTCCGCCCTCCTGCCTGCCAGTCCGCCCTCCTGCCTGCCAGTCCGCCCTCCTGCCTGCCAGTCCGCCCTCCTGCCTGCCAGTCCGCCCTCCTGCCTGCCAGTCCGCCCTCCTGCCTGCCAGTCCGCCCTCCTGCCTGCCAGTCCGCCCTCCTGCCTGCCAGTCCGCCCTCCTGCCTGCCAGTCCGCCCTCCTGCCTGCCAGTCCGCCCCTCCTGCCTGCCAGTCCGCCCTCCTGCCTGCCAGTCCGCCCTCCTGCCTGCCAGTCCGCCCTCCTGCCTGCCAGTCCGCCCTCCTGCCTGCCAGTCCGCCCTCCTGCCTGCCAGTCCGCCCTCCTGCCTGCCAGTCCGCCCGGCCGCCCGCATAAAATTAAGTACAGCTGGGAGTGTGACTTTTATTACTACTATTGTTTGGTTTAACTATTATTACATTGTGATCGTATTGTTGTTGATATTTTCATGTGAGTTTTGTAACAACAAAAATTATTGATATCGAACACGCATTTTGTGCTCTTGTAACATCTATTTAATTTTTCTTACGTACATACTAAGGAAATCGGGTCAACGCCCCCGCGGCCCGGTCTGTGACCAGGCCTCATGGTGGATGCTAATTAGCCAGTGTTAGTGATAACTTGAGGGGAAGCTCGGGTCATGCAAAGTATGTGTTACCTCGCCATTGTGAGAGGCACGAGTGTGAAGCCAAGATCATGCAGAGTGGATGAAGTAACATGACATATATCGCCAGGCAAAGTATGAGTTCGTGGCTGGTATTCCCAGGTTACCTGGCGCCAGACTGGGCTGCACCCGTAGTATTGATTAACTTCGATTATTTTTGTTCTTGAAGCGGTGCTTGTATGTGAAGACTAGTATATGTGCGGATGTTAGGCAGTCGACAAGACCCCCGTCTGCTTGTAGTGAAGATGTATTGTCTATCATGTGTAACAGTGAATATTAATGTGTTCTCTTGTAAACATACACACACTTGTTGATGGTGCTGCTAACTTTGGAAAGTCTGGCTAAAGGCCGACCTACGGAATAGGAAAACTCTCGAAGCCGGTCACATATATACAATTCTCTCTCAGTTTTGTGCCGAGAAAGTGAGAAAACTGTTAGTTTCGTGTAGAAAATTGCTCAGTACCTGGATGACCGCAGGTATGGGACTGCATGTGCGTTCAAATCACTTAATAAAAAATGATATTATTGACTTAAGGAGGACAAAAAGTTCTTGGGGAAGGTGCAGTCAGAGGTTTTAAATTCAAGTAATGAACAGAAGAATTTGTTAAGAGGTGATGAACAGAAGTTTAAATAAAAGTGAGAAACACGGGTGGTTGTTGGCTGGGCGGTGAGCAGACATTTTTGAGGTAATAAATATAAAAAATCTTTATTGGAGAAGCCGAGTACATCACTCCACGCTGCTCTTCTTCTCTCCCTGTCTTAATAAGGTAAGTTATTGTTCCTCCAGTAAAACAAATGAAATTTCACAATAATGTTATTTTGTAGATGATAATGGGACTCCATATAATAGTCCTATCTTAGTCATTTCGTGTATGAAATTAGGAAGTTTTGTTTAAAATATTAACATATTCTATATCACGTTACAAACTTGAGTTTATTGACCTTTTTGTACGTTCCAGATGTTTGTTTTTTTGAAATTGATTCACGATTTCTATGATTCTATGAAGAAACGTTGAGAGTTACTTAAAAATTCAATTAAAAATAAGGCATTTTTTACCACTAGGTAGGTGACCCAAATAAAAGGAAATAAGTTCACCATCACTCATGTGATGGTTAATTGCGAGTCTTATTCATCAACTAGAGAACTGGTGTGGATATACTGGATATTTGACAAAATATTTCAGATTCTATGCAAACCCACAATGCAGTGTTTGAATATATTTAATGTGTTGCTTAGGCTATCTTCAGTTAAAAAAAATAGATTTAAAGTAGCTGAAGCGTGAGGTTATTGGGTGATAGACCGCTACCCCGTCACCACAACATGCACGCCACGTGCGTGCTGTGGTGACGGGGGACACTATGCCAGCTCAACCCACCAAGATGCTTAGCTTGGTCCCCCGCTGGTGAGCGTGGACTGAGTTGTTTGTTCATTGTTTTAACACGGGTACACTCGAAGTGTACGGCTCTACTGTTCTGTATGAAAGTTAAATTGTGGGAAAAACATCTGCATATGTTGCGCAAACGTACAGTGATTATGACAGAGAAAGGGAGTTATAACAATGCATTTAGACAAATATGATATTGAATTATATACACGAATAGAGGCCTTGTGTGAGACCGAGCTGCGGGAGCAGTTACAATTGCTTATCTTTTGTAAGACGTACAACACTCTTCTTTTATTAATGTGCAGATTTTCATCCTGTGAGGCATAGATTTCTCCAGCTAGGTATAGTCCTTTCCAGAAAGCCTTCCTGAACTGTGTTTTTGTATCTACCACTCCGGAGTCATTGTGCACAATGACCGATACTGGCCTAGCGCTTTTTTTTCTCGAGTATAATAATCCCGAGTCAGTTGTCTCGGAACCGGAGTTAGTCGTACCGAGGTCGTGGTTCTTATCATAGCAGGAGATTCATGGATGTGGGGAGGGAGGGGAGGGAAGGGGAAGAGGAGATGGAGAAGAAAACAATCTAGAATGAAAAAAAAGTCGAGACGAACTCGAAAGACTGGAGAGAGTAAATCTTCAAGATTGGTACATCAGTTCACTAACATTACAAACTTATCAAAGAGTCGCCGCCTTATGTGTCATAATCTTTTTTTCTTGGCTGGTAGTTACATTACAAAAACACCTCCATCATATTTCCCATCATCTTTGATAATCAAGGCACTTTAAAAAAATATATAGTCTATTCACTGCATCATCATGACATTGACTAATGTTGACGTCAACTGAAGCTCTAGGTGAAAAATTCAACTGGCATCAATCTGTGTTCAGGCCCAGAGGAACTGTTTTCAAAGGTTCAAAGAAATGTTTTTTAGTGTTTTTTTTTCCAAGATTATAAAGATGAATTTAGTAAACAATTTGCTAATATTTTCAATAAATTGCTGCAAATGTGCATCGTGAAGATTTGAAAGATAGTTAACATACCTAGTTACAAAACAGAAGGGCAAATTACCATTCCGTCAACCTCACCCTCCTTTAGTTTAAATGTCGGAAATATTCTTCAGTTCTCCAACCTCCATCTCCCACCACTTACAGTGGTGAGGTGAATGCCACACCACTGGAAGGGAATTGGTCACCTGAGGGGGTGACGTACTACTGGAGGTTGCCTACAGATCTAGGAGTGGTGACCCAAGATGTATGATTTCCGGAGTTGTTTACAGTTCACCCTCACCATGTTGTTGGCGGTGTCGGTCTTAATTGGTAGCTTTAGCTCGGTTAATTCTTGGAAAGTCATCCCTGTGGTTATACACTTGACTGAGTTAGGGGGGGGGGTGTTCCTGTGAAAGTCAGCACTGCTGGTCTTATAGGGACTTAATGGATTAATGGTTCCCTTGAATGAAATTGTCAGGGGATTTTCTCAATGTCTTCCTTATGCTTTGTTATCCTGCCTTTTTCTAGCCCTTGTTTGTCATGTCGACTGGCCATCCTCATCCTGAATGAACATGATTATGCTGCAAAGTATGGAGTAGGATGACAGTAATCCATTATTTAAGCCTTCTCTCTTCCCAAGGTAGATAAATATTACTGAAATATCTCACTCTTGAACGTTGTAGAATAGACAAATGCAAAAAAATAATAAATAAGATATTGAAAATATCTCGACGTCAGAAATTGCAAGAAAGTTTATAAAGGTGACAAACTGAGATTTATAAAGTATGGTATAGCACTGGTTTGACTGTTGAACTGTATACAAGCGCAACTGGCAGGTAGCACCATTGACACAAATCCTTTTGGTGACTTTGTTTTTGTATATTTTTTGTATTCTAAGGTGCGAGTTAAAGTGGCGTCACTCATCCTGTGACTACATCTTTTATTTTCGAACTGGACTCTGCCTTTACCAATATATCCTTTAAAGATTTACTCTTCGTAGCTTCCATTGGTGACTAGTCTGGGAGAAGGTACACCCGTTGTGCTTCCTCGTATGCGTACCTATCCATGACTGTGTGGTGTTGTCAATGGCGATATCAACTTATTACCTTTACAAATTATCATTGCAATAAATCCTGCATTTATTTTTTTTTGGGGTAAAAGGCAGCGAACCTTGAATGAAACATGCTTACATTACCCATAGTTGTGAATGGTGTTAATTCTGTACCCATGTCCTCGCGCCAGGGATGAAGCTTTCTGAAGTGTGTACTCCAGATGGTGCTTGCTGACATCATCACCGTCGAGATGGTGCTTGCTGACATCATCACCGTCGAGATGGTGCTTGCTGACATCATCACCGTCGAGATGGTGCTTGCTGACATCATCACCGTCGAGATGGTGCTTGCTGACATCATCACCGTCGAGATGGTGCTTGCTGACATCATCACCGTCGAGATGGTGCTTGCTGACATCATCACCGTCGAGATGGTGCTTGCTAACATCATCACCGTCGAGATGGTGCTTGCTGACATCACCGTCGAGATGGTGCTTGCTGACATCATCGCCGTCGAGATGGTGCTTGCTGACATCATCACCGTCGAGATGGTGCTTGCTGACATCATCACCGTCGAGATGGTGCTTGCTGACATCATCACCGTCGAGATGGTGCTTGCTGACATCATCGCCGTCGAGATGGTGCTTGCTGACATCATCACCGTCGAGATGGTGCTTGCTGACATCATCACCGTCGAGATGGTGCTTGCTGACATCATCGCCGTCGAGATGGTGCTTGCTGACATCATCACCACACTATGGAGTAAAAAAAAAGTGCGTGTGTCAACTTTGCACTCTACTTGAGTTTAAGTCGTCAGAGGGTGCGTTGAGAGAGGGGATTATAGCACGGCATGTTGGTTTGTTTTTACCGGCGCTGTAGACATGGCTTGTGGCAAGGGAGTCATTCACATGATTTACACACTTGTTTGGTAAGCTTCAGGGTGGTATCTCTCTCTCTCTCTCTCTCTCTCTCTCTCTCTCTCTCTCAGAACTATAACCGGGTAGCACCCGAAGTCCAGCGATGACTTTTATAATAATATAACTGACTAGATTAATTACCATCTCACGGACTATGGGTACATCACTGCACTGTATCACCTTTGTGTCCGCATCAGTCTCTCACACACTTCATATATAAAGCTTTATTATTCTACTAATGTAATAAAATACATTAATAGACGGGGAATTGGGGATCAAGGAGAAAAGGATTAAAAAGTAAACATCGAAATTGATCATTTTCTGAACACTACAACAATTCACGAGTTTACCCTTATAATTCTATAAGTTAATTTTTGCTCTGAATACAAAAGAAAAATGTTTTTGAAAATAAAGCTAGAGATAAATATAACAGAAGTATAGTATAACTGCACCAGGGAACAGTGTATAACCGAAAAAAAAGAGCAGGAACGCATCTAATTCCGGTTACTAGGCCAAATGTCTTCTTCAGACGTGACAGCATTCCCAAGGCCTCCGCTTTGTTTCTGTTTACCTTAATTCTGTGGTGGGTGGCTTATATTGTGTTGTGTTGCGTATCATGGAGCGAGATAGGTGTGTGTGTGTGTGTGTGTGTGTGTGTGTGTGTGTGTGTGTGTGTGTGTGTGTGTGTGTGTGTGTGTGTGTGTGTGTGTGTGTGTGTGTGTGTGTGTGTGTGTGTGTGTGTGTGTGTGTGTGTGTGTGTGTAAGTCATTACTGCGGCTGCTAATGTGTGTTATCAACACACTGACAGGAAGTCTTGATGGGCCATTGTCTTGAGCACGAGAAGGCGTGTGTACTTACCTAGTTGTGTTTACAGGGGTTGATTCATAGCTCCTGACCCATCCTATTAATTGTTATCGACAGGTTTTACTGTTTTCTGGACCTTGAGAACCCTTGGGACTGATCCTAGTACCGGTTGGTCTCCGTCACTCATTACAAAATCTGTTTTCACGATTTCGTGAGATTCTGATTTCACGGACAGTAGTGATGGGCAGATGATCTGGTACTGTATTTGTTGTGAGGTTTGGGGGTTCGAAACGTAGTGGGTACGTTTGAAATAATACAGAGCTGTTCTGCACGGTGTTTATTGGAACAGGTCGTGTCGTCTGCCAGCGTAGCCTAGGCGTATCCTTTCAGTTTGACGCCTACATATGATCTCTATATAAAGGTGGTTGAGCAACAATTGGGGCTACCCGCGTATAAATTTCTTGTACACTAGCTTAGTGGGTATAATTGTGGGTTTTACTGTTGCAAGGATGCCGGTTCGATCTCCAATACTCTCTACACAACACTTTTATTACAGCCAATTTAGTTTGCTCTTTATACAGTCTTTGTTTAAAATTGATCTATTGACAGCATTTTGATTTATTAAATTGCTTGATAAAGATGACTTAAGTCCACAGGTAGTGAAATAGACACTGAGTGAAACCTTTACTTGCGACGTTTTGTCCACGACTGGACTTTACTTGATAAGGTGCAGTTGCTGGTCACCTCAAAACATTGTCTTTCTCGCTAGTAAATTGTTAATGAAACATAGTGTATATCCCAGGGGCTGGTGTGTATATGCTGTCTCAGCATCTTACCTAGTGGTTTTGAATCTATTCATCGTTATAGTATATATATATCACAGGGGCTTCTTGTGTATATATGCTGCCATAACTTCTCACCTGGCGGGGTTGACTGTATATTCAACGTGTTAATCTCAGCCTCCAGCGTAAAAAAATTTGTTTGCACACCGCCCTTTCCTGACCGTGGGGGAAAGTTTTTACCTGGGAGGGCAGGAGGTTGACTCACTCTCTCTCTCTCTCTCTCTCTCTCTCTCTCTCTCTCTCTCTCTCTATCTATCTATCTATCTATCTATCTACTCTCTCTACTCTCTATCTCTCTCTATCTCTCTCTCTATCTCTCTCTCTCTCTCTCTCTCTCTCTCTCTCTCTCTATCTCTCTCTCTCTCTCTCTCTATCTCTCTATCTCTCTATCTCTATCTCTCTCTCTCTCTCTCTGTCCTTCCTATGTTTTTGATGTTAGCTGCAATTATGTTGTGGTGAAACCTCCATTTAAGCTTTAACGAAAGCTTTATCTCTTTTACTAAAGCGTTGATTAACGTTTTTAATATCGTTTATCGCAGCAGTCACGTCTTATTAACGTTTAAGCTTAGTGATTTATTTTTGGCATTGTTTAATCTTGTAATTAGGTGTTGAATGATGCTTGATCCTCTTACGTTTTTTTTCCAGCTTATTTTTATTATTTACATTACCTTTATTTAGATCATTGTAAAAATTATTATTTAGATCAGTGTAAATATTATCATTATTTAGATCATTGTAAAAAATATCATTATTTAGATCACTGTAAAGATTAATTATCATTTAGATCATTGTAATGATTATTATTATTTAGATCATTGTAAAGGTTATCATTGTTTTCTTAAGTTATCATTAACGCTTTTTTGACGTTTAACCTAGCTTGTACCTTGTCATTTACGTTGTTTTTGTAACATTTATTCTCACATTAAGGTTTTTAATAATGGATACCATGTCATTGAGGTTTTTAAATAATGGCTACCACGTCATTGAGGTTTTTAATAATGGCTACCATGTCATTGAGGTTTTTAAATAATGGCTACCATGTCATTGAGGTTTTTAATAATGGCTACCATGTCATTGAGGTTTTTAATAATGGCTACCATGTCATTGAGGTTTTTAAATAATGGTTACCATCCCATTGAGATTTTTAAAATGGTAACAGTCATAGTGATGTTTAACAATAATGGTTACCATCCCATTGGGGGTTTTCAGTAAGGTTTACGGCGTTAAAAACCGTTTACTCTCCCATTCATTTTGTTTTTACCCTTAAGTGTAACCCTTAAACAACACTTTTCATAATAAAGTGAACCTTTTTTTTTAACCAACGTTTACCTTTCCCGTGAGTTTTTTTTTTTTTTTTTTACCCTTAAATTTTATGCGTTAAATGACGCAGTAACGTATTATAACCTTCCAGTGAGGCTTTTATTAAAAGTTTACACTTCCTGTTAGGTGTTTAATATAGTCTGCGTTTACAGTAACGTGTTTTTATAAGTTTTAATATCGTTTGTGCTTAGATTAACTTTTTAATCACGTTTACGCTTAGAATAACGCTTTTTAATAACGTTTGTGATTGGAGTTTCATTTCTAATAACTTTCGCACTTAGAGCAACGTTTTTAATAACGTTTAGGATTAGAGTAACGTTTTAATTAACGTTTCTTCTGATGTATGTTCAAGATGTGCCACGGGTGCCACCCTCGTCACACTTTAGTCCCGTCACCAACTGCCAGACCACCACCACCGGCAGCTGCGGATTTAAACAGCGTAACAGGGCTTTATTTGGACGAAGTTTCGCTCTTCATAAAGCGAAACGCTGTTTCAGTACAGCGTCTCGATCTTGATAAAGCGAAACGTTGTCTCAGTGAAAGCTAGTGAGCGTGCCTTCGCCACCAGCCACGTTTCTCTACACAATACTCTCCTTTCCAAATTATTTTCACTTGATATTTTTAAGCCGCTGCGCTTTTCTTCAAGTGACTCTCATTCACTTCATTTTTTTATCCTCCCTGGATCGCAATGAAGCCCTTGTTGTTTGTGTTTTGATCGCATCTTTATCGTTCTTTCTCCTGCTCCTCCTTATCGGCTTTACGCGTCCATTAAGGTCCGTTATTATCGTATTTTATCCTTTAGTAAGCTCTCACGGTCCATTGAGATACCCATTCCTCTCCCTCCCTCCCTCTCAGTAGCCATTGCAAGAGGCCATTTCTCCTAGTGGTTATGGGTTGGTGTTTAGCCTTGAAGTGTCTTGGATAGTGGATGTTGACACAGTGTTCTCTTAAGTGTACTTACGATGTCGTTAAGTATCTCTTATTCTCTTTTTTATATATAGGGACTTATGTAGTGTACAGATTAGTGATCTGATATTCGAATTTCGTTTGTTTATACATTGTGAAATAGCCTTCTCTTCTTTGGAGTTGCCGTATCCTTCCTTGAATCGAACCTGATTACCTCGCATTCCCCATCTGTGTACAGTGAGAGTGCTTGAAGATTGGCCGAGTGAAGACCTATATATTTGCAGGCTAGGCTGTCTCTCCTGCCGTGAAAGATGTGACACGACATTGTTGTTGACAAGAGACAGCACAAGTGTCTTGGTAATTACCTTCACTGGAGTGGCATCCCGTTGAAGGAGTTTTAATCCGCCCAGTCATTCTACTGATCTCGGCAGCGCTTACTTTATTATACTAATAAAATATAAAGGAATTTGGTAAACTAATTGAATAGTTAATAAATCTCTCACGTCTTTATTGCTCGTTGCTTACGAGTGACCTGGTATATTATTTTCCAAGTCTTACTCTCCCAGGAAGGGATATTGTGCTTACGATCTAATAATTCCAGGCTGGAGTTTATCGCCCTGTTCGCCGAAAGACCTCTTAACATATTTTACGTGGCAAAATGAGCAGTAAAACTAGTGTTAGAAATTGGGGCATGACTTGTTAGGGGTCAAACGAGGTCATTTGTGTCTCATGCGTCAGGCGCGCGAGTGTGCTTGCCTTAGGGTGAGGGTAGGGTAGCAGGGCGGGGGGTAGGAGAGGGATTAGCTGGAAGGAAATGAAATGAAAGGGAAGGAATGGAGGTGTACAGGAACTAGAGGGGGAAGAAAGGGAAAGTGAGTAGACGGAGGACGTGGGTAAGGAAGCTTTCAAAATGGAGGTGAGAGAAGAATAAAACACGAAAAAGGGGAAAGGAAATGAAGCGGGGAATAGGGTGAATATATATTGAGAAGGAAGAACAGAGGGTAAGGGATGTGTATTGTGTACACAGTATTCTGTATGGTACCAGCAATTTTGCAGCTCTATTCCTACTCATTCCTCAAGGCAGGTGCCGTGATGCCTGTGAGAGGATCCTGATCCGAGGAACTGGGCCTGTCCTCCCCTAAATGTCTCCCATTCCCTAGCAGCTATATGGTCCCTACAGGTTTAGCGTTTCCCCACCTGCTTAAAATAAAAAAAAATATACCGGTTCACCTGCAGTGTGCTCGAGTCCGTATGGAACCTGAAGGACGCCGGTTCGATCCTCAGTTGAAGGTGTGAAGAGAGGCGTGGCAGCCTGGGAGTGGAGATTGATGGTGCAGCTGCTACCGATGGGGGGGGGGGGCTTAGTTCCCGTGGCCTCAATTGCAATTTCATCTCTGAGTGTTTTATAAAAAGTTTGCCTTTGTTGCACCAGCAGGAATTACAAGATACTTCTCTAACGTCCTTCCGGAGTCTGCTGCTGCGAGGCTGGAGTCTCACTGACACCTAATATTCAGTGCTTGTGTTTCCAAGTGAATCACGTTGAATACAATTAGTATCCGTAGGATTTTTTCAGGACAGCTGATCCTAGGTCGAAATATCTTGTGTTTTACATCACTTCGATGGTCTAAAATAGGCCATGAATCACCCACTGGTGCTAATTTACAAAAGGCATGCGAATTGTTCTTCACGTGCTTGGTGGTTCTTCACCTGACTGATGGTTCGCATTAATGGTGACTCACGCAGTTGTGACCATTGCTCGCTTGACCGACATTTTACCGGGCTCATTCATACCTACTTGTGAAGCTGTGAAGGACTTTTCTGAGACTAAAGAAATAATTTTCTAGCATTCCTGTTGATCACCTGCGTCTAAGTTGCACCTGTAGTCTCCTGTCCCTGGTTCTCTCCTGTCCCTGGTTCTCTCCTGTCCCTGGTTCTCTCCTGTCCCTGGTTCTCTCCTGTCAAAAAAAGTGTCTTTCTGCCATTCGATTCATCTTATAAATCTTGTACGTCGTAATCATGTTCTTCCGGAGTCATCGGATGTAGTTCCTCGACTCTCTCCTTATGCCTCCTCTCTTTCCTAGGACAAGTCTTGTTGCAAATCTTTGTACCTTCTCCTTGCACATGGTTCATCGGGTAGAGGCTTTACGCTGGGAATTCATACTAGGTGATGAACCTTAAAACTTGAGTGTTTAATGTGGTAAAGGAGTCTTTATTTTTGTTTGTGGATGCTGTTGTGAGGTGCGGCGCACATGATGTGCAGCGTACGGTGCACACTAAGAGCTGTGCGGTGTATACTAGGTGTGGTGTGGATTAGGAGCGGTGCACATATGAACGGTGCACACGGCAATGTTGCCAAGAGGATAATTTGCGATAATGCCGTGGTGTCCGACGGTGACCAGTGGCCGGAGTTCCTGCCTCAGCTCCTAGCTACACTTGCTCATCCCTCACCCACCTGCTCATACTCACTCTCCTACACATACACTCACCTGCTCATACTATCTCACACAAACATACACACGCACTCAGTCTTAGAGATTCATTAGCACTACTGCACTCACAAACTCACTGTATTCTCTCTCTCTCTCTTCTTCCCTACCTCTCGCACCATCCTACTTTCCTTGTTTGCAGTCTTTTATCGATTCCGAGGTCAGCGCCCCTTTCCCGTGGCCCAGTCTCAAATCAGGCTGCTTGGTTGATAGCCGTCAGTGTCTTCGAAATTCCCTCTTCCCTGTCTGTTGGATAGGCCATCTTGAGAGATGGTAATTCCCACATATAGTAATAGTAACTCCTGGTCTTCTGGAAGGAAAAATCTTTAAAGTTACCATAGTGGAATGCTTCTCCATATCCTCATGTGGTTACTGAAGACTTCGTGTTCAAGGTGGGAGATTTCAATACTCCTTGCTGTGTGATGGAGGATGACAGGGGAACATAGCCAACTTTCGTTCCTACACTGCAAGTGTCATGTGATTTAAAATAAACAGAAAGCTATTTTTCTAACTTTATCTATATTCTCTTTCTTTACCTGCTGTTGTCTTCATCTGTCTCTTCTGTATTCTGCTTTCCTCTCTCCGTCATCCTAACCTGAGTGCCACTTTACACTTTTTCATCTGTTTACCCCCTCTCTCACCCACAGTTTTCCTCCTCCACTTTCCTGACACTTTTCTCCATTAGTGTTGATGTTACCCATCTACTTCACTTCCTGTTCTTTATCTTTGTGGCGTACATCCCTCTCTCTCTCTCTCTCTCTCTCTCTCTCTCTCTCTCTCTCTCTCTCTCTCTCTCTCTCTCTCTCTCTCCCATCCTACACTGCTTTTCATCGCCCTCTAGGTAACTGTTTACAAGTCTGTGTATATGCACAAACTGATGAAAGTTGAGGAATTTAGGGTGAGAGGAAAGGGTTGTGGAGCGGGGAGTAGGTTGTTGTGGATTGAAGGATCAACAGAGAGGGAGAGGAGGCATGAGGGACTGTGGAGGAAATGATGATAAAAAGGAGAAAGAGAGGATGTTGTGGAGCAAGTGGCAAAATAAACTTTTCTTTATTTAGCTAACTTGGATACATCAGCAGTGTGCTATCCTTTTCTCTAAAATTGTTACTAATTAGCAGTGTGCTGCTATCCTATGCTGTATGATAGTTACATAGTTGGAAGAAAACGGTAGGTACGTTTCCCTTTTGTATTCCTGACAGATGATTGTGGGAGGGAGGGAAAAACGTTGTTTTTTAGGAAGTAGAATCACAAAGTAGGTAGAGAGGGTCGTGCTACGAGGTTTACGTAGATGTATGTATGTTTTTCGTGCACATCTTGTTTTACTTGAACAGTTGACTTTACAGACAGCAGAAGACTGTGCTAGGAAGAAACAAAGGAGGACTAGGCAAGTGAGTGACAATCTCAGGAATTTTAGCTCCTGGTCATGACTCTTTAACTACTAACCAAAAGCTTTATTGATGCCTGGCTGCCTCATAACATCTCGATTTTGACAAATCCCCGAATACTGCATATGTCATGTTCATAATTCTGCAGATTCTATTCTCTTCCTATGTTGTCAAGCGTCGCTTCCGGTGCCTGTCTCGTTGCTTAACTTTGGATCTACTCGAGTTGTTAATGTTCTTGGTCAGATGCGGGTTCTTTGTTGGCCTTGTTTACGCCAAGATGAGTCTTAACATATGCCGGGTATGAAGGCCGGAATTTTTTCCTTGTTGAAGTTCCCTTTTCTATTGACTAATTATTGATGGTTCAAGTGAGTCCACACACTAGAACCAGACTTGACCTCTGGCAAGCACAGCACGGTGAGCATACACACCACTGTGTGTGTGTTTGTGGCGCAAATCTACCTCTCTCACGATTAACAGAGGAGGATCGAGCCTTCATCACTCCTTGCCTTTAGTCGCCCACACGAGTTTAACGTTTCACATAAAAATAACTCAGACCCTCTTGTGGTTTCAGGCGTCAGTAAAATGTCGTGACCACTTTGCCATGAGCATTCATTATAACATAAGGCATTTAAAGTTTTCGTGGCCTCACACGTGTCTGTGTGCGCATGTGTCGTTAATTGTCTCATAAAGATAGTTTTATGTATCGCTCTTCTAATATCTCCTGGCGTCTCCAAGCGTCTGTTGGCCTCCGTGTGAAGTCTCCAAGCGTCTGTTGACCTCCGTGTGAAGTTTCCTAGCGTCTGTTGGCCTCCGTGTAACGTCTCCTAGCGTCTGTTAACATCTGCTGGCTTTCTGTGTTCATCTCTTCCATGTCGAACACGTTCGACTTTTTATAGTTTATTCTAAGCGAGTGTTTAGTGTTTGCTTGAGGACTCCGGGGCGTCACTTATCTTTCCATATTTTATGAGTGTGATGCTGGCGTAAGAATGCATTTCTTGTCAAGTGCTACGCTAGTGTGTTAGTTACCATCTGTATGTCATAACTGTTTAGCGTAGCCGTGCAAAAACGTTTGTTTACACTGGTGGAATGCATTTTAAGCGGGACTGGTAGATGAATAAGATATATGTGCTACGCTTCGCCAACCAGTGGGTGTTTCAGTTCAACACAGAGCTTATGAACTGGAGACGCTTGAAGATGAGGTAATCAGTTGCCTTGAAAAAAGGCAACAACAGTAATAACAACCTATTATGACGAAGGCAGGTATCACCAATGCTACCAACAACACTAATAAATAACAACAACAACAACAAACAACCAGCATCAAACAACAAAGGCAAAAAAATAAAGACAACCAAACAGCCAGTCACCATTCGCCCCCCTCACCATCCTGGATGACGTATAAAGATTGTGTCGTGTGTCTGGCGCCGCTGGACCTCCCTAGTTTCCTCTCCCTCCCCCTCGTTATTCTTCTTTATCTCCCTCTTTCCATTTTTCTGTCTTTTACCGACGTTCCTATTTGTTTCTCATTCTCCAATTTCTCATTCATTTTATCACTAACATTTTCTTGTTTTCTGCATCTAAGTTCCCCTGTCATTTTATTTGCTTTATTTTTTTTCATGATAACTTTTCAGTCCTCCCTATTTTTTTCCCCGCGTTATAATGATTTTATTCATAATGTTTGGCGTAGGGAAAGTCCCTTGTGTTCATCCATCCTGCTCGCCTGTGTTTAGAAGAGAAATGTTAGGTTACTAGTAGCGTTCTCTAGTTCAGTTCCTTAGCTATAGAGTAAAAGTTGATACGTGAGTGTGATGATGGTGCTAATGGCACATACACCAACTCTAATAACCTCTACAAAGAGCCAAATGTGCATAGTGTACTTTTTACGACACTCGTCGGTAAATCTTGCCATCCATCAGAAAGACATTTGTTGGTGTTTATTTGTTATGTACACTGTCTTGATGCGGGTCTTATTGATGTATCTTATTAGGAGAAATACTGCCCCGTTGCTTATTTGTATGAGCTGGCCAAATAATTTGCAGTAATTTGCTGTCTAATGCTCTCTCTTAGCTTCTAATAAACAGGAGAGGAGAGAGAGAGAGACGTAGGAAAGGAAGGTAAAGAGGGATGTGGAGGAATACTGGGATGGGATACCAGGGATATCTACCTCTCGTCACAGGTATATCACAGTTATGCCTCCTGGTGGTCTTCCTGCGACCAAGCCACATCTGTATCAACTTTCCTTCAGAAAACAACAACAACTTGTTTTGATCGTGATTCCCACACGATCATTTTATGTGGCATTATAAAGAACTTACTTTTATTTTATTTTCAGGAGGGAAAAAGTGAAAGGTTAACGCCACTGACATTATAATATTTTTATGATTAAAGTTCGTGACTGAACTTTGCTGCTTCGTTATTGCCTTTTGTCTGGAGTTCATCATTGATGTTTTTACATCACATTTTAAATTCGGTCATCATAATAACATTTAATCCTTAAAAGGTGTAAATGCGGAGGTCGCTCTTAATTGCATTTAAAATGTCTTATAAGCTCAACGTCACTATGTACAACCAGATTATTAGCGTTGATCCCCTGAATACCTGGAGGGTATTCCGGGAATCAACGCCCCCGCGGCCCTGTCCACGACACGTAGGTCTTGGTAGGAAGAGTGAGGTTGTCGTGTGACTGTATTCCATAATCTGGAACAGACTATGGAACAAAATTCTTCTCCAGGTTGAGGGGGACTGACCACCTCAAATACTTCTTCAAGGGTGATGGACTGATTACATCGTCTTCGCATCTCTACTCCTCCTGCTAACTCTTCTGTACTCGACTGAAGAAGCCTACTGTGTAGGCGATACCTGTCGGTGTTGTATACCAAAGTTTTAATTTATTTCCTTAGATATGGATCTGCTTGTGATTGGACAGCCATGTTGTTCCATGTCTTTCCCTTGCCTTCCTATTGTACATGTTCTCCTGGGAGGACATCTGTTATCGTGGTGGTGATAAACCCTTCTTGTTTTTGATCTCTGCGTCCCCACTATCCTGTGTGATGCAGTATGGCAGGGGAACCTGGCTAGCGTGGTTGCTGTCAGACTCAGAGTTTGCTGTTCACTGCCACCGAAGAAAAAACTCGAGGCTCTGCTATTATTATTCTGTAAAATAATCTCATATCTTTTTTCCTTGAAATAAATTCCATTGTTCTCGGTGGTCTGTCGCCTTGTCTGCACAGTTGACAGGAGAATTTCCGCTCGACTTAGAAAATTTGTTAATAAAAGGTGATGAGGGAGAGGGAGGGGGAGGGGGGAAGGGAGGGAGCGGGGAGGGGACTTCTAACTGGAGTGACACGTGTCGGACCTGCAGTAGCGTCACGATTTATGTGTCATGGCTTCCACCTTCACGCCGCTTTGTTTGGTTGGCTGTGTGTTTGGTGCAGCGGGGCGTACAGCGTGCAGCACCGTGTCTTGTACCAGTGTACATCACGTCCAGCACCGTGTACTGCACCAGCCAGTCTGTACATCACTTCCAGCACCGTGTACTGCACCAGCCAGTCTGTACATCACGTCCACCGCTCCTCACCACAACCTCTCATTTACTGCTGCTGATGATGCTCTTTTTGCTGTTGATGCTCCTGTTGCTCTTTTTCTTACTTTTATTGCTCTTTCTGCTATTGCTGTTGCTGCTTCTACCGCTTTTTTGTTGTTGCTGCTGTTGCTCCTTCTATTGGTCTTCTTGCTGTTGATTCTCATCTTCCTCTTGCACCTCTCATTGCTGCTCCTGTTGTCTTTTCTTCGTGTTCTTTCTACTGCTGTTCTTGCTGCTGCTGCTGCTGCTGTTCTTGTTGCTGCTGCTGCTGCTTTTGATGCGCCGGTTGGTGGTAGCAGTAGTCGTGTTGTTGCTGATGACACTAACAACAATTACAACAAGTGTTCCTCCGCTCAGGGTCCACAAAAATCACATCTTGCTCTGACTTCGTCTGCGTCTTCTTCACTCGAAGTTTATTTTTTTTTCTATTTCCTTCGATTTGGCAGAACCTCTCTTTATTTTCTTTATCTTTTATTCACGTTATTCTCGATAGTTCGTGTGTGTGTATATATATATATATATATATATATATATATATATATATATATATATATATATATATATATATTATATATTATAATGATTTTACCACAGTTTGTTGCCGAATATTTTATTATAAAATTCATTAAGATAATTACATTTCTGATACATGTATTATACCGGAAATTAAAGAGTATTGGTAAACGTATTTTCATACAGAAAAAAACACGTACATTATTGGCAGAAACTATATTATTTCAGTCCTCTGGGTAATTGAAAACAGAGAAAAAAGGTTGTTTTCATAATTGAAAAAAGCTTTGCTTTTATTTGATGTATATCGTGTACGTGAAACAACACTTGTCAAGAATATATGTTGCGGATATATTTTGGAATTTGTCGGGTGGGAGGAGGGGAGTCTGTCAGTTGCAGAGGTGGGGTTTGGGAATTGTTTTGGGGAGATGTGGTGGTGGTGGTCAGTCCATGATGCGCTAATGTGGTGCTTTGAGGTGAAGCGTGGTAATCACTTCTCGTTGGTCCATGCCTTGGCATGGTGAGCTCATTCGTCGATATCTTGGCTTGGTGAGCTCTCATTCGTCGATATCTTGGCTTGATGAGCTCTCAATCGTCGATATCTTGGTTTGGTGAGCTCTCATTCGTCGATATCTTGGCTTGGTGAGCTCTCATTCGTCGATATCTTGGCTTGGTGAGCTCTCATTCGTCGATATCTTGGTTTGGTGAGCTCTCAATCGTCGATATCTTGGTTTGGTGAGCTCTCATTCGTCGATATCTTGGCTTGGTGAGCTCTCATTCGTCGATATCTTGGCTTGGTGAGCTCTCATTCGTCGATATCTTGGCTTGGTGAGCTCTCATTCGTCGATATCTTGGCTTGATGAGCTCTCATTCGTCCATATTTTCTCTTGGTGAGCTCTCATTGTTTGGGACTGGTAGATAGTCTGTTGGTCTTTTGGAAAGGGAAGGTAGAGTCTGTGGAAATAAAGGGGAGTTAGAAGGGCAGGGGAAAATTTAGGGGGTACAGTACAAGACGAGGGGAAGGGAAAGAATAAGGTGATATGGCGAGAGGAGGAAAGGAATGTGAAGAATGAGGTGGTAGGGTGAGTAGAAGAGGAAGGGGATGGGGAGCATGAGGGATATAGTAGATCAGAGCGAGGGCAGAGGCATTAGTGGGGAAGGGGAATGAGTAATTACCCTACAAACTTGATGCAGTTTCCCCTTAATGGGTTGAATTTGTCAGGTGGTGACGCTTTGAAGAGTTGGCGGTGTCTACGGTGAAGACATGGCCAGTGTCTGGTGCTTCTGGTCAACATGTTGCAATAGAGGCCCGCTGCCAACATATCCATCACAGCCTGTGATCTGGCCCTGTAAGTTTTGTCAGTTCCTCTTGAAGGCTTCTACTGGTTCCGCCGTGTTCGATATCTCTGGAAGATGTTGATAGTCTGGGACCGATGTTTACAGGTCCATGTCCCCACCGCACCTGCTCTCACTGTTTATTTTCACTTTCTCCATATCTACCGAGTATTGTTGCAGTGTGCAGATTTGGGACCAGCCCAAGTACTTTCCAGTGATATATCATGTTCCCACCCGCCAATGGTATGTTCAAGACTTGAACGCGTTCCAAATTTAGATGTTTCAATGGTCAATGTGAGCGAAACGATCTCGTTTGTTCCGCTCTGCTATTTCTCCGCCCTGAACGGGGGTCTGAGAGAGGTAGGGAACTAGCTTGAGGGAGGGAGGGACGAAAGTTGAAGAATTAGAAAGTAAGAAATACAAAGTGATGTGTTGAATGGGAAAGTGACTGGTGGTTAGGCTGATAAAGTGCTGGCTAGAGAGACGCAGACAGTCGCAGTCCTGACTATATTCTCGCGAACGACCGGTACCACTTGGGTCTGGGGTTCACCACCCGATGGTCAACGCAGTTCCAACCACGGAGACGTCGCGTGTTTCAACTTGTGGTAAGTGTTGTGGGACAGTGGTGGTGGTGGGTTGGAGAAGGAAGGATAGACTACAACGAGGAGGAGGACATAGTCAGATGAGCAAGTAAAGACAAGGATTGATGAGGATGGTGGTCGATCCTGTAATGCGAGGTCTACCTGACTTTATCCAAACCATACCACGTGGTGAACGCGGTCACAGAGTCAAACCCAGACCGTCCACGGGAAGGATGTGGGGCATGGATGGATAGATCAACATAGAATGTTTCAAGTCTATGTTAGCTGTTGGAGTAAATATTCTTTGTTAGTGGATGGAGTAAATATATTACCTTGTTAGCTGTGGGAGTAAACATTTATTGGATACACTGTGTACTGGTAACACGTGGGACACTGTGTACCAATAACAGGTGGAGCTCTGTATAGTGCTAACACCTGGGAGTACACTCACTCTAGGAAGGCTCCTTCATTCTATTGAAGAGCTTGTGATCTAGCAAGTTGAATCCTAGGAATTCATAAGTCTCTCGAAGATCATTTTTCCCCTTTCAGATTTCTAGGCAGGGAAAACGCGAAAAAATGCGTATAGCGTTTCATGGGCGTTATACGAGCGTATGTATGACAAGTGTCAGCTGTGTATTACAAGCATCATACAGGAGGGACCCGCTTTCCAGCGCTTCGCTTTATGGCGTTTCTCTAATGAAGCAACTTTCAATTATATCCAGTACCTATTCTTCATTTATTCAGACTACCTACAATAAATATATTCACCATTTACTATAAGCTAAGGACGAAAATTACTATAAGCTAAGGACGAAAATATTTTAAGATAAATATTGTGTGTGCTGTATATGCAATTTATCAGGCTTTTATATGCATTTGAAACCGAAAAAAGGCCAATGTTTCACTTTACAGCAGTAGCCCAGAACCTAACCTGCTGTATAAGCGGGGCCCTCCTGTACTCTGAGAGTCTTCTGACTATCGCATAAACATGACAATTGACAGAAAGACGTTGCTATCCTCGAGATATCTCGCAATATTTTCACTTTTTTTTTTAAAATTTCTGGCATTTTTATGAATTTTCCATTTTCCATTAAAATTTAAGATTTTTGGATTTAAAAAATAATTTAGAGTACACTTGCCTATTCATATAAATTTTATGAATTTTTCGTAAGAGTTTATCAGGGTAAACAATGCTATCTGAGTTATGTACAGGTAAGAGATGCGAGATGTACTGAAGGGTGGTAGAAGCAGCAGCGAGCTCACAAGTTGTTGACAAGTTACATGAAAACAGCGTTTTATCCAATGAGATGAAGCTATACTTGAGCGAAACATAATCTCACTCCGTAGCACGTCTTTATCTCTGGGAAGGAGGACAAGATAAGTTGAAGGATTACATCGATTTTGTTTTTTCCTCTAAAATTGTTCGTTTATTTTTTAAAAATCTTTTTCATGTTCTTCTCCTTCACACATGGGTGATCTGGGAGGAATCCAGTTAAATGGTTATTTTTCTTTAGTTGCAAAATAGCGTTAAGTAGCTCGAGTTTGAGAGGAGATATGCACGAACATCCACTGGTGGTGTGTGTGATCATCGCCTTTGTGTGCAGTGGGGAGGTTACGAAGTGGCTGGGCCCAGTGTCCTTGGTAGTTCGTCCTGTGAATGACTAGAACCAGATTGTAAAATGGCTGGGACTAAGAGGTGAATGGGTGGAAACATGCTGTGAATGGGTGTGGCCGGGGTGTCAAGGGTTGTCAGATGGATGGAACCAGGGTGTGACTACCTGACGTGGGTGTAAATGGCCTCCCGGTGAAGCAGGCTGTTACTACTGGGTACACGTAGTCCCGCGTACGAACCACATCCCGGCGGGTCCGCAACTGATTTGAGGAGCTTGTCCATTTCCCTCTTGAAAACGGCTAGACACCCATGTTCAGTGACAGTGCTTATTTATGATAACCTATTTGTAACTGCAGAAGTGCAAAGCCTAGGCAAAAAACTACAAACCAGTAACACTAATAACACACATCATGAAAGCCTTTGAAAAGGTGTTGAGACGCCAAGTTGTAATCTTTATGGAAAATCATAACTTACCTCAGGATGGAGTTAGAGCGGGAAGATCATTCTTGTCACAACTACAATCCCATTATGACAAAGTTGCAGAGACTTTGAAACAAGACCAAAACAGGTAATGTCAACACTGGCTTCGCAAAGGCATTTGACAAATGAGACCATGGAGTGATAGCCCATAAAATAAAGTCGGTAGGTATAATAGAAAAAAATAGGAAAATGGAAATTTGATTTTCTGAAGACTAGAACCCTCGGAGTAGTAGTAAACAAAGCGATATTTACCTTTGGCAAAGTAAAAAGTTCAGTACCCCAAGGCACGGTCCTGGCACCTTTACTGTTTCTCATCCTCATAACAGACAGGTGAACACACTAGCCCATGAAAGTCGGCTCAGTAGAAGACACGGAAAATTTGCAAGCAAATATCAACAAAGTCTTCCGGTGGGCAATATAAACTTAACAAGTGTTCAGTGGGGACAAATTCCAACTGCTCAGATATGGAAAGACTGAAGAGCTTTAAACTCACGAAACCGGTCACACGTATATCACAGGTTTGTGTTTTTGTTTGACTACCTAATGGTAGGTACAGAAACTGAGCTATGCTCTTGGTATTTTTTGTGTAAGAGCCTGTGTGTTATTATCAGTTCGTGCAGTGTGTGTGTGTGTGTGTGTGTGTGAGGGGGAGGGGTAAAGGTAAAGAGGGGGGGTATATATTATTGTTCGCGTGTATGCGAACCTGCTTTCCGTAATTTCTACATGTCTTGTCTCTATTACCTATGATTTACGAACATTTGAAGGAAGCAACAAGAGTGAGGGAAGGAGATGATCCAACAAGACTCGACCTAGTGTTTTTTTTTTTTTTTTTTACACAAAATGATTATGACAGTTGAAATTACTTACAGAGATAAACTGTTTGATATACGTGTGCGTGAACGCTCAGGGAACCGCAAGAGAAGTAAGGGAGTTATGAAAATATATCCCCCATCTTCCATAATACTGACTCTGGTTATGTTTGTCAGCCACGTACAGGTCACCCACGTACAGGCTCAGCAAAATCCTACTGAAGGATTGAACCCAACAGAATCAGTGTAAAGCTGTCGTGTATGATATGCGTTTTGCATTTGTGTTTGTATACTCGTGTGTTGGCGCACCTGTGTGTTTGTACGTGTGTGTTTGCTTCCATGTGTGTCTGCCTACACGTGTGTGTTTTGTACGTACTTGTTAGCTTGTTTATATTTATGCTCACTCATGTGTGTCTGCTGATATGTACGTGTCTGCTTGCACGTGTCTACGTACTTGTCAGCTTGTGCATGCTTATACTTGCTCGTGCGTGTCTGCTGTTTGCTTGTACGTGTACGTATTTGTCTGCTTGCACGTATATATTTGTTTGGCCGTGCGTGTTTCTCAGAACACGCAAAAGAAGTAGAAGGCGAGGGAGTGTTGTATTAACACAGTGATGACAGCAAGACTGTCTTGGAAGGAAGACAGCCAATGGGAGCAAGACAGCTATGGGAGCAAGACAGCTATGGGAGCAAGACAGCCAATGGGAGGAAGACAGCCATGGGAGGAAGACTGACCATTTCCATGCTTTACGACCTCAAACCACCAGCTGAAGGAAACAACAGGATGCTCCCTCATTTTACCTGCTAAATTCACGGCTATTTCCAGAGCTCGTGTGAATTGAGCTTAAGTGGATGGGGGTTGGGGAGGGCGGGCGTAGCGCGTGCGCTCACCTAGTGGTGTTTGTGTGGGGGAGGGGTTGAACGTCAGCTCCTGGGTCTCGCTTTATAATTTTCGTTAATGACAGAGTTATTCTTATTGGGTGTTTCGTACCCTTACTTTTGATATACCTTTGATGAGTTTCGAGAGTCTTAGTTTTGGATTGGTACTTATTACCTCTGTTGGTAGCTCGTACCACCGTCTCCTTTCACTGACTTCGCAAGAAATGCCTTCGTTCTCGTGTGTGTATTGTCAGAACTCCTGGTTGGCGAAGCTTCTCTCAATGAAGATACCCAGGTGTTGCACATGTGTTTTGTTTATTAGTGGCGGTGGTGGCGGTCAGTGCAGACAAGAGGGAGAGCACATAGACAGGATGCTGCTTTTACTCCTGCTGCTGCTGCTGTTGTTGCCACTTGTTCCCTGCTCATAGTGGTCATTATTTCTGCACGCTCCAGTGTCTGTGAACTCCTGGGGGTGACTGTACTGGTGGGGGACCGAGGGATGTGTGGTGGGTAGTTATTGCCTGGTGGTAGTTAATGGTTAGTAGTGGGGTGTTGGTGTGTAGTAGTACGTATGTAGTGCTGGGTGTTACTGATGTACAGTTGTAGGTGTGGTTGTAGTTACTAGTACAGTTATAATGGTGGTTGTCATGGGTCTTCATGGTAATGTACTCAAGTTATTCAAATATATATCTAATTAATACTTGGTATAACCAGATAAATTTTGATCGCGCCGGAGCGTACATAAATTTATCATTAATGTGACTAAATTCTACTAACGTTTCTGATACAACACAAATCAGACTTGATTTCGAAGAAGCCATTGATAAAATGCACATGTGCCCTGGCTCACCTGTGGAACTTTATTCTTTAAAATCTCAAAAAAAATATATATATATTGTTGGCCTTAAATATCCTATACCTTTGATATGCCTTTGAAGAGTTTCGAGAGTATCTACTCTCTGAGCCCGGCCATGGGCCAGGCTCGTCTGGTGCTTGCCTGGTCAACCAGGCTGTTGCTGCTGGAGGCCCGCTGCCCCACATATCCATCACAGCCTGGTTGATCTGGCACCTGGTGAAGATATTTGTCCAGTTTCCTCTTGAAGGCTTCTACACTGGTTCCAGCCGTGTTTCGGATATCTTCTGGTAAGATGTTGAATAGTCTGGGACCCCGGATGTTAATACAGTGCTCCCGTATTGTCCCCACCGCACCCCTGCTCCTCACTGGGTTTATTTTACACTTTCTCCCATATCTCTCACTCCAGTATGTTGTTATGGCAGTGTGCAGATTTGGGACCAGGCCCTCAAGTACTTTCCATGTATATATTATCATGTATCTCTCTCTCCTCCGCTCCAATGAGTACATGTTCAAGACTTGAAGGCGTTCCCAATAATTTAGATGTTTCAATGGCTCAATGTGAGCCGTAAACGATCTCTGGATTTATTTATTCCAGCTCTGCTATTTCTCCTGCCCTGAACGGGGCCGTCAGCACTGAGCAGTATTCTAAGTGAAGGAGCACTAGCGATTTGAATAGTGTCACCATCGGAGATAGTCCAGCCACAAGCGTCCTCCCATGAGCTCTAAACACCAATGCTCTCTCTGACCTGTAAGCCTATGCTCGCCTGACTTGTTGCAGTATTTATATTACAACGTTTCTGTAATTAGACTAAAGAAGCCATTTTTTGGCGAAACGTTTCCTCAATAAGTGTCTTGTGCATGTCGTTATCCAGATACTATCTGTCCATGTGTTTCTTGATCTATTAACTGCATACGTGTTTTCATCTACATACTGTCTGAATGTGTCTTCATCCACATACTGTTTGCGCATGCGTGCCTTCATCTGTTCATCATCGGTATCATTATTCCTGGTCTCCAAGCAGTGTTGGAGAGAAGTATAAAATACCGACACGATGAATAAAGGCGAACCTGCAGTATAATGCGATTCTTTATTGACAGCGTGTCGCCCACACAGTGGTCTTGAGCAAGTCACTTGCTGAAGACTACTGTATGGGTGAAGCGTTGTCAATAAAGGATCGCATTCTACTGCATTCGTGTCCTCATCCAAGGAATGTTATAGACTTTATTCAGGTTCCTGTACGTTGCAGTAATCTGGCTGGCTGGATCCGGCCAAGTGACCTTAGTTAAGTGGGTGGGTGGCTGATGTGTGGACATGTGTTTGTGGCGTTCGTTGTGGTTGCTTGTTGTTTACCTTGTCTGTGTCACTTCGTATATTGCCTGTGCTTGTGCAGCCCCCGCGTCTCTCTCTTGCTCCTCGTTATCTTGGTAGTAATGCTGCTGTGTCTTGTGTCCAGTAGTGTATCTTGTTAGCGTGAAGACATATTGCTGCTGGGTGGAGGTGTTCCCCTGGTGCTGCCCAGCTCCTTGCTTCTGACTTCTCACTTATCAGGTGGGGTCTGGCTCACCCACCTGGGTACCTGGGAAGTTCACCCGCCCACCTGTGCTTGCCTGCTCAACCAGAATATTGGTGCTAGCCGCACGCAGTCCAGCATAAGCACCACCGTTGCCCTGATCAGGAACTAACTTCAGAAACTTATCCAGTTTCCACTGGAAGAGAGCCAGGGGTCTGTTGGTAATTCCCGTTACGTATGAAGGGAGGGGGTTGAAGAATCTTGGTCCCCTTGCACTCCTGCTTTTCATTATGGGTATTCTGCCGAGCCTCTTGATTCCTTAAGGGGTGATTTCTATGTGCAAATTTGGGATCAGTTCCTTAAAAAAAATTCCAGGTGTAAATTAATTATTGTATGTCTTCTCGCCTACTTTTGATCCCTTTGCTATACCTTTGATGAGTTTAGAGAGCCTTTTACTACCGGAGCCCAGCCATGGCCAGGCTCGTCTGGTCCTACGTTGTAATTTGTACAGTTCAAGGGACTTTAGTGTTCTCATTAAGTAATTACTGGGATTTTGTTTGGGATTCAGCTTTACATCAATCTTTGGAGGTTATTAGCATATAAAGTTTTCAAGAAGAAATTGGACTTTTGTCGTCTCCAAGTGCCAGATCTGCGAGGCTTGCTAAGGCTATGTCGACCTGCGGGCTGCTAGCAGTAACAGCTTAATTGACCAGCCTGCGGGTATAGGACCCTGGATGGCGATCACGGGTATGCCAGAGATTATTATATAATTTCTGAGACATTGTTACGATAATGTAAAGAGTTGAGGGGCATTTTGGGGCGACGTGAGTGTGGGAGGGAGAGCTGACTTTACCCCTTTCATAGTAATGAGGATTATGTAAATTCTGAATGAATGAGAGAGTGCTGGTAGGAGTAAGCTTTGTGTGTGTGTACTCACCTATTTGTGGTTGCAGGGGTCGAGTCATAGCTCCTGGCCCCGCCTCTTCACTGATTGCTACTAGGTCCTCTCTCTCCCTGCTCCATGAGCTTTATCAAACCTAGTCTTAAAACTATGTATGGTTCCTGCCTCCACTATGTCGCTTTCTAAGCTATTCCACTTCCTGACAACTCTATGACTGAAGAAATACTTCCTAACATCCCTTTGACTCATAGGAGTCTTCAACTTCCAATTATGACCCTTGTTGCTGTGTCCTCTCTGGAACATCTTGTCTCTGTCCACCTTATCTATTCCTCGCAGTATTTTATATGTCGTTATCATGTCTCCCCTAACCCTCCTGTCCTCTAGTGTCGTCAGGCCGATTTCCCTTAACCTTTCTTCGTAGGACAATCCCCTTAGCTCTGGGACTAGTCTTGTTGCAAACCTTTGCACTTTCTCTAATTTCTTGACGTGCTTGACCAGGTGTGGGTTCCAAACCGGTGCTGCATACTCCAGTATGGGCCTGACGTATATGGTATACAGAGTCTTGAATGATTCCTTAGTGAGGTATTGGAACGCTATTCTTAGGTTTGCCAGCCGCCCGTATGCTGCAGCAGTTATCTGATTGATGTGTGCCTCAGGAGATGTGCGTGTGTGTGTGTGTGTGTGTGTGTTAGTTAGTTACCATTTTGTCCTAGGCACATGTCGATTTGACACTAGGCCTGTTGTATGTATGTGTGTGTATAAGGAAACACTTCGAAATGTTTCCGCCCCGCCGGGAATTGAACCCGGGCCCTCCGTGCATCAGGCGAGAGCTTAAGCCATCAGGCCACCGGGGCTGTGTGTGTGTGTGTGTGTGTACTCGCCAATCTGTGTTTGCGGGGATCGAGTCCAGGGTCTCTTAACCCCCTTATCTCTTGAGTTTCATCGTCTGGCATTGCTGACTCCTGTCATATCTACTCTTGAAACCATGTATGAAGTTCCCTCCACCGCTTCAGCATCGAGTTCACTCCACTTTCCTACTGCACTGAGACTGAAGAAGTACTTCCTAACATCCCTGTGATGTCAGCAGGCCATTAGAATAGCAGCATGATTGATCCACAAGGCCATCAGGATGTGCTCTATCTGCTAAGTCACCAGATTCACTTGTTCATAAGATTAACAGAATGATTTGTCCACAAGATCAGTTGGTTGAATCATCCACAAGATCAGTTGGTTGAATCATCCACAAGATCAGTTGGTTGAATCATTCACAAGATCAGTTGGTTGAATCATCCACAAGATCAGTTGGTTGAATCATCCACAAGATCAGTTGGTTGAATCATCCACAAGATCAGTTGGTTGAATCATCCACAAGATCAGTTGGTTGAATCATCCACAAGATCAGTTGGTTGAATCATCCACAAGATCAGTTGGTTGAATCATCCACAAGATCAGTTGGTTGAATCATCCACAAGATCAGTTGGTTGAATCATCCACAATATCAGTTGGTTGAATCATCCACAAGATCAGTTGGTTGAATCATCCACAAGATCAGTTGGCTGAATCATCCACAAGATCAGTTGGTTGAATCATCCACAATATCAGTTGGTTGAATCATCCACAAGATCAGTTGGTTGAATCATCCACAAGATCAGTTGGCTGAATCATCCACAAGATCAGTTGGTTGAATCATCCACAAGATCAGTTGGTTGAATCATCCACAAGGTCAGTTGGTTGAATCATCCACAAGGTCGGCAGGATGTAATTTCCCCCTCAAGGTGAACTTGTACCCTGGTACTATTGCCATCCTACACTGATAATAACACCAGAAGCTGGTTGTGACTTTCCCACGGGGTTAACAGGTGCGCGAGGCTGCTTCCCACGGGGTCACAGCTTGGTGGTCTCACGTGGTCATGTTTGTCGCCAAGGTAATTAACCTCTGGGGATATTGTGGTCTGCCTTGCATGATTGCTTCAGTGGTAGTGTCGTGTGCCTCCTGCGGTGTTGTACGCCAGACTACTGTAAATAGTAAATCACATACAGTAGACAGACACTTGTCCTGTGTGTACTCACCTATTTGTACTCACCTGTTTTTGGTTGCAGGGATCGAGACAGCTCCTGGCCCCGCCTCTTCACTGATCGCTACTAGGTCCTTTCTCTCTCTCTGTTCTATGAGCTTTATCATACCTCGTGTGTGTGTGTGTGGCTGTGGCTGTTTTTCTGTGTTCTTGTAGGATCGTCAGGTTCTTTTTTTTTTTTTATCGTCTCACGAATCACTTTTGGGTGGTGCTTACGTTGGACAGGAAGATTGATCAGAACATCGCCCAGGAGGACTGGTCTGGGACCGGGTCGCGGGAACGATGACTCCAGAATTCAACAACACGTAGACGTTAGGTAAGGAGGTAGTCTAGCTACAAATCTTTGGTATTTTTCTAAGTTGAGCAAGCGCTTCGTCGGGTGAGGGGTGTACTCTGATGGGTCTTTCGTTGTGGTTAAGCTTCCTGATTAATGTTCGTAGATTTGTTCTTAGTGTTGGTGCTTCTGTCTCGTGTAACACTGACGATAGCTTGAGTGTGAGTGCTTCTCTCTCGTGTAACACTGACGATAGCTTGAGTGTGAGTGCTTCTCTCTCGTGTAACACTGACGATAGCTTGAGTGTGAGTGCTTCTCTCTCGTGTAACACTGACGATAACTTACATTACCACGCTTCCTAAGGGCATCGGGCTGTGTGTTACCCACACATGCATTTTTATTTCCGTGTGAGGCCATATATGGCTGAAGTGAAGTGGGGCGAGGAACGTGTGAGTCACAGGAGGAGGAGGAGGAGGAGGATAGGAGAAAATGAGGAGGAGGAATGACAGGAGATAAGTAGGATAATGATAAAATGATGCTGAGGAAGAGTGAGGGATGAGACGAATGCGATAATGAAGAGGCGGAGGCGAAAGAGAAGAAGAGAACGAATAGGAATAAGTCGACAGTGACCTCAAGAAGCAAGGATACGCTCATCAACACAAGATGGTGTCTCGTGGAAAGCCTTAAAAGATGAATCCTTACTCACGAATGTGAAGAACAACTCGTTTCTCTGAGACATCGCTGCCTGTTCGCTCCTGCAGACGGCATATTTGTGTGTGTTATTTAGTGTCATACTTGGATATACGTAAGTTAATTAGGAGAAATTGATACGGGTTTGAAGATTATAGTGTAGGTTGTGCAGGCAACATAGGTGATACTATATGTTATTGTTCTTCTACCATTATTACTGATTCTTTCATTGCTCTCTTCTGTAACTTGTTACCACCTTTATAACTTCCTTGTTTCTTCTACTACCACTGTTACTATTACTACTACCACTGTTATTACTGCTACTACTACTTTTATTGCTTCTTCTACTACTTTTATTGCTTCTATTACTACTTTTATTACTACTACTACCACCACCACCATTACTACTACTACTACCACCACCAACATTACTACTACTACTACCACCACCACCATTACTACTACCACCACCACCATTACTACTACTACCACCACCACCATTACTACTACTACCACCACCACCATTACTACTACTACCACCACCACCATTACTACTACTACCACCACCACCATTACTACTACTACCACCACCGAAATTACTACTACTACCACCACCGCCATTATTACTACTACCACCACCGCCATTATTACTACTACTACTACCACCACCGCCATTATTACTACTACTACTACCACCACCGCCATTATTACTACTACTACTACCACCACCACCATTATTACTACTACTACCACCACCGCCATTATTACTACTACTACTACCACCACCGCCATTATTACTACTACTACTACCACCACCGCCATTATTACTACTACTACTACCACCAGCCATTTACTACTTATACACCACCATTTACTACTACTCACCACCGCCATTATTACTACTACTACTACCACCACCACCATTATTACTACTACTACTACCACCACCGCCATTATTACTACTACTACCACCACCGCCATTATTACTACTACTACCACCACCACCATTATTACTACTACTACTACCACCACCGCCATTATTACTACTACTACTACCACCACCACCATTATTACTACTACTACCACCACCGCCATTATTCTACTACTACTACCACCACCGCCATTATTATACTACTACTACCACCACCGCCATTATTACTACTACTACTACCACCACCGCCATTATTACTACTACTACTACCACCACCAACATTATTACTACTACTACTACCACCACCACCATTATTACTACTACTACCACCACCACCGCCATTATTATTACTACTACTACCACCACCACCATTATTACTACTACTACTACTACCACCACCGCCATTATTACTACTACTACTACCACCACCAACATTATTACTACTTACTACCACCACCCCATTACTACTACTCCACCACCACCGCCATTATTACTACTACTACACCACCACGCCATTACTACTACTACCACCACCGCCATTATTATTACTACTACTACCACCACCGCCATTATTACTACTACTACTACCACCACCGCCATTATTACTATACTACATACTACCACACCACCGCATTATACTACTACTACACCACCACCGCCATTACTTTCTACTACTACCACCACCGCCATTAACTACTCATACCACCACCGCCATATTACTACTACTACTACCACCACCGCCATTACTACTACTACTACCACCACCGCCATTACTACTACTACTACCACCACCGCCATTACTACTACTACTACCACCACCGCCATTACTACTACTACCACCACCACCGCCATTACTACTACTACCACCACCACCGCCATTGCTACTACTACCACCACCACCACCATTACTACTACTACCACCACCACCACCATTACTACTACTACCACCACCACCGCCATTGCTACTACTACCACCACCACCGCCATTGCTACTACTACCACCACCACCACCATTACTACTCTACCACCACCACCATTACTACTACTACCACCACCACCGCCATTGCTACTACTACCACCACCACCACCATTACTACTACTACCACCACCACCGCCATTACTACTACTATCACCACCACCGCCATTACTACTACTACTACCACCATTATCCTTCTGTCTTTTGGTCTTCTCTTCCTCTTTCTCGCTCACTTCTGATATGACAATGATCGAGGACGGACCGAAATGCCATTCTAACGTTTTTCTCCTAAGTATGCTTTTTTAGTGAATTAAAATGCTTTATGGAGGCATGACTTTATAAGGCTCAGAGTGAAAGCTTGTACTGTGCAGTTTAAGGTTGCTGTCCACACACACACTGGTTGGGCTAACTCACTCAAGCTTACATCGATACTGAGATTAAGTGACTCACACGGAAGACGGTGTCCAGGCGGCAGGTGCAGACACCTCCCTAGGGGCTTCCTCCGCCCTCTTGCTTATATTCAGAAAGAGATAATTGAGAAGACTGTGTTTGGCGCTCTCTCTCTCTCTTGATGGTGGGGTGGGGGAGGCAGGGAAACTAAGTGGTACATGCACAAGCTGTAAGTGAACTTTGTGCCACAGAGAGTTTTGGACCCTCTGTGTCTTAGCACTGTAAATTTCACCACGTGGTTCATCCAAGTCATTGCAGCGTTAAATTTCACAGCCAGGATACGAACTTCACTGTCAGGTAGTAAGTCTCTTGCAGTTATTCTTACACCGACGCCAGTGATAATGTTGTGCTGTCTAATCATCATCCGTGTTTTTCTCCGAAGCAAATTTAGCCAGCAATCAATTGTCTCCAGCATATAAGGTTACAGGTCGATTGATGTGCCCGAGGGCACATCAATCGTTTAAGTACGACGTGTTGGCACGGAGTGACTTGTTTACAGACACTGCTTTCAAGGTATTCGATCAGGATATGTAAACAAATGAAAACTTTCAACCTAGTCAAGTGTCCTGATTCTGAGGTTACTGGAGACATTATAATTTAGAATCACCTCAGAGGATATGATTTAACTAAATATTCACTGTACATGTTTGCTATGCACACGCAAGGGGTATACAATGTACACTGAGAGGTGTATATTTCTGTTTATACACACTTGACAGTTTACCTTAATCCTTGTTTTGGGGATTGAAATATTCGCGAGCCTTTGAGTAGTTGAAATGCTGTACGACCTATTAACCAAAAATGTTACCTAGTGAATTTAGTCTCATTCAAATCAGTTTATATATGAAGACGTCGACAGTAATAAAGATTCCTCCAAGGGATGGGTGCCGAGATGCTGGGGAAGGGTCCTTGATCCAAAGAATTGAAACTACCTTTCCTATCCTTTGATCAAATCTGTTTACTCTCCCTCCTCTTCCATACATCAGGCTCTGCATGGCAGGCAGTCAGGCAAGCAAACACATAGGCAGGTAGGCGGCAGTAAAAAAAACAGGTAGGTAAGCAGACAAACATGAAGAAAGGCGAGGAGACAGGCAAGCAGACAGGCAAGCAGACAGGCAGGAAGGTAAGCAGTCAGACAGGCACTACGTACATCAAGCTAATTTGGGAAGTAGCTTGTATACAATCTTGAGACGAGATGCTGGACTCTTTAAATACTCCTGTGGTGTAAACTGTTAGTAGTATCACTGTTTATATGGAGTTCTACTTAAACGTTGATGTTTACATGAAGTTCTAATTAAATATTTGCCTTTATACTTTTTTTTCGCAAGCAGTTGTTTATATGGGGTTCTAGGTAAACATTTGGTTTTAACAGGAAAACGAAAAAAACGTAAAAAAAAGGGAGCTAATAAGAGGTTTTATTCACAGACCGTGTTACTATTGATACACGAAAGCAGAGGAGACATTCAGTGAACAAGTACGTTGTGAATGTTGTTAAGAATGGTGGTGTTACATGCGTCGATGACACAGCTGTGTTAGCCTCGTACTCTCTGGTTGCATTCTGTTCAATTCCTCGGCGACCTTCCTCTTATTTCAATTTCTTACGAGTTCAGTGGAAGCATCAGCATGCTTACTGCCTTACTCAGACACAACTTAGGCTCCTGTGTAAACTCAGAAACGTAAATTACTTATTATTCTCCAGACTTGTAGGACACCCTGTACAGTTAAGCGTTTGTGTTTATATGGAAATTTAGTAAAATATTTATATATTTAGCTCTAGTTAAACATTCTTATTTATATTCTACTTGAAGGTTTATATTTATGTTGAGTTCTGAATTCTGGGTAAATGTATTTATTTTCTATTCTTGTTTAACATTTTTGTATAAAATTCAGAAAAATATTAGATTTTATAATGAGTAGGCTATAGTAGCCATTTAATATCTAGGTCTGATATTATGATGTATATAGCTATATAATACAATAGTCTTTTTGCTTTCATTGTATTTGTCTTTTGTTTTCGTTTTTATGAATTTCGCACTTATTATGTTTTCATGAAAGATTCGTTTCCCTGTCTGCCCTTGCCTGGTTTAATTATTTTAAATGTCTGGTCTCACTGATGTATGGTGAGCAGGTTTATGTCGCACACACAAAACACACACACACACACGCACACACACACACACACACACACGCACACACACACACACACACACAGCTGGTGATTATAACAGTCGTATATGTGTTTGTTTATATATATATAGTGTGTGTATTAAGTGTCAGCAGGCGTGGGAAGCTGGTGTTTCCGGCACTCGGCGTGCCAGTAAATGACGTCACGTCTGGCACTCCTGCCACAGCCTACCTACCAAGTCCGCTGACGAATAATTAGGAATATCCGCTAGAGCTGGTCTCTCACTCCTCTCTCTCTCTCTCTCTCTCTCTCTCTCTCTCTCTCTCTCTCTCTCTCTCTCTCTCTCTCGCGCGCGCGCAGCTTTTACTATCTATCCATTTCAGACCCCTCTTCCTTATCACATTTGTGCAAACCCCGGCCGTGTTCTTCCTTCCCCTTCCTCCATGGTTACCTGATCCGCCTATCTCCCACCAACCCTTTCCCTCCCCTCTTTTCCCCTCACCACAGGCACCACAATCCTCTTTAGTGCTCCCCCCATAATCTTTCCTGGGGGCATAACCAGTTCCTCTTCTCCCTCATTCTCTTCTCTCTCTGCCCTGTCTTCCTTGCCTTCTCCTCCCATATCTTTCCCCTTCATATACCTCTCCACTTTTCTCCTTTTCCTCTTATTCACGCTTTTGTTCATTTCATTTTTTCATACTCTCTTCCACTGAAGAAAGGCTTCATAACGTGACTATGGTTCATCTGTGTTTTCAATTTCCTGTCTCCTTGACCCTGGTTCTTGCATTTCCAACAGTTTATTTGTGCCTTTATCACGGGTTTCTCCATTTCCAACAGTGTTTTTCTACCCTTGTTACTGGTTCTTGCATTTCCAACGCTGTATTTCTGCCCTTGCCTTTGGTTCCTCAATTTCCAACAGTGTACGTCCTGTCAATTCCTCTTAGCATTTTGTGCTTAGCATTCGTGACCTTCATAGTCCTCCCTCCGTCACGTTCAGATCCTCAAAGTGAGTTTCTTCACACCCACACGAGGTACTTTCCATTGCTTCGGTTCTCAGCTAAAGAAATGTATAGTTTTCTCACTGCCATCCTCTTCGCACTCAATGTTTTCTCCAGTGAACTGTGTCCATCTGTTAACTTTAGTTGATCGGTAAATGTGGTGTCCCGATAATTATCATTCTTATATCCTTCACTACTATACGCATTTTGATATTTAACTTGTCATTAGCAAGAACTCTGTATAAAAATACACTGCATAGTGTTTATATAGTTAAGCCTTTACTGCTTGCCAAAAAAATCTGTGCAGTGAAAGCAGTGAGACGCTGGTGTGTTATCCAGTGTATGGTGGTGTTAGTTACGAGGAGATACTTTTGCTAGTAGTCGTCTTTAATTAATAGACACGTACAGGAAAAGGAGACATTATTATTATTACAGGGTACAAGAGGCTTTATCAAGTATACAGGGAATACGCAAAACATTGGTTTCATTTTTGGTGTACCAGTGTTTTTCCACCACGTGTTGGCCGACAGCTACAATGCCAGTGAAGAATGAAAGTCGCGTCATACCGTGGCCCCGATAATTCACAAATAACTCAGTTAGAGGAAACTGGAGACGACGTTTCGGTCTGTCCTGGATTATTTATCAAGTTACAGCCGAGCAAGTTGTGACTTGATAATAGTCCTACTGGTAATCGTGTTTGCTGGAACACACACACAGCCCATGGCGCAGGGAGAGTGACCCAGTAGCGGCCAGTGAAGAGGCGGGGCCAGGAGCTATGACTCGACCCCTGCAATCACAACTAGGTGAGTACAGCAAGCCTTTCGCTCACATGTGAGTGAAACATTGTCCAAACGAAGGTCTGCTCTGCTGTGTCATTGTTCCACCATACCTGTAGGCATTTTTTTTTTTTTTTTTTTTTTTTCATGCCGAGAGTGAAAGACTTTACTTGCACTTTGCTCAAGGATCTTCAAATACCTCTAACATACCTGTGAACGGTCTTGAGAATATTGTTTTCACAGCCTACCCCATTTGCGGAAAATCCTTAACTGATCAGTCAGATTGTTAATACCCACAGTCAGTAGATTACTCATCCATCACGTACCTTTCTGCAGGAAGTGGTCCATATGTTTTTGAAGCTCACAGTCTCTTATTCTACAGGTGTTTCTGAAACGTGTACCTTGATACACAGCAGGTGTTCCAGAAACCCGTACCTTGATACATAAGAACATAAGAAAGGAGGAACACTGCAACAGGCCTGTTGGCCCATACTAGGCAGGTCCTTCACAATCCGACCCACTAACAGAATATTTGCTCAACAGCAGGTGTTCCAGAAACCCGTACCTTGATACAGCAGGTGTTCCAGAAACCCGTACCTTGATACACCTCAGGTCTTCCTGAAACTCACACTTGCGGGTTTAGAGCTACCCTTGGCTTAAAAAAAACCAGGTGTTCCTAAAACTTAAACCCTCAAACTCTACAGATGATCCTGAAACTCACCCCTTCATAAGAGTGTAAACCGCTGTGCCAAAACCTTTCAACACTTGTTTCCGGCTCCACCTTGTGTATATTCTCAGTGGGGTGTAAACACGAGAAATGTATAGCAACTGCCAACGCTGACAGCAATTAATGTGCTTTCTGAAATTGTTTGTTATAGTTAGGAGGTGATCGTAAGGAATTCTGAACTATGAGGAAAACACGCAAGTATGTGTTGTACCTTGTGAAATTCTGTGTTCGGGAGTGTATTTCTTATCGTCGTCATTTTCCCTTAATCTTTCTCTCTTCTTTATCTTTAGTAAAGCTATGAAAAAGAGGTAAAAAAAATAGTAAGTGGGGCAGAAAGAACTTTTTAAAACAATGATATTGTTTGCCTGAAGAGCCTCGCTTACTCTGAAGTCCGGAGGCACAACCATGAACGTATTCTTTACCATTCTTTTTCTGGGGGAAACAACATGCACATCTCCAGCTCTGCAATGATCACAATTGCTACACACACACACACACACACACACACACACACACCCCGGTGGCCTAGTGGTAAAGCTCTCGCTTCACGCACGGAGGGCCCGGGTTCTATTCCCGACGGGGCGGAAACATTTCGAAGTGTTTCCTTACACACACACTCACACACATACATACAACAGGCCTAGTGTCAAATCGACATGTGCCTAGGACAAAATGGTACACACACACACACACACACACACACAGTCAGAGAGTTATCAGGAAGTGGAATAGTCTGGGAAGTGATGTAGTGGAGGCAGGATCCATACATAGCTTTAAGAAGAGGTATGATAAAGCTCATGGAGCGGGAAGAGTGACCGAGTAGCGGCCAGTGAAGAGGCGGGGCCAGGAGCTGTGAATCGACCACTGCAACCACAACTAGGTGAATACACACACGAAGGGGAACCAGAGAGAACGGGCTATAGGTGGAAGCTGAAGATGTTGGACTGCGTGTGACTAGCAACAACAGCCTGGTTGGTTAGGTCATCAACCAGGAGGCCTGGTTTGGGACCGGGCCGTGGAAGCATTGACCTCCGAAATAGTCTTCAGGTAACGCTGTTGAGTGAGTCAACAGTCACCTTTATTTATGAGTGACGACCACGGCAGCCAAAGTGGCTGTAATGGTGGGCCAAAGTCGTGTTGAAACACAGAGTGACCGATCTCCCTGCGTGATATATTATTGACCATAGCTGAATAATGGAGGCTTTATTGATTGCGTTAGGGCTAGAGTCTAGGCCTATGGGGAACCCACGATGAAAGGAAGGCACGATGTTGTCGTAAATAGGGAGGAATGTGATTTGGGATTAGTGGTTGTGGTGTTGGTGTCTCCTTTTCCCTTCCCGTCCTGTTCTCACCCCTTGTCCTCCTGTCGTGTCGTCCTTCCTTTCTCTCCTCTCTTGTGTCGTAGTCGTCGTCTTCCTCCTCCTCCACTGCGTGAGAAAAACCGGATATTAATTTGCATGTAGATTAACGTTGTGGCTAGTAAATCGAGGAATTTTCAGTACCAGAAGACGTGTGTCGCGAAAGAGAAAGATGAGGGGGAAGCTGGACGAAAAGGAAGACTAGAGAACAGGAGGAGGAGTAATATTAAAATTTAGGAAGGAAAGGAAAAAAATAGAGTATAATTGACAGATATACAAAAGAATCATAATGTACAATTCGTTCAGAGGTTTTAAAGAGGAACTATCATAATTTATCTAATTGTGCTAGACTACAGATCCTCCCCGACTTGCGTCCGAATTCCGTTCCGACCGACCGATCGGATCTGGAAATGGAAATTATGTTAGCATGGCATGTAGAAGTCGTATACCTGTACAACATTCTCTTAACCTAATAAATTTCTGTCATGATAAAAATCTTGTTTGTTTATCAACCTGTTTCATTACCTAGTTTCATTACTCACAAACTGATTTTCCTTACTGGTAGGTATCAATATTTTTCTAATTTATTGGTTTTTTTCTTTCGGTCGTATGGGCTGTCGGGGAGGATCTGTATTTAGTCCGTTCTGGAGGTGTAATCAGGCACGTGACGTGAAGTGCCACTACTCATTGGCACTAATGGTGAACTAATTCACTGATACTGGGTGACACTGGTGATACACTGAGGTACAGACACTGATGATACATTGAGCTGCTCACTGACACTTGAGGTCTGGTCATGGACCGGGCCGCAGGGGCGTTGACCCCCTGAACAGCCTCCAGGTATACACTGAGCTGCTCACTGACACTGACGATACACTGATACTTTACGTTTTCGTGTTTAAAGCTTCCTGTGAGAGTTTGATTCAGTGTTGCATATTTCGCTACTTTTAAGTTCTTTCGTTCACTTGAACTTTTGTTTTCCACTCTTCGCCTACTCTTTTTTTTTCATCTTCGTCTTTTCTTCTCACCCTCTTTTTCCAGCTTCTTAACTAGTTTTCCTCATACCTCACATTTTCTTCTCTGTTATTGTTTTTTTTCTTGCTGCCCCTATTGCTGCTGCTGCTGCTCTTGTTCATCTTCCTCCTCCTCTTCCTCCTCCTCTTCCTCCTCCTCCTCCTCCTCCTCCTCCTCCTCCTCCTCCGGGGTCCAAATTTGCACGCATGATAATATTCCTGGTGGCTCGGGAAGGACCAACGCTAAACCAGTGTAATCACTTGATGTACACAAACAACGTTGCAAATTTAATGTATAAAACTTGAGAAAATATTTATGTTGGGCGACGTTTACGAGACGGAGGAGCGAGCCAGCAACTGGAGCATGGGAGGGAGGGAGGAAGGGAGAGGGAACAGTGGAAGATGATGAAATGAGCAGAGGGAGAGGGCAGAAGAGAGAGAGAGAAAAGAGATAGGGAATAGTAGATAGAATGAAGAAGATGCGGAGGAAAGAGGAGGAAGATAGGAAAGAGGCAGATGTCTTTTGTCGCACCCAGTTGTCTGGCCTCATGACTGAATGATATTCATGAATCTGAGACTTATGAACTAGTTATGAGACCGGCAGAAACACAGAATGGAACTTAGGAAGTTTAAGTAGTTAACTTTTGTTCGGTGTACTCATGGGCAGCACCGTGAGTGTGGCCGTAATAGTGTCCAGGAGAGGGAATCACTTGTGGTCTTGAAAAGTGCTTAGATTCCTAACAAATCATCGAAGAAAACTATAAGAGATCTTTAACGAAACGACTAAGAAATTCGAGACCTGGAACTCCACACTGCGACCAGCACAAGTGTGTTGGGAATCTGGTCCCCCTAAAACGTTATAGTTACGCACTGTAAAAGTATGCACTGAAGATCTCCATAAATCTTTTGACACCACTCTGGTGATGGTCATCATCTGTCAGTGCTAACACTCCATTTTAAGACCGAAGGAAGCCTCAGTGTCGACATATCCAGGTTAGTATGCTAGGATGTACAAAAGAAAGCAAGTAATTGAGCCCAAATAGGACTTGTTTCTTTATACGGCGGCCCGCTTTAAATCCCCTCGAAACAGTTCACAGGTAAATCATAGGTAGGTTGAGAATTTCACTATAATAATGTGAAATTTATTTGTAAACATATGTATAGTATATTTTCAATTACTTTTTGTTATTCTGTTCTACACATTTACCGCTCGATAGGTTGCAAGATATCTCTTCAATGGTGTGAAATCATTTTAGTCCAGTTACCACCCTGACTACAATTCTGACTCAGATGTCCACTTGTAGCAGCTGGAGCTACCAACCATCTGGCACCCACTGAACCTGCACAACTCCCAGTACAAACCAATGCTCAGAGAATTTATGTCCAGGGGATAAAATTTGGCTGTGATGACTATGAAGGTGGTCTAAGAACATCACCTCGTCCACAATCATTAATTTCTCGATGGACTTGCAGTCGAAACTTGTTTCCAACAGACTTGCGAGAAATCAAGTCAGGTGACCATGGAAAATATTTTACGGTCAGGTGCCTAATTTGCATAGTAAAATAAGAACGTACTCGAGTGAGAGAGTTTGGATCTTGAAATGTTGAATAAACTCTTATGAAAAGTAGGGGAGCCATAAGGACGCTTGGATAACACTGCCAACGGACTCTTCAACCTCAAACCAGCAAGTACAAGAATAATGCCGGATATTGCGGTCACTAGAGGAGCCTGACACCAGGCTGAGCTACGAGAGTAGAAAAACTCAGAACTGATCACAGGTACGGCGGCTACTGAAGGTGTTTGACTCGCAGACGGATCCCTGTTTAGTCTGTATTCTTTATTAAGTACATCTATACATTCAATTATACATCTAAGAATTAACTATAAGTATGACTATAATAATGTAGAACCCATCTGGAAAACAAAGAGAAGGAAGAAGAGAAAGATAAGAATATAAAAATGAGAAAAGATAGGGATCGAATGACGATAGAAATAGTGAAACTAAGCCAAAGAAAAGTTACAGTAGCAGAGAGTAATGAAAACCTCTCAGATCTCCGCTTTCGGCTTTCTCATTGCTCCCTCCCTCTCCCCTCTCTTTCTCCCTCTGGTATCTCACCCTTCTCTTTCCCTGTTCTCTCACTCCTCCCTCCTTGTCCGTCACTCCTCCCCATGAACACGCGTGCGTCACGAGGACGTCATTAGCGTCTGGTGTGTTTACATTTCAGGTGTTGTGTCCCAGCACTGGATGAACCAGTTAGGGAAAGGGAGAAAGGGGAGGCAAGCCTGGCGAATTTAAGGAGAGGGGACTCATAGTGTAGGGGAGAAGGTAGCCGGGGAGGGTGGGAGGTTATTTGCTGGGCTGCTAAGGTGCGACCTTCTTTATTTTTTTTTTTTATTTTTAGTGTTGGCTGATGAGGTTTTGAAGATGTGGAAAAAAAATGTAAAATATATTACAAGTTGAAGTTGCTGGGAGCCTCAGGCCTCGCTGCTATTTCTAAGGGCTCTCGAAACTGGTCACATATGTCGCTCGTGTACTTGTATTTACCTTTGGTCTGCGGGGATTGATCTGTAGCTCCTGGGCCCCACTTCAGATTTACAGTTATGTGATGTGGCTAACACACGACCCTGTTCGACTGTTTTATTAACCACGTATGGAGACGTCTTCGCCACATCTCTTCGTAATGCAATCAACTTGCTCATTACTCTCACACTAATAATTTTGTTTTAACTTCTGGCTCGTTCGAACCCCAAGATTCCATTTATGTCTCATTTCTCTGTTTCCTCCCATGTCGACCTCTCCTTGTCTGCTTTGTGGATGTCTGGATACCTCTTGAGTAATGTTTTGATTCAAGTCTCTTCTGGTTCATCGGTCGTATAGTGGTGGGAGATTTACTTATCTGAGCCTCTCTTCATATACAAGTTTATTTTAGTTCTGGGACCAAACAGTTAGCAAACCTAGAAACTTATCACATTTCCTTGAATGGTAGATGATGGGAGGGTTTAGTATTGGCGCTGCATACTCCAGTACTTGTCCTGTGAATGACGTGAACAGTCTGGGTTTTAATCCACAGTTGACTAATGTAAAGATTAAACTCGTGGAATTTTTTTTGTCTTATTTAAACTATTATTTACACTGAAATGTGTTTATGGAGTTTGGCTCCCAGTGTGGTGTGATGGGGTGGCAGGGTGGTGTGAAAGGGAGGGGAGGGAGTGTTGCAAGGGGGAGGGTGAGAGAAAGATGGAGGGTCGAAGAGTGGTGTTTGAGAAGGGTTGATGGTGGCTCCCAGGGGTTGGTGGGTGCGTGCCCTTTGCTACACTCTTTTTCACTCTTTCACGTTCTCACTCTTTCACGTTCTCACTCTTTCACGTTCTCACTCTGTCTTTCTCAGTCTCTCTCACTTTCAGAGTACTCTCTGTCTGTCTCTGTCTGTCTGTCTGTCTGTCTGTCTGTCTGTCTGTCTCTCTGTCACACACACATACACACACAGCGAAGAGGCGGGGCCAGGAGCTGAGTCTCGGCCCCTGCAACCACAATTAGGTGAGTACAATTAGGTGAGTACACACACACACACGCACAAACACACACGAGTGGTCGGGAAGTGGAATAGTTTGGGACGCGATGTAGTGGAGGCAGGTTCCATTCATAGCTTTAAGAAGAGGTATGATAAAGCTCATGGCGCAGGGAGAGTGACCCAGTAGCGGCCAGTGAAGAGGCGGGGCCAGGAGCTATGAATCGACCCCTGCACCCACAACTAGGTGAGTACACACACACACACGCATACACACACACGCATAAACACACACGCATACACACACACGCATACACACACACGCATACACACACACATACACACACACACGCATACACACACACGCATACACACACACGCATACACACACACGCATACACACACGCATACACACACACACATACACACACACACGCATACACACACACGCATACACACACACGCATACACACACACGCATACACACACACGCATACACACACAGCATACACACACGCATACACACACGCATACACACACACATACACACACACACGCGCGCACAGGGAAAGTTCCATTATAAAGTTAACTTTGTTGTACCAGCCTCTATTGTCTATTCATGCCCTTTTGACCTTGCACGCTTTCTGAGCACCGAGACAACTGTTTCATGTGTAGCTTTTATATGTATTGCTGCTGTATATATTTTTAAATATGTGCTTGTAGGATGAATGCCAGTTGGCCGACATTCTCCATATACGTGGCGTATACGCTGCATGTTCTCTGGAGTCTTGATGCGCGTCCTTTAAATATCTCAGTTAACACGTTATCATAGCAATAATTGTATACAATACCGACCAGATAAATAAGACCCGTGTGCAAGACCTGGGTAGCTTTGAAGACATCTAGCCAAGCAGTGTCTTTGTCAGTTCAGTACAAAAGTTATTTGAAGGCATTGAAACTTAGGACAGTAGAAGACGAGGTAATCAAGCCTTTAAGAATATAAGAATGGAGGAACACTGCAGAAGGCCTACTGGCCCATACAAGGCAGAACTATACACTACACAGAAAACAGTGAAGATGAGGTAATCAGTCCCTCAACTTGGAAGCCGGCGTTCAGTACCTTAGTCTTGATAAATCTATAGCAGGGGTCCCCAGCCTGCGGCCCGCGGACCGCACGTGGCACTTACTAAGAAATGGATGCGGCCCTCACGTGAAATTATGAATTTACTTTTATGTAGGTTCCACACTACACAGTGTCAACAAAACCATGAGGCCATCATCACACATTTGATCATCAAATATTGACCCCCTTGTGTAGGAAGGTTGAGGACCACTGGATTCTAAAGCATAGGCAGGAGACGGACTCTTGAGAGTCCAAAATCCAGGTGTTTAACACCGTGGATAACACAATTGTCAGGGAAGTTTTAGGTGCAGTGGTGTGCCGGTTTCCTAACAGAGTTGTAAGCGATTGCAAATTTCTGTGAAAGGTTCAGAGACAACAGTTGCTTTACTTCTGGCCTGCTGTTGTTTTTAAACTCTTACAACTTTTATTGATCATTGACGTCTTGATGTATTGATACGTTGTCATGATTTTATATTCGGAAGACGTTTATATGAAAACTAAATTATGTTAAGAATCAGGTTTCTGACAACGTTTTGCTCTGTATAGAGTTTTATGATGAAGCTATTTAGAGGGAAACGTTGTCCAGATAAAAGCTTAAAATTTAGTGTTAGATAAATACATGAGTGAGAGGGGGTTGGATTTAAGTGGGACTTACACATGAGTTAATATGGTTATTAAAGCCTATTGCTTTTGTAGCATTGAAAATGGGCTGGGCAAATATTTTTGTTAGTGGGTTTGGATTTGAGAAGAATTTGCCCAGTAGGCCTGCTGCAGTATTCCTCCTTTCTTATGTTCTTATACTTTCTTCCTCCTCACACACACAGCTGTCAGCGTTACGGATTTCAACGACCAATAGCGTCTGCCTTAAATCTTGCTAGACAGCCTCAACTAGCTTCTCGGTAATAACCCGCTTTCAGCCTGGTGTAAGGTCAAAGGTCGTGGAGCCTGTGAGTCTCTGTCAGTATCGATGTATGGCCTTTACACTAGAACGTTTCCTTCGTGAAGCAGTCCTTGGATGTAAAGTGTTGCGACCGGGAAAAGGGAGTATTGTCGGTTGATATTGAGGGAGCCATGTCTCTCTCTCTCTCTCTCTCTCTCTCTCTCTCTCTGGATAGTGACATGACACACTTATTGTGGCACTGCTTTATGGCTCTGGCTGCGCAACGGAGGCTGCCTTATTGATTTTTCTCTCCGACAGTGTCCTTATGACCCTCCTTGTGTCCATTCTTAGGGCTTTTCATCTGTCCGTTCCTTCATATATATCTCCCTTTAACTGTCCGTTCTTATGTCCCTTTATCTGTCCGTTCTTATGTCCCTTTATCTGTCCGTTCTTATACCCCTTCATCTGTCCGTCTTTCCGTCCTTACTGCTCCTCTGTCTGTCCATTTCTCCGTCCTACATCTGTACGTCTCTCCGTCCGCTTAATGGTTCATACAACCTTGTTCGCAGTAACTGCTTAGAAATCATAACCCACTTTTGAATTTTACGACTATTCAGTTTTGTATACTAGTATGAAAACTGCTCGAGTTCTTACAGCTGGTGGTTAATGCTTAAGAATCTGTGTTTTGTTTTGTTTATTACGCTTTAATGTGTTTGAATCCTACATACACACAACAAAGGGAATGATATATATCTTCGAGTCGATATGCACATATTGAAGGACCTGGGTGTGGTAATGTCTGAAGACCTCACCTTCAAGGACCACAACAATGTCACTATCACATCTGCGAGGAAACTGATAGGATGGATAATGAGAACATTCAAGACAAGAGATGATCCTTTTTAAATCACTTGTTCTCTCTAGGCTAGAATACTGCTGTACATTAACATCCCCATTCAAGGCAGGTGAAATTGCAGATCTAAAGAATGTACAGAGAACCTTTACTGCGCGTATCAGTTCCATCAAACACCTTAACTACTGGGAACGCCTGGAAGCACTAAACTTATATTCACTGGAGCGCAGGCGAGAGAGATATATCATAATCTACACCTGGAAGATTCTGGAGGGACTGATCCCTAATATGCACACAGAAATCACTCCATACGAAAGCAAAAGACTTGGCAGACGGTGCAACGTACCCCCAGTGAAAAGTAGGGGCGCCACTGGTACACTAAGAGAAAACACAATAAGTGTCCGGGGCCCAAGACTGTTCAACAGCCTCCCACCAGCCATAAGGGGCATTACCAGTAGCTGGTCAGATACCTAAAGTCAGTGCCAGATCAGCCGGGCTGTGGTTCGTACGTTGGACTACGTGCAGCCAGCAGTAACAGCCTCGTTGATCAGGCCCTGATCCACCGGGAGGCCTGGTCATGACCAGGCCGCAGGGACGTCGATCCCCGGAATGCCCTCCAGGTAGTAGCCGCAAGACATCAGTGGAGAGACACGGGATGCTATAACACATTACTTATGTCTTACTTAGAGTTTACCTGGAGGTGTTTCCGGAGGTCAGCGCCCGTGCGATCCGGTCCCCGACCAGGCCTTTTGATTTCTGGTCTTATCAGTCAAGCTGTTAGTCCCTGCCGCCCGCAATCCATCGTATGCACCATAACCCGGTTGATCAGGAAATGTTTTGAGGAATTTTTTCTCTCTTGAGAACTAGGAGTTTGTTGATCCTCCTTATGCATGAAGGGAGGGCGTTGAAGAGTCGTGGTCCTTTATCACTTACCGAGTAATCTTGTGCGGTCAAGTACGTACCTATTTAACCATTGCCAGAACCATTTAATATTTAATGAATCATTGAGTGGGTCAGCATTCGGTTAACACCTACGTAAGTTGATTTTCCATGGAGAATAAATTGCTACCAACAGTAATTCCACATTTGAAGGTTGATAACTAACCTCAGTCTCTCCTGGGAAAGTGAAACTAATTTATTGATTGGAGTTGTGTCCGCAGTGTGGTGACTACGTTAGTGTGTAGCAACGATGCGTTCTCCTCTTCTTTGTGTATTAACACCTGTTTGTTTGTTTGAATGTTGCTGCATAGGGTGGGCCAAAAGTAGGCTTACATTTAGTAGGTATGCACTTAACTCCTACACCTGCTCGCCATTTTCACACTTCCAATACTGCTTTAGTGTTGGAATAAGGGTTTGGAATTATGGGTTGGATAAATTAAATCGAAAACGTGAACAAATAGTGAAACAGCTGTAAGCCTATATTTGGCCCACCCTGTATATATATATATATATATATATATATATATATATATATATATATATATATATATATATATATATATATAATTGTGTGTATGTGTGCACGTATGTGTGTACCTATATGTGTACCTAAATGTGTATTGTCACTCACATTTGTGGCAACTGTATCAGAAGCAATAGCATAACCTTCAAAATCCAGCATTTAACAGATTCTCTTTACACAAACTAATTTTTCACGGCCGCAAATGCCATGAAACATGCCTTCACCTTGCCTTTAATAGGTTCAAGATCTCTGTGAGAAGATAGGGTGGATAATGTAGGGTCAGAGGATAAGATGACGTTAGATAAAGGAATGAAGACCGCTTAAATAACGGGAGGCGGTGATAGAAGACAAAAGACGATGAGAATTATGGTAATATATGCAAAGTTAGAAGGTTCGGGTAAGGACGACTGAGGACAGGAGATAGGGAAGGGAGTAGGGGATGTGGATGGCTAGTGCTAGTAGAATATGACGGAAAACGCTTTAGATTTTTGGCTAAAATATTCTGGTATGTTGTGGAATTAATTCGTTCCACAGTTTTTAACATATGGGCCGCCATTATTATTATTATTATTATTATTATTATTATTATTATTTATTTCATTCCCTGGTGAGTACTAAACCTTGAAGGACCATATAGCGCCTGTGGAATGAGATTTAATCACTTATATTTTGTCCAGACAGACAATATGTGCACTGTGAGCAGCTCTCAGCTGTTTAGTACATCTGATTAACTTCAGTCATCCGTAATATTCAGAACTCACCCCGTGGGGGCGGCTGTTCTCCAAGTTCCTGCTGGAACAGCCTGCTTGACCAGCAAGCCTGGTCCAGAGCCGGGCTGCGGGAGTTTGAAAACTCTTGAAATCCATCGAAGGTAAAGGCACCAGTAAAGGCTTAAATAAGAATAACCAAAATCACAAACGATCCGCCTCCATTCCTCAGAATAGGGATGATTTTTTTTCTATTTAGGCCCCTTTTTTTACGTCAGATATTCCATGGCCTGCGTGTCATTAAACATTCTTGTTTCGTTCGACCACACAACATGGTCCTAACTGACTCGAGATATGTAGTAGACAGTCTTTGGTGATTACACGCATTTGATATTAAAGTCGGGTCTTCATGATAGGCTATTTGCAAGGAACATCCAAGGAACTCAGTCAACATCAGGTTCACTCAGCCGGCATGAAATGTTAGTCTTGGAAATGTTTACGTGTTATCAGTGGCATGGAATGGTAGTTTTGGAAATGTTTATGGACGAGCCTGGCCCATGGCCGGGCTCTGGTAGTAGAAAGACTCTCGAAACTTATCATCAAAGGTATATGGTAGTCTTGAAGATGTATTCATGTGTTACCAGAGACGTTGAATGGTAGGCTTGACAATCTATTGATGTGTTGCCTGAGGCATGGAATGACAGTCTTGATGATGTATTCATATGTTGACAGACTTTCCTGCAGATCCCCTGTCGTCACCTCCGGGTTTGAGGTAGCCTCCTGAGGCACGTTTCTTAATGCTGGATCATGTAAAACCTCCCTGTGTCGTCTTCCAGCTGGGGAAGCAAACGTCCTAATAGCCTTGACCTTCGTGATGATGGACGCTACAGTCAATACGTGAATGTTCGTCTTACAAATATTTATATAGCCATCGCGAGATTGGTGTATATAGATAACTTTTTTGGGGGGTGAAATTTGAAAATTCTCCCATCCTTTTCATAATGATGAATGGCTCTTTTTTTTTGCTCTGACTAGATTCTTTATGTACACGACCCACTTTAATACCTTATGAGGGGCAAGGTATCTCCTGGAACACCTCTTTCTTGTTTTATGAAACAATCAAATTGTTTTACGAAACTATTAGATGGATTGATAGTATATATGTTCGACATGTTTGCAGGGCACATGCTGGGGAATATCGTATATTATAAACAATTCTTGGTAGACCTGCTGTTGGTATAGTGTTGATAAGTCTTAGGATTTATTGCCTTTATTTTTATTTGGAAAATTATAAAGCTTACATAGTTTGATTAGATATTTTAAATAGGAGAATGGGGACGTTTATTGTGTTAATGAGAGGTAGGCAGTGAGCGAGCAGGAAGGGGTGGCTTGTTATCAACACCTTACCTTTGAGTTTCGAGAGTTTTTCTACTGCCGGAACCCTCCAGATACACTCTTTGAGCATCAAAAGTGACAAGTGCAGATCTGAAGGTTTCTTGGGACTGTTTACCTATCGCGTTGCAAGACATGTTACGGTTAGGTTAGACATGATGAGGATAGACAGGGCTGTTGAAGCTAGACAAGGACATTTAAGAACAAGAGAACATAAGAGGAAGCATAGGCCAGGTAGTACGGTGAGGCTAGACAGAGAAGATAGGGACAGGGGAGCTTAGGCTAGACAGGGTCGGTTAAGGGCAAAATGAGAGGGAACTGAGGGTGGGCGGGTTGATAGTGGTGGCTCCACTGATCAAAGATGCCGACGCTTCTTGAGATGACCGCAGCGCAGCCGCCAAGGATGCTGCATCACTACCACCCACCCTCCCTCTGTCCCTCCTCTCCTGGCCCCTAACCTACCACCCTCATCCTGGCTCCTACACCACCCTCCCTCTGGCTCCTACACTATCACCCTCCCTCTGGCTCTTACACTACCACCCTCCCCCTGGATGCTACATTCCCATCCTACCTTTGAAACCCTAGGTCCTTCTGATTATCACCTCCTTGAGGTACTTACACCTTATTACCACTTAACTACCACCTTTCTCTGGCATAAATTCACATTTACACATCATTAATCAAACTCGTGTCAACAGACAACGCGTCCCATTTCAACACACACTTAAATTTAATCATATTTAAATTCACAAATATTCGACCAAAAGAACATAATACCGACAAGTTGATAAGACATGCACAACACAGGTGTTGTACATGTTTTATTCAAAGTTGTCAGTATCGATATCGGCAAAAAATACCTTTGATATACTTCTGATGAGTTTCGAGTTTCTTTCTACTCCCGGAGCCCGGCCATGGGGCAGGCTCGTCTGGTGAGCATGGTCCCATCACTAATCTCAGTTCATTGTCAGTTGAATTAGTGCTGTGTTGTGCTACCAAAGCTTGCGCGAGCGCTCTCGGTGGCTCTCAATTCATTGGTAAATAACGAGGTGAGTTAATTATCAACGAGAGGTTGGCTTCTGCTAATGAGGGTAATGTTATCCGTGTGATGCGATTTCGTGCAGTGCGATATTTACTGTGCAGTTGTATGATGTGTAGAATCAGTGACTCAGTGGTGCAGTATTTGAATGTTGTTTCTCTCGAGTGAGCTCTGCTGCGGGTGTTAACGTGTGTGAGACCTGCGTGGTTGCGGGTGTTTATGCGTGTAAGATATGCACTACTGCAGGTGTTTACGTGTGCAAGACCTGTGCTGCACCAGAGCTTACGTTTGCAAGATCTGCACTACTGCAGGTGCAGTATACTGTGTGTCAGCTCATTACAACTGTAACCAGTTCATGGTCGTAGTATAGTCTGTCTTGTTCCTACAATCTCTCGGTATTAACATACCTGTACAAATTAGAAATTTCATGACGTTGCTGAAAAATGAACATCGATCCAAAAAAGGGACGGAGAAAAGTCGAGTAATTAATTTTGGAGAAGCTTGTTACAGTCTCCTTTGGGAGAGTGTAACAAGCATACCATTGGAGAGCATCACCCAAGCGAACCTTATTGAAGTGATCCGCAGTGTGCGCAAACGAGAGGCCCCAAGCCTCATTAATTAGCAGCCGAGAAGGTTATTGGGGTGACGGTGGTCCTGGTGAGAGAGGGGAGGGTGTGGGTTTATTGGGGTGACGGTGGTTCTAGTTAGAGGGGGAGAGTGCGGAGTTTATTGGGATGGTGGTGATCATGGTAGGAGGACTGGTAGTATTATTGGGGTGGTGATTTTGTATGAAAATTTGATACATCAACAGGATGCTTCTGCTTAATTCTATATAATAGTTACATAGTAGGAACAAAAGCTTGCTATGTTTCCCTACCATAGTCCATCACACAGGATTGATTTCTTTTTTCAGGTGATGTAATGTGTCAGCCTGTGGTAGGAGACATCAGTAGGACGATGAGGATAACGTAAAGTATTCCACTGTGGGTTGGGTAGCTATGGCGGCTTCAAGATAGGAGGGAGGCAAGTGTAAGGGGTACGGGGGACATGACAGAAGAGGGTTTAAGAAAAAAGGGTGAGGGGTTGAAGAGATGAGGGGTGGAAAGAATCAGTCTGTTGTCTGGTTATTAGAACTATCTTAATCACTTTCTCCTGTCCTTGAGGTACTCAACCTGAAGATTACTTCCCCAGTTTACTCTACCAGAAGATTGCTCTCGGTTTACTCTCCCTGAAGGTTGCTCTCCTAGTTTACTTGAGGATTACTCTCCTAGTTTCCTCTACCTGAAGAGTATTCATCCCAATATAATTTAGTCGATAAAGTGTCGTTGTAACTCAGTGTAACCCAGAACTAACCTGGAGATTACCCACTCAGACGCAAGTAGGGCAGCGGGGGAGACAAACAATCTTCGGGTGATCCAGCCATTAATCTGAGACGTCACCTCTGTTTCCCCTTACGTTTACAACCTGCTCTGAGATATTTGGTCGTCTGTTTCATCTCTGGGCGTCTTCGCTGTCGTGTACTTAGCAGGTTTTTGGTTGTATGTCTACGAGCTTAATTCTGTCACAAATAGTTGGTTTTAGTGTCTATTTGTCTTCTTGAAGTGTTATGTATTACTGGAGGTCGAGGATCACATCCTTCATGGTGATGCTGGTGTCATGACGCCTCCACATTGGAGGTCGAGGATCACATCCTTCATGGTGATGCTGGTGTCATGACGCCTCCACATTGGTGGATAAGGTCGGAGCGATCAACATCCTTCATGGTGATGCTGGTGTCATGACGCCTCCACATTGGAGGTCGAGGATCACATCCTTCATGGTGATGCTGGTGTCATGACGCCTCCACATTGGAGGTCGAGGATCACATCCTTCATGGTGATGCTGGTGTCATGACGCCTCCACATTGGAGGTCAGAGATCACATCCTTCATGGGATGCTGGTGTCATGACGCCTCCACATTGGAGGTCGAGGATCACATCCTTCATGGTGATGCTGGTGTCATGACGCCTCCACATTGGAGGTCGAGGATCACATCCTTCATGGTGATGCTGGTGTCATGACGCCTCCACATTGGAGGTCGAGGATCACATCCTTCATGGTGATGCTGGTGTCATGACGCCTCCACATTGGACGTCCAGCTTATCAACCAGGTTCACTTACTTCACTTGGACCATTTGTTAGCTTATGTCGGGGTTGATTACATATATGCAGTTAGAAGAATCTTTTTTCGTATTTGTAACTAAGGATACCCCTTCCCTTTTAAAAAACTTTGGCTTAATTCCATTGGTGTCCTTTGATCTTCTTCCCCAGAATGCCACAACAACAATGGGCTAACACAGGTAGCTACTTATTGCCTGGTGAACAGGGGCAGTAGGTGTAAAGAAACTTAGCCAACTTTTTCACTTGTGCCGGGATCTAACTCAGGTTCTTCAGATGTGTAATTTGATGCAGTTTGATGTAATTTGTGTGTTAGTACCTCTTTTAGCCTGAGCTATTACTTTAATAACTCATCTTTACTGTGATACACGGGGTATTGTTGTATGGATTATAATATTTACTTTCACAAGTGTGAAAATACTAGAGTGGGGTCCGCCATAGGTATGCACTTCATTTTATTACCTTTACTGGTGAATTCTACGAGGTTCTCCTCTGAAACTCTCCTCTAGTTACTCAGCCTGGGCGTAACCCAGATGCCACCGAGATTACTGAGGCTTTGTTGTGAAGGCCGCTTGTCTTGGTGTGGTGGTTGCGGCGGTGTTGCTGGCGGCCGCGGCTGTCTGCTAGGATACTTGGTGCGCTTCAAAGACCTGTCGACTGCACGAATACTTCACCATCACCACACAAAAGAAGATAGGAGGTAAAGAGACCAGAATAATCACCTGTATTCTGTGAATTTACTTCGGACAACGTTCCTGAAAAATATGCCGACCATTCTGAAATGTAGCTATATAAATTTTAAGTACATTGGAACTTCACACAGACGAATCTATAACGTAGAGATAGAGAAGGAAGAAAGAAGGGTATGGAGCGGTGGAGAGAGAGAGAGAGAGAGAGAGAGAGAGAGAGAGAGAGAGAGAGAGAGAGAGAGAGAAGGACGGTGAGAAGAATCCGGGGAAATTGGAAAGAGGTGAGATAGGCACGCAATGGTGCAATTTCGGGTCGTAAGGAAAGCCTACGATAGCATTTTTACATTTCTTTCTCTCTCTCTCTCTCTCTCTCTCTCTCTCTCTCTCTCTCTCTCTCTCTCTCTCTCTCTCTCAAGCATTTTAGTATTTTTTTTTAGAGTTTCTTGGATGTAATTTGAAGAGTATACCTTTGAAGAGTTTCGAGAGTATCTACTCTCTGAGCCCGGCCATGGGCCAGTTATAATTTATCTGTGCTTGGTGTTGTTTTCATAAACAACAGAGTTAACCCATCTTTATTATTTTTACTGGCTGAGTGAACACTGTGTAGTGTTGTGTCTTTCAACATCACAAGTTGCAACTCTCATAAGTAAATAAATACTCAAGATTAGAAAGGGGACTGTTTTTATGAGCCGAAGAGACACATTGTGCTTCTTTCTCTTTCACTAATGACGTTTTTATCTCCGAGCCTTAAATGATATTTTTTAATTAATGTTGAGTTTAAGACCTGTTTACGAGTCCTTTGAGAAGGTTGAGTAATTCTGTGACGCACTTTCTTCACCTGCAGAAGGAGACGCCTTCTCAAGTTATTCTTTTGTAAGTGTTCCACTGGCCTCTCACTCTCTCGCTAAATGATCTTGTTACTATATAATGTTTATGGTGTGTTACGGTTTAATATACTGAACGCGGGTCGTAATTGGGCAAAGACACGTGTGTGTCTCGTCCCCGCGGCCTGGTCCCAGGCCAGACGACCTGGTTACTGGCCTGTTCCACTAGGCTTTGTGTTGGCCACACTCAGTCCAGTGTATGCAACACAGCCCGTCTGATCAGAAGCTGATTTGAGGCATTTATCAGGTTCCTCCTTGAAGACAGAGGTTTGTTAGTAATTCCTCTTATGCAGAACAAACCTTTGAACAAAGTTTACACTTGACAGGGAAACATTACACCCTTTCCACGTCGCTTCGTAATTGTTTAGGAAGGTGCGAGTCTGTGGAGGTTAGGAGTTGGATTACGTTGTGTTATGGTTATGCTGTGCTTGACAGTCATGTTTTATACCTTCTTCTCAACTAGCTTATTGTTTAGCCGACTTCTGGTCGGCTCCAGGTAGGTAAGTAGGTACACTATTAGCTAGTTGAGAGGAAATGTGTCTTGGCTAGTGCTAGTAGAATATGACGGAAAACGCTTTAGATTTTTGGCTAAAATATTCTGGTATGTTGTGGAATTAATTCGTTCCACAGTTTTTAACAAATGTATCTTTGATATAGTTGTGTGTGTGTGTGTGTGTGTGTGTGTGTGTGTGTGTGTGTGTGTGTGTGTGTGTGTGTGTGTGTACTCACCTAGTTGTGGTTGCAGGGGTCGAGTCAAAGCTCCTGGCCCCGCCTCTTCACTGGCCGCTACTGGGTCACTCTCCCTGCGCCATGAGCTTTATTATACCTCTGCTTAAAGCTATGTATGTGTGTGTGTGTGTGTGTGTGCGTGCGTGCGTGCGAAGTTGTGACGACGTTGTTATCACCGTTTATAACAACATTTATATCTATTTTTTTTTTACATTTCTAGCACGGTTCTTTCAATATTGCCATCATAGTTCTTGCAACGTTTCTAGCACAGTCTTTGTAACAGTTAATAGTTCTTGGCAGTATTTTTATAACGGGTATTGCAATACATCTAATACATTACTTACGACATTTTTAGGCCAGTATGTGGAACATTTTTATCTTTTAAAGCAACAGTTCTATCACATTGTTTCATTGTGGGAAATGGAAGGCACAGTAGTATATATATAACTATTTCTGTTATTTTTTGTTTGTAATGGCTGTAATTCGTACTGTGCACAATACGTGGGTGCCCACTTGTAATGGATTCCAATAAATTTGCCCTCTGAAAGATCGACTGAATTGTTACTTTCTGTGCTATATTCGGATATTTATAATTCTTTTGTGTCTGTGCTGGTGTTTTCGCCGGCACAGCGACACCTACCTCTCTCTTAAAGCCGCCTCAGCTTGAAGTAGACAGGGCGATTGTTGCGCTAGAGGTGCGTGGGTTGGTGTACTCTCTTGCGGCGGTGGGGGTCGAGGCTCTGACTCCTGGCTTTGTGGATTGGTGTGCTCCGTTGTGGTAGCGGGGGTCGATATTCTGACGCCTCGCTATATTTCTCGATGGTTCATGAACGGTGACAGTAAACTGCTCGCCTTATACGCCTTGGAGTAATGCATGACATCTGCCTCACCCACTTGCTCGTTCAGGTCGTTCCACTTCCTGGCCAGCCTCAGAATGATGAAGTGCATGCAGACATTCTTATAATTCATTGTTGTGTTTGGCTTATATCTGCTTGGTTCAAGCCAGGCTCTTAGGGCAGAAAAACTCTGGAAATAAATCACAGGAATATTACAGATATGTTGCCTTGGTCTCCTTTCAATTAATTCCTCCCCTGCTCTATCGAGCATTCTGAATATTTTTTTGCGCAGTGGTCATATCTTCCCTGGTTCTCCTATCCTCTAGTTTTGTTTAGTCTTATTTTGACTTTCCCAATTTAAATGACCTTGTTCCAGTGGTTGCCTAACTTACCTGGCCCTACAGCACGGATACCACTGTGTCTCGTCTGACATGTACGTATATCAGGGAAAGTACGAGTCCCAGACGTAAGTTTGTGGACAACACTCGTCACGCTCTTCCATACAGATAACCCAGGACCGTAACACACTCTCCTTTCCTGTAGGTATTTATTGATCTCGCCCTTCAGGGAAGTACCTTGATGCTCATGAAGGGCTCTTGATCTAAGAAATTCAAATTACCTTCTCCTCTGTATCCTCTGATCATATCTAATTAATCCCATTTCTCCCATCCCCCAGGCGCTTTTTGACAAGTTTAGCAGGTCCCCATGAATATATTGATCCAGCTGTTTCTCCATTATCCCGGGATGTTCTAGAGTGGTGGAGTAGTCAAGATTTAAGAAACCGTGGGTGATCGTGGCTGCCAGATCAACCAGGCTGTTACGTATATGTTGGGCAGCGGGCCTCCAGCAGCAACAGCCTGGTTGATTAGGCTAGCACCAGGCGAGCCTGGCCCATGGCCGGGCTCCGAGAGCAGTAAAACTCTCGAAATTCATCAAAGGTACCCTGCAGTGGTCATCGAGACGAATCCTCGTTCGTGTGCTGGGTGTCGTGGCGTGCAGCAAGATCGGTGAGCCAGCCACCGTCTTGAAACACGGACCAAGGAGTCCAACATGGTCTTGTGAGCTACAGTATCAGATGTCTGGCCCCCATTAACTGGTGTGTATCACCTTAAAGCATTTTGTTTACCCAGGGTAAACATTTGTAGTGTGCCCTTACACGCCTGTTAATGGCTAGAATGTTAATTACATATTTCTAGTTAATGAATTTAAAGCTTTGCTCCGAAGCCGTGTCAATTTTTTAGCAACTCTTATTTATAACGAATTACTTAATTCTATCTCTTCTACATTACATTAATTAAGTTTGTCATATTGTCTTCCATGTAATTATTTTTTTTTAGAATGGGATAAAGATGACTTGAGTTGTTCCCCGTTTTTTTATCGCTTTTAATATAATAATAATATAAATTCTAGAAAGGTCACTGACGGGGAGGGGGAGAAATGTGAACACATGCAACAAAGTTCACTCTGGAATTCTGAACATGTTTCATTGTTCATGGTAAAGAATCAGCTAAACGTGTACCCTTTTTTTATATAATTACTGACTTTAGTTATCTTGGAAGACATGAGGAGCCGTGGTTATCCCCTGCAGCTGTTACGTCGGATCTTTCCAGTGTATATATATCATCCTAAGCTTTGCTACTGAGCTTATAATGTACAGCCTCGGTGAGTTATGCTGGCTTCCAGGTCCTAACATGTTCTGAGGTTAGTTTTTTTTTACCTCGTCAAAACAATTCTAGACGTGCCAGAAGACAAGAAAGCATTTCTGTACGTTTCTGTGGCTTTTAGTTTCAAATTCATGTGTCACTTTTACATAGTCTTTATGGGCGGTGCTACGTAAACTTGCTTTGATATTAGCTACCATATTTTGTTTTGTTATTAGTGGAAGAGTTGTAGAAGAGAGATTTAAGAACAGCAGTGCGAAGTAGGTGGCGCTTCCTTCACCTATGTGGCCTGTGTTTGGCCACGGCTTGTCCCTCAACTTGTCCGTTTTCTAAATAATTTACATCACAAGGTTTGTCTTTTATGCTTCCTACAAGCGATAATAATAATAATATTATTATTTGAAGATCTAAACTTGTGTGGGCTATTGAGAACAAGCAGTGGTAGAGCGTCCAGTCTGCCATCAGCTATCAATGGAAAGACGCGTTACTAAATTGCACTCACCCATGAGTATTTGTATAGGGCAACAGAAACTTTTTTTTTGTTTGTTTTCTGTAAAGTTAGAGAACCGTGCAAGGAAAAAGTTCTGCTACTGTGAGGTGGGCAGATTAGAGAGAGAGAGAGTGCTGTGATGTGTGGCATCTCTACTGTGCCACTGTACTAGCGCAGATCGCCGTGGGAGAGAGAGGAATTAAGTTTTGATTAGCAGGTTTATTGTGCACCGTCTGGTGGGCAGTAGAAAGATTAAAAACATGTGCTGCAAAGTTTTATTTAAACAAGTTTGTTAATGAGCTATTTAAACAAATCGAGTTACCTGTGGCATACCTGCGACCAGTTTCGAGTATTGTTTTATCGCAGCCCGGTTTGATGACAGACTTCTTGTCAACACCCTGATCACTCAGGTTGACGTCATCTTTCCATGATGCTGTGTCTGTGATGTCCTCGGAGTCTTCATTCGAATTGAAACCATGGTACTTCTCTGTATTGCACTCTCTCAGTATTATGTACCCTGGAGTGCAGCTCTACATTATCTCAGTACTATGTACCCTGGAGTGCATCCCTGCACTCTCAGTACTATGTACCCTGGAGTGCATCCCTGCACTCTCAGTACTATGTACCCTGGAGTGCATCCTGCACTCTCAGTACTATGTACCCTGGAGTGCATCCCTGCACTCTCAGTACTATGTACCCTGGAGTGCATCCCTGCACTCTCAGTACTATGTACCCTGGAGTGCATCCCTGCACTCTCAGTACTATGTACCCTGGAGTGCATCCCTGCACTCTCAGTACTATGTACCCTGGAGTGCATCCCTGCACTCTCAGTACTATGTACCCTGGAGTGCATCCTGCACTCTCAGTACTATGTACCCTGGAGTGCATCCCTGCACTCTCAGTACTATGTACCCTGGAGTGCATCCCTGCACTCTCAGTACTATGTACCCTGAGTGCATCCCTGCACTCTCAGTACTATGTACCCTGGAGTGCATCCCTGCACTCTCAGTACTATGTACCCTGGAGTGCATCCCTGCACTCTCAGTACTATGTACCCTGGAGTGCAGTCCTCCTGGCGCCCAACTTGTCTACAAGAGCAGGTGGCACTGTTCTCACCTGTTCCCCAGGTGAGAGAGGAAGTTGACGTGCAAAGTAAGCACCATCAACACGGCCTCCGTGCTAGTCTATTAGCACGACAGATACAGACTGTATTTAATTTGCGAAGCAAAGGGATTTGAAATAGCGCTCGTTCAGTGAGCAATTTCCTGGAAATTTTAGGTGTAATCAATTAGGTTTAAATAGATTAGGCTTTTAAATTTTAATTAGCTCAGAGAGAATATATTCAAACATTATATATATTTCTGTATAGTGTAGTGTTCCTGGTGCACAACTTTCTGATCCATGATCAAATAGGTAAATATATTTGATGTGCCCATATAGACCATAATTACAAAAATATTTTACACATAAATGAAGTGTGAACAAACTTAAAATGACTAGTATTTAATTTCCCCCGCAGTGCTCACCGGTATGTTTATAGCTGTATACAAATTCCCGATGGTTAAGCTTCAGCACGATGATCAGTGTATTCCTTCCTCTTGCGATGGTGTGGATTCCTAAAATTGTGTTAAGTTAGGTGTAGGTAACTTATTCATCTCGCTGTCAGTAGTCGTAGATTCTGATATTCGTAATCTTCGTACACCTTGCCAGATCCTCACACCGACAGGATGCACAACACTTGACTTTGGCCCAAATTCCGCACTAGCTGGGAATGAGGTTAAATGCACAAAACTAAATTACAGGTTTCTCGTGTTTATTAGCTCTGTCGTCTCTGAGTGATAAAATATCTCAACGTCCTGTCTTGTAGGTGGGAAAAACTCTGGCCACTGAACTTGTGATTGGCCAGAACTTCAGAAATTTCGTGAGTCTGTCCAATACTTTTCACTTGTGATTTTTCATCTCAGTCTAATCATACCTTTACAATGATTCTAATATAAAATTGGAACATGTCACAATCCTAGTAAGAATACGGTAAATATTTCACAAAAAAAGAAACAAAAGGCAAAATTCTTTATTATTTATCACCAATTAAATATTATGGTTAATCAGTAATTATGTGATACGAGTGAAACGGAAGCCTTTTAAACCTTTTTTTTTTTTTCATTGTCAGGATGGCTGAGTGTTTCCTTTCTGGCTCATGAACATGTAAGGTGGAAGATAAATTAAAATTAAATGTATTTCGGTAGTTGGGCGATCCGAGAAATGTATCTCCGTATTGTATAACCACGGTGCCCTTTACGTCAGTGTCTGCAAGATTATTGTATAACCACGGTGCCCTTTACGTCAGTGTCTGCAAGAAGAATAGTGAAAAATGGTCTGGTGATACCGACAAGATGTGGAAAAAGACATTTATGTACAGTTCAGGACATTTATTAGAGGAAACGTTTCTCCACGTGTAGTTTCTTCAGTCCTAATTCACACGTGGCGAAACGTTTCCTCTGTGTCATGAACTGTACAAAGTGTCTTTGTCCACATGAGAAATAGGGCAAAGTTTCTAATGCAGTCATATATTAGCATTGGAGATTTGTTGCTAGTCAGACGAGGCAAGTTAGGACCTGCAGATCAAAACTCGTTCAGTCCTTCCTCAGCATTAATATCTGGTGGTCAGTCATCCTGAAGCAGAGGCTGATGATAAATTCGTCTGGAACGAAGTTCTGACACGGGTCTCTTTCCTGTAGTGACCCGTCACTGGCTCACGAAGGCATGTCAGAGGTTGTAGAAATGGGGTGTCGTTTACAATGCTACAGCGGGGGCAGACCTGTGGCGAGTTCCCAGTGAATCGTCTTGTGTCCAAGTGGGGTACTTAATGCAGCTCTGTGGCTAGAGCAGCCTTGTGGCAATGGTCTGGCATGCCTTCAATACAAGTGGTGTAACAACTACTATCATCGTAGTCATCCTGTGGCGGGGTGCAGCATGTCGTCTTGGGGTTTAATTATCTTTAGTCCAGTGTATACGATGGTGAGATATCTCAGACTCAACAAACTCGTCTGTTACTTTCCCCACTCACACGGAGCTAGTAGGAAGTAGCAGAGATGCTGCCGCAGCAGGAGTCTAAGGTCCGGTGTTCTCGCTTGTATGAGCCTCTCAACTCCCAAAAACTTTGATCCATTGAGACATCCCTGGCGCTCGGGCCGCAGCCTGGGTGACAGGTTCTCTGGAAAACTTGCAGCAGAGGAGACCTCCAGAGAACCTTCTGAGATGAAGGAATACTAAAACAAAATTTCATTGAGTGGATGACCAGTGAATGATCTGAGAAAATAATGCAATAAGTGCTGCAACTATTGGAAATTATATAAAAACAAATGTGAACAAATTATTGATGACCGGACACCACGGGCTCAGGTAAGTCATGTCACCTGCTGTGCAACATTGAATTGTTGGTCTCCTGTTGTGAAGCTTTGTGACAATAGTAAACTGCTTTGAAGCTTGTAGGAGTAGTAGCTTGTTATGAAGTTTTGGTGGCGTGGTCATCTGTTGTGAAGCTTTGGAGTGGTCACCTGTTGTCAAGTTTATAGGAGTGGTCGGTCACCTGGTGTGTAGGGTGGGATTGTTTTTTTGCGGGAGTTAGTGTTAGTTTTCTGAATATTTTGATGCCAAATAAAATACTTAAATTACTCAGTCTCGATGCTGGGAATAATAAATTCTTTCCCTGTTAAGTAACAATGAACATCAAGCGGTGTCAGCTACTGGAGAAAGTGTGACGTAATCAGGAATAACATGCATGCAGAATGCATAAATTTTGCAATTTTTTTATGTACCTCGGAACCATACTTCTATAGCTCTTAAGTGTTCTGTATTAATACAGTTTGGTTACAAACGGGACTTGGTTATAGTGGGACCTCTCTTTTTTTTATATTTCTATCTGGTTATATGCGAAGTAACGTGTTGGCTGGTAGGAAAGTTAACAGTATATGATACAGAGACAAGAACTGCTTCGGATCATCTAAATGAGATAGTTTGGTGTAAGTGAAAGTTTAATGGTGATATCAGTATTGTAATCTCCCTCCTCTGCACTTGCAGTGTCTGGTCTTCCCCTCCCTCCCAGGGTGACATAATCTACCTCCCCTGCACCTGCAGTGTCTGGTCTCCCCCTCCCTCCCAGGGTGATATAATCTACCTCCCCTGCACCTGCGGTGTTGGCTTCCCTTCCCATATCCCCTGAGGAACAAACACCTCTTCTGCAGTGCCTGGTGCCCCTTCTTTTCCTCGAGGGGTGTTATTTTTGCCCCTGTTGAGCCTTCAATGCTGAGGCGCCCACCACCCACAGGAGGGTGAGCTGTGTATGTTAGAGGGGGAGGGGAGGGTCGCCGGCTGGAGCTGGGGTGCAGGTTCGCTTTCTATCGATTTCCCCTTCCAGGCTCCCCCACACTCCCTTACCCCAGCTCCGCCAGCTGGTGTATTCCCTGCCGGCCTAGGCCCACACAATCCGGCTGCTGCTTGACCCTGATCATAAAACCTTGACAGGAATGGACACTGACATTTCTGCTTTGAAGTTCTTACCTCTCAGTTCTGTCAACCTGGGAAATACATGACGTTTATTTGTATTTCAAGATATTCAGCTTAAGTATTTATTGAGACTGAATGGCACTGATCACAATGTGTATGGAGTCTGTCAGTTAAGGAGTTAAGTATAACAGTAGTGTAAGAAGTGTATAATAAAAAAAGTGTAAGCCTGGCGTAGGGTGAAGGTGGCGACATATAGCAATAATGGCGGCGCTGGCTGGGTGAGTGTCTCTCTCGCGCACACTCGCCACACATGTCTCAGTGAGGCAGGACGCTGCTGGTGCTTCTCCTGGCTACCACCTCCAGCACTAGCAGTAGGCACCACCTGCCACTCCTGTTGGCACTAACGCACGCGTGCTCGCATACTGCTGCCCCAGGCACTCCATCCTGCAGTGACGGCTCTCCCACGTGGAACCTGTTTGTTTACCTCGCCAGGAAGGCGCACCACGTGTTTTGTCAGTGACTGTTATAATGACTGAGTTTGAGTGTGGTAGTGAGTAACCTTGTGGCTGACTCATGGGCAGAACCAGTGCGCTGCTCTGTACACCATAAACCCACTGTCTGGCTGAGAAAAAATTAAAACTTATATAAGACTTCTTTCTTTCTCGTTTTCATGATTGTATCGCTGTAAAGTTCGGGCCAGAAATGTGACGCTACATGAGGCCGTAAATGAATATGTAAATTATTATTCGTTGCAATTTGGTGTTTTCTGGCAGCACGTCAGAGCCAGTGGAAAATTCACGTCATGGGATTATGGCAACTAAGGAATAAGCAATTTGAATCAGAGTGGAAAGTGAGAGTCTAAAATAAGATTGAAGCTGCACTTTGCCTAGGATGCGCAGCATCCAGGAATACTCGAGACTACGTGTATGTGACCCAGACTTACATCACCTGGCAGAGGGAACCAGCAAGGAGCCCTGTATGTGACCCCATTGTGTTGCACAAGATTGACCCCCCCGCCAGTGTCCGTGACCCCAGTGTGACCCCGTGCCGTCCTGCTGGTGTGAGCAACGATTCCTGACAGGTGGTCAAAGATGGAGTGCATCACTTTCATCACCACGTAAGCGTCATATACTGTACTCCATGTTCGCTCTTCAGTAGTTAGTAGTGCCTTTATCCTGGTGACGGATTCTTGATCCAAGGAAGTGGAACTCTCTCCACCCTTTTCTCTGATCAAGACTATTATAATTGCCTTCCATTCCCCAGGTGGTGTATGACATACTGGTTTAGTGCTTTGCCATGCATATAATACTCCAGCGCTGGTAAAATCCGGACCCCCAGCCATCGACACTGGCTGTATAAACCAAGAGATGTGTATCGGTGTATATACCCAGTATATTAAATATACATTTTAAGGAATAAAGTATTATTGATATTAGAATGCAGTAGGTTCACAACAGTAATGACCTATGTGTGATCTTTGTCAAGAAAACACTCTCTAGCTACCTTCATAATCCCTTGTCTTATTTTAAGAAAATAATCTCTGGATACCTTCTCAGTCACCTTTCCTACTTACATATTCATCAACGTCTCTTTCCCAGTTTTTCTTCAGCGCATGTCTTTGTATTTCCCTCTTCAACGCCTCTGTGATACCGCAAATGCATTATATTGTCAGACTTCGTTTTAATGGGTTATGATAAAATAAAAAAAAAGGCGCAATATCTTGACTGGAACAATACACAAACAAATGGCCATAGTCGGACCGAAACGTCGCCATAAGTTTGTGTATGGTCTATGATATGCTCTGAAGACCATCTACGTGGGAATAATGCGCAGGTTTGCTCTTGGTTGGGTTGTATTGGTTTCTGTCATATAGTTATAGGGCTATTTTTGAGTTTGATATCTGCCATCGAGTTCCAAGCCAATGTTTATGATGTCGCCTCAGTTATAGAGTTCTAGGGTTATGATTATCATGTTGGTGTCTGCAATATAAGTTCCAGGGTCATGATTTATAGTTCCATAACTATGTTTAGCCTAGAATATGATGCTCTGTGAGCTGGTGAGCAAGGATGTGAGGGAAGGAGGGTCTCTTGAGCTAAGAATTTGGCCGCGACCTCTCTTTTATCAAATTTGAGTGCCTCTCGTTCTCCCAGGAGCTGTATGACCCCAACGAATTTAGGGCTCCTTCGCATCTTTCACAGGCTGTCTGTTTTTCTCTACTGTTCTTGATGTCGGTAATGGGCTCTTGATCCAGGGTATTGACATTACCCTTCCTTTTCTTGAATCTGCCATTTATTCCTCAGGCACTATATGACCCCTACTGGTTTAGTGTTTCCCCCTGTTTACAATAAGTAAAAATAAATCCACTCTAGTTCCATGAGTATATTGTCATGATCAGGTTTCTCCTGGTCCTCCTCCTTTCTGGTGTTATTAGAGTTCCTTAAGTCTTTCATTGTCAAGCCTCTTTAGTTCCAGTAGCAGTCTCGACGCAGACCTTTGAGTTCCTTTACATGATTAATCAGGTGAGGGTTCACGCTGACGCCGCACACTAGGGGATGACATTGAAAATTGTAAGTGTATAAAGCCATAAATATTTTTTTTTATGATTTGTGAAAGTTTTTAGGTAACCCAAAGTTGGATATTCAACAAAGGTTATAAAGGCAGCATGCGCTCCTTGAGATAGTCATTGTAATGCATACTCCCAGATCCCAGATTTCTCATTGTATGATGCGTGTGCAGTCGTTGCTCTCGGCCTGTTTTTTCGTTAAAGGTCTTCTCTCTCTCCCATCTCTATTTTCATTACTTTGTACTTATCAGGATTGATGTTTAGTAGGTACTTGTTGTACTACATCTACAGTCTGTTCACTAGTCACCCTACCCAGCCTAAAACCTCTCATACAGTACTATCATCTGCCTTCTATTTAAGTATTCCTGTATCTACATGAACAATTTTCTCCATTCCCACTGTGTCGTCTTAATTTTTACATTAGCCTCTTAGGGTTGTACCATGTCGAATGCCTGTTGCTGGGTTTTTTTCGTAATATTTCTAATATATTGTTGTGTTACGTATGTGGTGACTTGATTTTTTCCACGTTTCCGCATTGTGGGAAGATTTAAAAAGTTATTTGTGTAACAATATTGAGGTTAGTTGTGGTAAATATTGTTTTACAACTTTTCTGGTGTTTTTATGAGGAATCTTTATACTACTACTACTACTAGTTTTAATTGTGTTACAGAAGGATCAATGAGTTTTTGGTCTGCGGTTGCATACGTTGGATTGCATGTGGCTTGCACTAACAACCTGGTCGATCAGGCTAGCAACCGGGAGGAATGGAGTCCTATTTTATCTACTTGCATATCCATAAGGATTCTTCTTTTCTCACACTCCGGTCTAAAACCAAATCTTCCCGTTGACTGCCTGATCGACCAGGCCGTTTTTGCCAGCAAACCGCAAGCCTACAAAGGTTTACGTTTACAAAACTTATCAAAGCTATATCCAAGGTATCAAAGGTACACGTCAGTTCAAGGGGTCACCGCCTCCACGGAGGCAGTGACCCCTTTATATACCTTTAATATACCTGGATATACCACTACCATTTTCGCCTCTTCAGAGGAATAGTGACTTGAAGTCCCAACTGTGTTCAGAATTCATTCTCTCACTTCATATATATTTCTTTTAAGGATAAAGTATGTGCCAGTGACATTCAACATTATTTTTCCCTGACTAGTACGGAAGTAAGTCATTCGTTTCATTGGGTTATTCTAGGCCCGGTCCGTGACCAGGCCTTATGGTGTATCAGGGCCTGATCAACTAGGCTGTTACTGTTGGCCGCACGCAACCCGACGTACGAACCACAGCCCGGCTGGTCAGGTACTGACTTCAGGTGCCTGTCCAGTGCCTGCTTGAAGACAGCCAGTGACACTTTTGTGACTTCAAGACCATTGTAAAAATTTAAGCTTATTTTTGTAAAATCGAAATTAAGACCAGAATACTCCTTGGTGTTGCAAAGTTATGTGCTGACGGGCTCAGCTAGCAACCCTGATTCCCCGTTTTCTGTTCGGGTTTCCCATTAGTGTAATGTTTACCTTACAGTGTCCCTGAGATTGGTTTTCACCAAATGGCCGGTGTGGAGAGTGGGTGCAGGTGACACAGTTAACACTGTGGGAGGAGCAGAGTTGCTAAGTTGCAGCTCAGTCTCCCACCTCTAGTGGTAAACGTTCAGATTTACACGTTGACTGTTATTTTACTACCTTACACAAATAACCCGCTCATGGGAGCTTACGACGACGTTTCGGTGGGACTTTGTAAATGGTCCAAGTCGGACCCGAAACGACGTTATAAGCTCCTCTCTCCATGTGCGGGTTATTTGTGTATTGTTCCAGTGACGATATTGTGCCTTTTTTTGCTCTTCATTTCGCTACCTTGACTACCACGTTGCTTGATGTATCGCTGCCATTTTTTAATTTGCTTATTTGCAGATCTGACCTAAATTATATTTCAAAATAGTACTTGAAGAAGTAGAAGCATTAAGGAATTGACTCTTGAGTAACACGTCAAAAAAAAGTGAGGTAGTGAAACAGGGATAGGTTGCAGGTCTGGGTTGGTATGATATAACCCCCCCATCCTTCCCTTATCGCCCCACCAGTGATGTGCGTGCATATTTAAACATTTTCTGGTATTGCTTAGTCACGGCGGTGCCGGACGTGTTGCCACTTATTTTTTCATATTCGTTTTAGGTTAAACTTGCGTTTTGTATTTAATGTACCGTAAAATAACATAAAGCATAGTTAATTAGTATTTTTAAGTATACAGAGAGCGTTAAAATATTTACTCTGGGAGTTGCGTAAGTAAATAAGCATTAGTATGTTGACGATATGTTAGGTTAAGTATGGGTAACCTGTCCTTCTTTTACGCTGTTTTCTCAAGTTATTCCTGCTGCGCTGTATGACCCCTGTGGTTTAGCGCTTATTTTGATTATAATAATAATAATCAAGTTATTCCTCGAGTCAATTTCTTAACATTGTGCACTGGGATATTTTTTTTCTTTATTCAGGTTAGATTTGGTTAGGGTTTATGAGCCTATTAGAAAGTTTATTTAACTACAAATAAACAAACAAAGAAACCCGACCCCGACACGTCTGGCAGCGCGATGTCTGGGCAACAACAGAAAATATAATAATTTGCACCTGTGTCACGCGAGGTATGAGTGTGTGTTATTATAGATGTAAATGACTGTTATTTATATTATGCTAAAATGTATTCAGGCAGATAAACACTACAAATACCAGGTTGTTGGAAAACTGCAAAAATACCAGGAAAATAGGCAAGAAGTACTCACTTACATACAAGTATCATTATCAATGTCTGATATAGGAATCACATTCGTAGTTTTCCAACAATCCGGTATGTGTAGTGTGTTTAATATAAATAATAGTCACTTACATCCATAATAACACACAATAACTCCCACAATAACACACCGGTACCACCAAGTACCCCGTACCGTACAATCGTTGCTTTCTACAATACAGATTTAAATCATCTTTTTTTTCCAGCGTTTCGTAATGTAATGTATAATGAAGTGCTCACCTCTGTGCTGCCATCTGCACGTCAGCGTGTAACACACCTGTGGTATCACTTGCACCCCAGGGTGTAGCACTCACCTGTGTGCTATCACTTTTACGTCAGCTTGGGAATCTCTCCCGGGGGGAGTGTTTGTACCTCATACAGGTCTGGCTGTCCTACCTGTTGCCTACCTGTTACCCGTGGAATGTTTCCCTACTGGGTGATTATACTCCCGCTGGATTATTTATCTTCACTTCATCTATGTACTCAACTATGCAATACAATCGCAAACAAGCGATCTTAACAATGCAGAACAAGCCACGTGGGGAAGGAAATCTTTAGCTCTAGATCTTTCGCGCTCTCGTGCGTCGTCAGGAGCTCTGCAGTGTTGCAAGACAGCAACAGATAGGAGGGGAAATTCTTTGAGGCAAGGCAGAAGGTATCAATGGCGGCCCATGACACACCATGTCATGGGCCATCATGTGGCGTACTTACCTATGCGTGTGGTTGTAGGGGTCGATTCTCAGCTCATGACCCCGCCTCTTCGTTGGCAGTTACTGGGTTCACTCTCTTCTGGCTTCGAGAGCCTGTGACTCATCAGAGTTTTCAATTTCCAGCTGTGCCCTCTTGTACCTGTTTCCCGCCTCGTACAATTTGTCCTTGTAGGCCTCTGGGTGTTTAAGGTGGTAATTGAATCAGGTGGGGGTGGTGAGTAATTTATGATCGAGAAACACCGGCGATTTAGAGATAAATCCCATATCGGGTGGCAAGTTGGGAGTGAAGGAGGTGGTGCAGGGATGAGGTGTGGGAGTGGTGGAGGAGGAGAGGTGCAGGGAAGAGGTGTGGGAGTGGTGGAGGAGGAGAGGTGCAGGGAAGAGGTGTGGGAGTGGTGGAGGAGGAGAGGTGCAGGGAAGAGGTGTGGGAGTGGTGGAGGAGGAGAGGTGCAGGGAAGAGGTGTGGGAGTAGTGGAGGAGGAGAGGTGCAGGGAAGAGGTGTGGGAGTGTGGAGGAGGAGAGGTGCAGGGAAGAGGTGTGGGAGTGGTGGAGGAGGAGAGGTGCAGGGAAGAGGTGTGGGAGTGGTGGAGGAGGAGAGGTGCAGGGAAGAGGTGTGGGAGGAGGAGAGGTGCAGGGAAGAGGTGTGGGAGTGGTGGAGGTGGTGACGGGATGAGTAATCTCCTGTTTAGCTTGGGAGAACAGGAAAAATTTATACCGATAGCATTTAGGCTTTAAAGTTAACAGTTTGGGTAGTTTGTGAAGGGATGTACCAGGTCAGCAGGTGTGTGGAGGGATGTACCAGGCCAGCAGGTGTGTGGAGGGATGTACCAGGCCAGCAGGTGTGTGGAGGGATGTACCAGGCCAGCAGGTGTGTGGAGGGATGTACCAGGCCAGCAGGTGTGTGGAGGGATGTACCAGGCCAGCAGGTGTGTGGAGGGATGTACCAGGCCAGCAGGTGTGTGGAGGGATGTACCAGGCCAGCAGGTGTGTGGAGGGATGTACCAGGCCAGCAGGTGTGTGGAGGGATGTACCAGGCCAGCAGGTGGGTGGAGGGATGTACCAGACCAGCAGGTGGGTGGAGGGATGTACCAGGCCAGCAGGTGGGTGGAGGGATGTACCAGGCCAGCAGGTGTGTGGAGGGATGTACCAGGCCAGCAGGTGGGTGAGGGATGTACAAAGGGCCAGCAGGTGGGTGGAGGGATGTACCAGGCCAGCAGGTGGGTGGAGGGATGTACCAGGCCAGCAGGTGGGTGAAGGGATGTACCAGGCCAACAGGTGTGTGGAGGGATGTACCAGGCCAGCAGGTGGGTGGAAGGGATGTACCAGGCCAGCAGGTGTGTGGAGGGATGTACCAGGCCAGCAGGTGTGTGGAGGGATGTACCAGGCCAGCAGGTGGTGGAGGGATGTACCAGGCCAAACAGGTGTGTGGAGGGATGTACCAGGCCAGCAGGTGGGTGAGGGATGTACCAGGCCAGCAGGTGTGTGGAGGGATGTACCAGGCCAGCAGGTGTGTGGAGGGATGTACCAGGCCAGCAGGTGTGTGGAGGGATGTACCAGGCCAGCAGGTGGGTGGAGGGATGTACCAGGCCAGCAGGTGGGTGGAGGGATGTACCAGGCCAGCAGGTGGGTGGAGGGATGTACCAGGCCAGCAGGTGGGTGGAGGGATGTACCAGGCCAGCAGGTGTGTGGAGGGATGTACCAGGCCAGCAGGTGGGTGAAGGGATGTACCAGGCCAGCAGGTGGGTGGAGGGATGTACCAGGCCAGCAGGTGGGTGGAGGGATGTACCAGGCCAGCAGGTGTGTGGAGGGATGTACCAGGCCAGCAGGTGGGTGAAGGGATGTACCAGGCCAGCAGGTGGGTGAAGGGATGTACCAGGCCAGCAGGTGTGTGGAGGGATGTACCAGGCCAGCAGGTGTGTGGAGGGATGTACCAGGCCAGCAGGTGGGTGGAGGGATGTACCAGGCCAGCAGGTGGGTGAAGGGATGTACCAGGCCAGCAGGTGGGTGGAGGGATGTACCAGGCCAGCAGGTGTGTGGAGGGATGTACCAGGCCAGCAGGTGTGTGGAGGGATGTACCAGGCCAGCAGGTGTGTGGAGGGATGTACCAGGCCAGCAGGTGTGTGGATGGATGTACCAGACCAGCAGGTGTGTGGATGGATGTACCAGACCAGCAGGTGGGTGGAGGGATGTACCAGGCCAGCAGGTGGGTGGAGGGATGTACCAGGCCAGCAGGTGGGTGGAGGGATGTACCAGACCAACAGGTGTGTGGAAGGAAACAACCAGGCCAACAGGTGTTTGGAGGGAATCAGTCAGACCCAAAGATGCGTGGAGGCTGGAAGCAAGTCAGCATCTGTGTGGAAGGAACTATGGGATCAACAGGTGTCACACAAGTAGTGTAAGTGTGGATTGTTTCACAAACAGGTGTGATAAGTGTCACACAGGTGGTGCAGGTGTTGCGGGTGTCACACAGGTGGTACAGGTGTGAGACAGTCACGCCACCCTCCCCCCCTACTGACTGTGACTGACGTGTACCACCATCGCCGCCTCCACCTTCTGTCACTTACATTAACCACCCCTTGACTCAGTACCAGCCAAGGCTATAAAAGGAAGTCACTATATAAAACCAGCACCTCGCTGCCCAAGACGGAGATCGAACCCGTGTGTAAACAATGTAGTCGTGTTATTTTTAGTTAAACTTACCGTAAATGTTCATTGTTAATTCATGTCTTTTAACTAATACTTTGTAGTGTTATGTACATTAGGTTAAGTTATTCATTTTTTATTTACTCCCTGTAGTTTCTCATTATGGTGTTGCTCTTCACTGTGTGTGTACTCGTATAGTTGTACTCGGAGGGATCGAAACACAGCTCTTGGCCCTGCCTCTAAACTCTTATCTTATCTGGTCTCCAAGTACGAGCCTAACCTCATGTCTGGCATATTTCCACTGCGGATCGTCCAGAAAAAAATATTAAGAACATTTGCTATCATATATTTTATGAGGACGTCGTACTCGCCAAGTCTGGAGGTGCCAACTGGCCGAACACCTGAAATATACCTTTGGGAGCGATTTTCCTCTAGTAAGGCAATTCAGGGAGGTCTCTTGATGCTGCGGAAGGACTCTGGATTAAAAAAAAAAATAGAGCTATCCTCCCGTTCAATCTTGAGCGGGAGGATAGCTCCAAGCACTATACGACTCCGTGTGTGTTTAGCGTTTTCCCTTGAATATAATAACGTAGGCAGCTGGAAGGGGTCGTTGGCATCATCATCCACAATCATCTCTTCCGCCCCTTTTAAGATCACTCCATTTGTTTTCATACAATTGGGTGTAGACACTAGCATCAGCAGGGAGGGTAAAATCGACGAGGTCGATGACTCGCACTCCTGGCAAAACGTGTGTGAAAATGGTCAACAATATTTTCTTTCCAGTTTCTGAATCTTTGTGCGGCTCATAAAGATTTGCTTTTTTTCTTCTTTTGTTTTCACGGATTCCATGACTGGCATTTGAGCTGACGAATGACTCAGACTTGAAAGTGAGGTGTGGCATTGTTGATTTGAAAGCCTTTGGATGTCAGACTTGCAAGCCTGTGGATGTCAAATTTGCTTTTGGATGTCAGACTTGCTTTTCGCCTATTATTTTAGTACATTTGTGAAGCTGTTTGAGTGACATAGTTTGAGATATTTTCTGTTTGTGTGTAATCACCTAGTTGTGGTGGCAGGGGTTGAGTCACAGCTCCTGTGTGTGTGTGTGTGTGTGTGTGTGTGTGTGTGTGTGTGTTTAGGGGTTATATTTTTGAGTATGTGTGTATGACGGGCTGGGCAGCCATGTGAATATGAAACAGAAGCCTGTTAAAAGCTACGCACTCTGACGTGATTGCTGATCATTTCTTACCTCATAAATATGAAAGACGGCAGGAATATCCCACAAAGATTATATTCATTATACATTTTTATATACTTTACGCGTTTTTTTAATTCCTTCCAATTTAGAAGTTCTGGTTCGGGACCGATTTTGAGAGTCTTCCTACTCCCTCAGCCCGGCCTGGGGCCTGGCTCTTGTGGTGCTTGCCTGTTCTGCCAGGTGCTGTTGGCGGCCCGCTGGACCGTCATGTCCTACTTGATCCAGTACTTAACAGAAATAATGATCTAGTTACTTTTGTTCCGACAGTGTTTCTGATATCTGCTGGTAATATTTTTAGTCTGGACTCTCAGATGTTGAATAGTCTAGACCCATGGATGTTGTTGAATTGGACCCACAGGTGTTGAACCTACGGATGTTGTTGAATACTAAGCCCATGAATGTTGACACAGAGTTCTCGTATTGTGCTCATGGCGGGCCTGCCACAGGGATGCCATGAGTAAGAGAGCGATTTTATCCTACATCTCTCGCTCCGCTCCAGAAGCAAATTATATGTCCTTACTGTGCAAATAAACTAGTAGTAAGAAAGGTATAGAGCAGGAAAATCATCATCACCATTCATCGTCATTTCAAAATAATAATAATAATAATAATAATAATAAGACTATAACAACAGGAACTTAGCAAAACTTGAAGGAAAACGTGCAAGTTTTAACAAACAGCTCAGTTTCTTTGCAAAGTACTTCAGTTATACTTAACTGACTCGCTATGTGCACATGTAATCACTGTCCATTTACCGACCTAGTGACATGGTGAGCAGTTAGGAGAGTTAAGGTTTTAGTTGACGCTCATTGACTGGGGTAATGTTCCGCGGATGAGCTCCCCGTCTCGTTACCACCGTGTTTATGCTAATCTCTCGTCTCTTGTTTTATATTAAACTTTTGTCTCTTGTAGTATGTTAATCTCTTGTTTTTTTGTAGTATCTCAAGTCTCTCGTCTCTTGTAGTATGTTATTTTCTTGCTTTTTGTTATATGTTAATCTCTCGTCTCTTCTTTGTTAAAACTTTTGTAGCATGTTAATATTTCGTCTCTTCTATGTTAATCTCTTGTTTTTGTAATAGCTCAAGTCTCTCGTCTCCTGTATGTTAATTTCTCGTCTCGCAATATGTTAATTTTCTCGGGAGAAGAAACTGTTTGACCTGTCTCGGTTTGGAATCCTCAGGGATCAGTAGGTCATTGATCAAGCAGAGGGGATAGTTGTGTGCGTCCCGCTTTGCTGGTAATGTAAATCTAATTAAAGGTATAACGAAGGGGAAGACAAGAACAGACTTCAGGGAAAACTGACAGCCTTTAAGGGTGGTCCGACAAGTGCAGCCTTTAAGGGTGGTCCGACAAGTGCAGCCTTTAAGGGTGGTCCGACTAGTGTAGTATCATGAAAGCTGGGCAGACCTGAGATAGACTGCTGTGCATATGGACTACTTTAATACATGTAAAACGTATACGATAATCTTGGTGGCATTTGCAAGACTAGCATGTTTTGCCTCTATGCCCAGATACACACTAAGTTGATGATGCCCCAAGCGAACGTACACCGATACACAAACGATTAAAAAAATGACTATCGTTGTGTGACTTGATGTTTTAGGTGGCTTCTATGGTTTCTAATGAATAAAATAAGCGATAAACTAGAAAAAAATATAAATAAACAATAAGAAAACATCTGCATAAGCTTGGGTAGCTAGTAGAGAGGAGGAGGAGGAGGAGGAGGAGGAGGCGATCAACGTGTACCTGGAGTGTGCCTAGGCTTTATTCTAGAGTTATTGATCCATGCGGCCTGCACTACACGTGATAGTGTTAGTCTGAACAGCGGTGTGTGTGTGTCCTGCCATACTTATCAGTTTGTTAGGTTTAAGACCTAGTGTCTGCACGTGGGTCATTAAGGCAGGATTATACCTGTACATAAGCCATCAAGAATACTTTTAATCCCTAAAATAGGGATTAAAGTGTAGTATATACTCCGAGAAATACACCTCGATTCATAACTTAATGTATATATGCTGAGAGATCTGCACTTTTTACAAAAAAATGTATTCTCAGTATATATACAGTATAGAGACGTACACCTCTTGAAGTAGATATCGTGAGGAATATAATCCCTGGTGTATATACACACCTCTAAGTGTATACACTGTCCCCAGACATAGCGTGTTTACTTGTAATGTTTACTTTGGGTGGTTGGTCTTATTGTTGCAGGATATCCCTAGAAGGTTTAATATATTGTTTTCATTTCCTTTGATCTGGGGAAACAATACTTTGTTTACAAGATAGCTTGAGCGTTTCAGGGTCATTGCTGGCTACTTTTTTTAAGCAATTCTGGCTCCCTCACCTTCGTGTGTTAGTGTGGCTTGTAAATGGTCTAGGTCGGACCGAAACGTCGTTATAAGTTTCTCCTGTGTGCGGGTTATTTGTGTAATAAAATTGTTATTTATGGAGTACATTATTTTGGAGTTATGGCCGTGTTTTGGGAGAGTCATGGTGATGCTAGACGATACTAGCTATGATAAATGAGACATTTGTGTATCTTTATTCGGGAAACGTTTCGCTACACAGTGGCTTCTTCAGTTCAGTGCAGAAATAGGTGGAAGATGAGGAGTTTGAGGTAATCAGTCCCTCAGCCTGGAGTAGATGTGTTCAGTCCATCAATCTTGACAAAAGTGCAGCATATTCGTGGAGATGGAGCTTATATACTGATGACAGATGAGGTGTAGCAGTGGTAGGCGGAGTCACCAGTGAACATAGCCACTAGTGGAAGTAGGTCGTGTCTGTAGGTTAGACAAATTTTAAAAACCGATAAGTTGATAAACAAGACACTTGTTTCCAGACTATAGAGACCCAAATGTTGCACAAGTGTCTTATTTATTAACCTGTCGGTTTTGTAAACTATTGGTACTAGTTATATATCTTTGACCGGTTTCTAGGATTGTAATATACTATCGGCTCTAGGTTAGATTTCCCTGTTGGCTGCCTGACGAATCACGCTGTTAGTGCCTGAGACTCGTAGGCCTACCTAGCCATCACGACCTGGCTAATGTGGTATTGGAGGTGGTGGTGTAGTTATTAAGTGTGTTTTGGAGGGTTTCTACGGAGTAGTGAGTAGGTATCTTATATTTGACCTCGTCACCACATCTGGCTATGATGAAGAAAAGATACTTTGCAGAAAGAGCTTTCTTCGGGAGAACCTTTCGCTCTCCGTAGAGCTTTATGAAATACACAGAGCGATGTGACGTCACAAAAAAAACTTGTTCTTCAACGTGACTTTTCTTCACTACTGTAGGCAGTATGCCACTTTGATCCGTGTCTGGCAGTGGCACTCGCCAAATCAAGAAATTTTGGTGTTAGAAGTGTGGATTGAGGGAGCGTTGGTGTAGCTGTGTTTTGCCCGGTTGTGGAGTCTGCAGCTGGTGATGTTATTACCAACGGCTGCTGTGTTAAACGACAATATTGTGGTCGAAGTAGAGAATGTACCAAGGTCGATTTATTCATCAGATATAAATCGTCTTCTTTGCCGGAAGACGAGTCGTTCAGTGGCGCTGACGATATGGTGGCGCCGCCGCCGGAAGATGGTGGCGTCTAAAGACAGGTATAAAGGTGGGGTAGCCATTGGCTCTATGGTGGTTGACGGCAGCTGCCACCACAGGCTTACCAGTGCTGGACTCTGGTCTGAGTGGTTGAAAGGGGGTGTTGGGTAGGCTTAGATTCATGGTGACGCTTAGTGTAAGTCACAGTGATACGTTGGGTAACATGTAGGGTTAGAATCACGGTGACATGTAGGGTTAGAATCACAGGGATATGTAGGGTTAGAATGACGGTGACGTGTAGGGTTAGAATGACGGTGACGTGTAGGGTTAGTCAGGACTGATGGGCCCCAGTGTTTCACGTTTAAGGTTTAACACAGCTTGGGTGTTTACCCTGGTGGCTTGTAACCATATTTGGAAATACTTGTTCCATTACAGTTTAATATTTTCCATTAAGCTTTCACAATGTAGATACGTATATGTTACCTATTTTTACGGCCTTCCCTCCCATCCCATACATCCATTTCCCAGTCTGTCTCTACGGAGGAAAAAGAGAGACAAAGGCAGTATAATGGATCGCATTATAATGCATTTGTTTATTTTTTCCATCGTGTCCCCTGAAAGGAGGTTCCTTGATGTAAGTTTATTCAGATTAACACAAATACAGTTACATAGATTATCATACATATGTGTAAAGAACCCTTCAGGATAACCCAAAAAAAAGTCAGACAAAGTGACTTATTTCCATTGGGGTCTGGTGAGGGGACTCTTGATCTAAGGAATTAGACCTGTGCTCCAGTTTCTTGAATCTTGTATGCTGAAAATGGTCTAAAATACTCACAAGTTGATGAGCAAGACACACGGACAACAGTTGCGTATCTTTATTGTTGAAACGTTTCGTCTACTAGGTAGGCTTTTTCAGTCTCACACACACACACACACACACACACACACACACACACACACACACACACACACACACACGAGGTGTCACAGTGGGCACCTGTGACGAGTGGGGTTCCACAAGGGTCAGTCCTGGTACCGGTACTGTTTTTTTTTTTTATATTTGAATGACGTAACGGAAGGGATAGACTCAGAAGTGTCCCTGTTTGCAGATGATGTGAAGTTAATGAGAAGAATTAAATCAGTCGAGGATCAGGCAGGACTACAAAGAGACCTGGACAGGCTACAAGCCTGGTCCAGTAACTGGCTCCTTGAATTTAACCCTGCCAAATGTAAAGTCATGAAGATCGGGGAAGGGCAAAGAAGACCACAGACAGAGTATAGTCTAGGTGGCCAAAGACTGCAAACCTCACTCAAGAAAAAACATCTTGGGGTGAGTATAATACCGAGCACATCTCCTGAGGCACACATTAATCAGATAACTGCTGCAGCATACGGGCGTCTGGCAAACCTAAGAATAGCGTTCCAATACCTCACTAAGGAATCGTTCAAGACTCTGTATACCATATACGTCAGGCCCATACTGGAGTATGCAGCACCAGTTTGGAACCCACACCTGGTCAAGCACGTCAAGAAACTAGAGAAAGTGCAAAGGTTTTCAACAAGACTAGTCCCAGAGCTAAGGGGATTGTCCTACGAAGAAAGGTTAAGGGAAATCGGCCTGACGACACTAGAGGACAGGAGGGCTAGGGGAGACATGATAACGACATAAAATACTGCGAGGAATAGATAAGGTGGACAGAGACAAGATGTTCCAGAGAGGGGACACAGAAACAAGGGGTCACAGTTGGAAGTTGAATACTCCTGCGAGTCAAAGGGATGTTAGGAAGTATTTCTTCAGTCACAGAGTTGTCAGGAAGTGGAATAGCCTAGAAAGTGACGTATTTACTATTTCGCTTGAAATAGTAAATACGTATGTTGTATATTCCCAGATGGAGGGAATATATTAGATGCCCTTAAGCGTTGATTAGGCTTGTCACAGTAATTCCCGAGCTGTGAGAACGAGTGTGTGGTGCACGTGAGGGTGTGAGGGGACATGCGCGAGGGTGAATAAGGGTGTGAGGGAAAGGGGGTGTGAAGGTGTGTGAAGGAGAGTGTGGGGGTGGATGAGGGCGTGTGTATAGACCCTTTTGCAATATTCACTTTGTGGGTGTGGTTGGTCCTGGAGGGGAAGGGCAAGTTGTCGTGAGTAACGGTGGTGGTTGATGGGGGGTGGGTGGCTCGCCTGGGTAGTGGTTTGTGATCATTGTGGAGGGGAGGGTGGCGAGAGTAGCAAGGTTATTCCTTCAAAAGAGTGTTGTGGAAGTAGAGGGAGAGTGGTGTGAAGAGGGTGAGGATGAAGGATGTTGGGTGGCGGTTGACAATTGGTGGAAGGGTGCTTTGGAAATTTGATGGGCAGGGGTTTGGGAGGTGGAGGGATTTTTTTCCAAATCTGCATACAGTATTGAAATAAGCTTACGAGAACGAGAGGTATGGTATACCAGTGGAAATAACCTGAGAACGAGAGGCATGGTATACCAGTGGAAATATCCTGAGAACGAGAGGCATAATATACCACTGGAAATAACCTGAGAACGAGAGGCATAATATACCACTGGAAATAACCTGAGAACGAGAGGCATAATATACCACTGGAAATAACCTGAGAACGAGAGGCATAATATACCACTGGAAATAACCTGAGAACGAGAGGCATAATATACCACTGGAAATAACCTGAGAACGAGAGGCAATAACCACTGGAAATAACCTGAGAACGAGAGGCATAATATACCACTGGAAATAACATGAGAACGAGAGGCATAATATACCACTGGAAATAACATGAGAACGAGAGGCATAATATACCACTGGAAATAACATGAAAACGAGAGGCATAATATACCACTGGAAATAACCTGAGAACGAGAGGCATAATATATCACTGGAAATAACATGAGAACGAGAGCCATAATATACCACTGAAAATAGCCCCAATGACAGGCATGGAAGGAATAATTACTTTTGATTGATAGATATCTTAATAAGTAAGAGGGTTCAAGGCTTTTCAACACACTTCAAATATAAGGGAAGCTCCTAAATCCCGGGTTGGGGGGAGGAGAGGCCAACGTTGAGCTGCTTTCTTCCAGCACCAACAACCTGACTGAACAGATCATCAGCCAGGAGGCCTGCTCAGAGACCGGGCCGCTTTAGAGGCGATGATTCCCTGAGCCAGGTAGACACCAGGTAGTGAAATAATTATGTGACGCCTGGGAGCAGGAGGGCTGCGTGTTTTGTTGACGTTGCGAGAGGGACCACCATTTATGTGTTTACTTATGGTATGGTTGGGGAAGTGCCTCACCCACGGGTCGATGTGTTGTAACCTGTAACATCAGCGCCAGTAGTAGTTAGAATATCTGCCTCCACAAGCACTGGAATAGATCTTTAGCAAAAGCATTAACCACACAAGTCGCGAGAAAAAAGTATCAACAGGAGCAGCAGCAACACAAGGAGCGAGCGTAAGAGGAACAGTAACAACACAAGCAACGAGGGTAAGAGGACCAGCAGGAGTAGCATCAACGAAAGGAACGAAGGTAACAGGATCATCAAGAGGTCAGTCAGTCAGCCTCATTGTGAACCACAGCGGTGGCATATTGTATTTCGCTTCAGCGTAACCGTAATTGCTGCTGCTGCTGCCACAATTGCTGAATTTAAAGCTGCTGCTGCTCATCCTGAAGTTACTGTGGCTTGTTACATTGTTGTTCCTGTGTCTAGTAATGTTTTGTTGCAATTTCTACTGCGCCAGCGGCCTTTAATACTATTACTTTTTACAAATAACCCACGCTTAAAAGGGCAACTTTACACGAATGCGTCAACAGTGGTTACACTGATGGTGGGGGCGGCGTCAGCAATAATTACACTGATGGTGGCGGCGGCGTCAGCAGTGGTTACACTGCTGACGCCTCCGTCACCATCGCCACCGCTTTCCTGCTTTACAGTGACATCATCACAAATTCACTGGAACCACACGTACCCGTGTTACCCAGTAGCTTCTCTACTCAGCTGCTTCACTCAGCTGCTTCACTCAAGTCACAAGTCACTAGTCCCAAATATACACACTACCTGAGAACGTACTGGAGTGAGAGATATGGGAGGAAATGTAAAATAGACCCAGTGAAAACCAGGGGCACCATGGGCACAAGAAGTCAGTGTCAATATTCATGGTCCAAGACAGTTCAGCCTGCTACTATCAGATATCAGAAATATTACTGGAATAAGTGTTGAAGTCTTAGGGAGGAAATTGGATCTGCTACCTCTGCGAAGTACCAGACGAACTAGGCTGTGATGGCTGTGTGGGCCAACGGGCCGCCAACATCAATAACCTGATTGAGCAGGCATTCAACAGAAAATCCTGCTTTCAGGCGGGGCTCCGAGGGTATTTCTAGAAATGCTCTTGAAATCGGTCACAGATAGCCAACAGCAAGAGTTTGGTTGATCAGGAAAGCACCAGATAAGCCTGATCATCAGCCGGGCTGCGTGAGTAGACTTCCCGAAACTGGTCACAGGTAGTAACTTTTAACAGAGCTTGTCACGTGTATCTCATAGTTTGCTACATCTTCGGCTAGGCTACAGTGCCAAACCTCTAGCAGTTAAGCTAATAGACTGCTTGCATTCATATCAAGAAGTGTAAATGTAACACAAGTTTCATGGTTATATTACAGTTATCTCGGTGGTAAAGCCTCACTCTCAGTATGTATCGAAGCTTTCCTCTCCATATTAGAGAACAGAGATAAATATACTGGGCAGTATACAGATAGGCATGCCAAGTGTAATCTCTGTATTAGGAATCTTTTCTACTGTTGTTGTAGATTCGCCGGTATAATCGCCCGGCCCGGGCCTTTTCCAAGAGGTGGCCCGGTCTTGGCTCCCTGTTGTGGGAATGTCTCAGACCAATGTCTGCCGTGGGAGGAGGTACAAGTACCTCCTCATCGTCTGGGACCAGTTGTCCCCAGGCCCAGCCTCAATCCCCTCCCCCACGGGGCTCGGAGGGAGAATCTAGGCACCTTGGGCTGCCTCAAACCCCGCCCACACTGGGCTCGAAGGGTGAGGCAGTAGACGATGCCAGGAGGTGCAAAGGCAGCAAGCGCTATAGAATCCTTTTGGAGCCACACCCCAGCTTTGGGCCGAGGCCCGAGCACTGAGGAAGCTCAAGAATGCCTCTTTCTGTGTGTTGCTGCTGCTACCACTTCACTTGTCCGTTGCACTCATCTTTTCTATGAAGATAAATTGTGAGCGGAAGATACAACTGAAATGATAAAGTGCAGGAAAGACAAAGGGAATATAAGCACTGTGTTGTAAATACTAAACTAAAACTGAGAACAGTGGGTTTAGATTCGTTGTGTGTGTGTACACTCACCTATTTGTACTCACCTATTTGTGGTTGCAGGGTTCGATTCATAGCTCCTGGCCCCGCCTCTTCACTGATTGCTACTAGGTCCTGTCTCTCCCTGCTCCATGAGCTTTATCAAACCTAGTCTTAAAACTATGTATGGTTCCTGCCTCCACTATGTCACTTTCTAGGCTATTCCACTTCCTGACAACTCTATGACTGAAGAAATACTTCCTAACATCCCTTTGGCTCATAGGAGTCTTCAACTTCCAATTGTGACCCCTTGTTTCTGTGTCCCCTCTCTGGAACATCTTGTCTCTGTCCACCTCATAGTGTGTGTGTGTGTGTGTGTGTAGAGGGTAAGTGGGGGGTGGAGTAAGTGGATGTGGAGAGTAGGTTGATGTAGAGAGTAGGTGGATGAAGTCAAGTAATCGTCCAAGCAGGAGTTACGGTCAGTTTCCCTTTCTATTTAACTCTGTAAAACCCCACTAGATTAAGACTGTCACCGCAGAATAGAAACAAGAAAATGCTTTTACAGCGGTTAAGCAAATGCATTTGTTGTTGCTTTCTACAGAGGTATATAACTGCAGTTTTGCGAGGAACACCACAATCAGGAGCCATTGTGTAGTCCAAATACGTCCATCACTGGCGAAGATCCATTTTTTAGTTGAGATTTGGCCCTCAATCTCCTGGCCCAGACTCTGAGGTCTCTCCTAACCTCGTAAGTAAAGGAGGCTTCTTCCCTGTACTTTGGTCCCCTCGTTGACCGCTGTAAATCCTTTACCTTATCCACTCCAACGCCGTTAGCGACCTCTCTTTTTTACGGGGCGAGTGATCATGAGAAGGGAAGGCGTGACTACCATGAGAGAGGGTAGAAGGGGAATACGTGGAAATGATAGGCGTCACATACTAGATACCTGAGGTCAGGAAAACATGAGGCTTTTGTTGAATAAATAGACACAAATTTTGTTAAATGGAACCTGTAAATGACAAACGGATCTGATCGTGACTTGATAAACCATACCGTCTGGGGGTAAAAGTAGTCGGGATAGGTTTCATATAACTACATTTTAATCTCTACCTTCGTGTAGATATTTTTTTTCCTTAGCCTATACGGGGGATTACAGGAATAGGGAAGGAAAGGACTGGGGTTGGATAGAGCAGTGAAAAAAATTGGGGGTAGACAAGAAGAGAGAGGTAAGAAAGGTTAAGTGGCCTGACCATTTTCGGTGAGTTTCAGGAGAGTGGTTTTTGTCACATAGAGACGAGTGGTATTTAGGTGCTGGTATCTCATACTGTTACACGCCTACCAAGAAAAATAGCTTCTCACCTTGGGCTTGTGATCCCTTCATGAGGGAAATATCTTTGAAAATGTGTTGAGCTTTTTCTAAACTGTGATATTTTCTTTAGGTGTGACCCTTTTTTTTCACCCACTGGATCAATTTAACTATGAATCCCTTTGCTGAAAATTGCAGAGCATCTACTTGGAGTAATGACCTCTACACTATTTCTAACCTGCTGGGGAAGCTGGAAAATTGTCTTCTGCCAGGAATCGTGCTCCTTATACTATTTGGGTATACTATTTGTTGTAGGTCCATTCAACTACCTTTGGAACCTATCCAGCCAAAACTAGAAAACATTTAGCCACTTATGTAAAGTTTTTAGCTATTACTAGAATCCATCTTGCCACTCATGGAAAACCTCTTCAGTTTTTCCTGCTAACCATCCAGCAGTCCCTGGAAGACATCCAGCCACTCCTGGATATTATCAAACAGCCCTGGAAAGAATCCATCAGTCACTGGAATTTAGTAGCCCATGGAAGACATCCAGCAGTTTCTAGAAACTATCCATCAACCCCTGGAAACTACCTAGAGGTCCCTGAAAAAAACAACTTCAATAAACTATCCAAATTGGTTTGGAAACCATACAATTTGGAAACCATCCAGCACCTTGTGTAAACCACCCAGTCGCCATGGAAAATATTCAGTAGTCTCTGTAAACCATTTAGTTTTCCTAGAACTCACCAGCAGCTCCTAGAACTCACCAGCAGCTCCTAGAAATCTTTCAGCTGTTCCTGGCAAGCATCCAGCAGCCTCAGAAACAACACCCAGGCTTTTGATTGTTTCTGAAGCATCGATCGCTCTCTTCCAGCTTCTGGGTTCTTGAAAACATTACAAATGTGCCTCTCGATGGCATGGTAATGTTGTCTTTTCTGATTGTGAAGTCACTTTCACCTTGCTTTGTAAAGCAATTTTTTATTCATCCTGCTAGTGGTGCCAGGGCTCTCTCTCTTTTTATATATATATATATATATATATATATATATATATATATATATATATATATATATATATATATATATATATATCCTAATGCATCTCGTGTGTAATCTATTTACAAACATTGAAAACATGCTCATATTCCTACACGTTTTTTGTCTGTTACACATTTCCTCTCAAAACCTGTTTAGGTTTTGAGAGGAAAAACCTAAACAGGTTTTGAGATTCTTATTAGATATAACATTCTTCTCTTTTCAGACACGAAACTTGTTCTTTTGTAGTGAGTGAAGTTGTTGTTTTTTCGGACATTTCCTGCTTGTCTTTCAGAGTGTAATGTTTTGCCTTTTAAGATTATGACATCTCTTATGGAACCTTTGATATGCAGACGATAACACCTTTCCTCTCCATATCATACATCTTCTCGATGACATTCGTTGTCAGAAGAAGAATAAGGAGGCACAATACACTGGAACAGTACACAAATAACCCGCACATAGAATGAAACTTATCACGATGTTTCGGTCCGACTTTGACCGTTAATTAGACTTTGTGTATTCGTTGTAAAGTTCATTTCCTGGGTTATGGCACATTTCTTTCCACATTTTGACATCTTATTGTTTTAAATTTTGGTATATTTTGCAGACGGACGCCTTTTGTTTTCAAAGAGTGTCTTATTTTCTCCACAAATTAGTTCTCATTTCTCAGAGGTGGCAACTTCAAGGCAAGTTATTCTTTTACAAAGTATTTCCAGGAAATTTGATAGCTTCTCTTAGGGGTTAGATCCTCCCACGGTGCTGCTTCTCCTTGCCAGGGAGACGAGTGTTTTCCATTGATGTGCTCCAGTGAATGGATATATGTGTGTGTGTGTGTGTGTGTGTGTGTGTGTGTGTGTTAGTTAGTTAGTTACCATTTTGTCCTAGGCACATGTCGATTTGACACTAGGCCTGTTGTATGTATGTGTGTGAGTGTAAGGAAACACTTCGAAATGTTTCCGCCCCGTCGGGAATAGAACCCGGGCCCTCCGTGCGTGAAGCGAGAGCTTTACCACTAGGCCACCGGGGTGTCTGTGTGTGTGTGTGTGTGTGTGTGTGTGTGTGTGTGTGTGTGTGTGTGTGTGAGAGAGAGAGAGAGAGAGAGAGGGGGAGGGTGTTAAGGACGAGAGTGTAAATCAGTCTATACATATTTCATGTTTATCCTAAATTTACCGGTATCGTCCTTCCCTTGGTCTTCATTACCATTCTTTTGAATCCCCATTATTCATCTTTTTGTTTTTATTCTTCGTTATCATTAACAGACATGTTTTATCCATATATTTCTTTTATTTCTCTTTAAATCTCTCTTTTTTTTTCCCTCAAAATCAATCAAGGACATCCTCCCCTCATCTTCATTCATTATTCACTTACAATTAATTTTCTATTCTCGATTTTCCGTTGTCTCTGAGATAAAAGTAGAATTATTCTACATTACCCTGATGTACTTATAATCATATTGTCTTCCCTTCCCTCCCTCCTTACCCATAATTTTGTCAATTCCCTGTTCATAATACTGTCTTCTGTGGTCGGTGTCGTGTTTCCTCCCTCTTCCTACATCCCACGAAGAAAATTAAGTAATTATAGACTGCTGCATCACGTTCTTCTTGTGTAGAATTACCTATACGTATATATATAAGTATGCTCAGTAATGACGCACATGTAGACAAACTCAGAAGATTGATTGATCTGTATATTTCGATCATTATCTGGGATGCTCTCTAAATTTCGATCCCTGAAGGGGGTCGAACTTTACAGATCAGGCAATTTTCTGAGTTTCTGTTTCCATGTGGGCTGTTGTTGAGCATTGACAAGTGTTCATTACACTTGAGTTATCCATTTATAAGTATGTTTGTTTTGGTGAGGGGTGAGTCCTAACTCGTGGTCTTGAATTTTAAGTTTCGACCGACATACGTGATTTGACTGTCGTATTTACTTTTGAAACAGGTCTCCACTGTCTTCAATGTGTTGTGGTCTGGCTCCTTCCTCTTCTTTACTGTTATCCTGTAATAATTTCGCAGTGATTCGTTTGGGCGTATAGTTTCCATTTGCGGTCACTCATTCTGAATCCTCCGTATCATAGGTACTGTCAAGTGTGTGTCCCAGATTGTTGTATGACGTGGTCATGTTCCTCTTTATTGACATACGAGGTCCTTCACGTAATCTTTATACCAGTCCCTAAAGCGCGTTCAAGAATGCTAGAAAACAAACTTATCAATGAAAATAACGTTATTTTCCGACGTTACCTACAGTATAGCGTCTTCACCCTCTTTACCAGACTGATGTTACATCTAATCGTAGTACATCCATACGGCAGTATTTGAGTTCCCTGAATCTATGCTAGACGTTTTGTCAGTTTCTATTTCCATTATCATTTTCAGTAAATGGTTGTCAGCGATACTTACCAGTTCAGTGCTTTGTTTATCTCTCTTTGTATATTGAGATGACTTTTTGCAGTCCTCCACCTATCTGGTAGTTACCTTGATCCTGTCAGTTTGTTGTTGTGGTTGTATAGCTCCCAAGCTCCGCCTTTCACAGCTCAAGGTGATGGTCTCTTCAGTCCCATTGCTTTTGTTGACTCCTTGGTTGACTGTGTTCTCATGCTCACACTCCTGCTGTTCCATGCTCACACCTGCTGCTCCATGCTCACACTCCTGCTGTTCCGTGCTCACACTAAAACTAGCTGGACTTGGTGAATGCTCGAAGTGTACAAGGTAGTGAATTAACTAATCGTAAATAGTTGTTCGCTGTTAGAGGTTTGGTGCTAGTTTTTCTTGTGTACTGTACGTGTCACTTTCTCTTCCGTGCGTGCGCGCGCACACGTGTGTGTGTGTGTGTGCGTGTGTGTGTGTGTTCTCTAGTTTTTCTTTAACTTTTTTTTTTCCTGCTGTGAAACATTTTGGGTTTTAGTGGGTTTTTGTGTCTAATTCTTCTCCTCCACTTCAGCGCTGGTGCCATGGCTTTCCTTGCAGCTCTTCAGTAATGGTGGTGTCACTCTCAGTACGTCTGCTATTTTCGACCCTCCCTCCTGAGATATATATATATATATATATATATATATATATATATATATATATATATATATATATATATATATATGGAGATGGATGGATGGATTCGGCCCGGATGGCCCCTGGGCAGTGAGATGTATGAACAAGTCTTCTTACACTCGCTGCCCCTGTTCACTTAGCAGTATATAGATCGACTGTTATGGGTGGCATTATGGGGTTGGTACACTATAACTAGGGCCAGGCTGTGAATTGAGCTGAGATTAGGCCAGTCATTCTAGTGATGTAAACATGTGTGTGTGTAAATATATAATAGGATGTAAACATGTGTGTGTGTAAATATATAATAGGATGTAAACATGTTGTGGTACTTCCCCCCCTCCCTTTTTTTCCCTCATTCACAACCTCGTACTACCTGTCATCTGCTTGACCTTGGCATCCCTTGTGAGGGTCGCCAACACACGCACGCACACATTGTGTCAGTATTTAAAAATAAAGAGAGGGAAGACCCTTCAGAGTATAGGCGAGTCTCGCTGACAAGTGTTATTGGAAAAAGTTATATTTTTTCTTTTGGAACTTTCATTATTGGCTGTTGTTTGCACTATCAGCCTTACCGAGTAGTGGTGTTGTGAACAGCGAATTTTGCGGGCAATGATGGGCAGTCAAGGTAAGCTGTGAATGGTCCTGGGTCAGTCAAGGTTTGTTCACGTTGTTTGGTGCAAAATAGAGTTGATGGTCAGTGACGTTATAGTCGAGTTCTTTGGGATTGGTGGAAAACTTGAGTTGAGGGTCAGTGGCGTCTTGGTGAGGATTTACTTAAGTTGGTTGGCGATGCTGTTGAGTCGTCCTTGTGATTGGTGGGATCTGAATGTGATAACAATGAAGTCGCAGGGGTTTACCGAGGCTCTGCTGCACCTCATCCTCTAAATGTTTTACAGTTCGTGAGAAAATGCGCAGTCGACATTTTGCAATACATAAATACTTCCTGCAGTGTCCGACCTAAGCCACCTTTTTTTTTTTATCTGATTTTTGTTGGGTAAAACTAAAATAAAAACGACCAGGATTAAAAAATTTTGACGTCTTTAATTAAGAATAATGTCGATTTGTACTGGCCCAAGGACCAGTTGCGGAGGTTGTTAGCCAAATTCGACTGACAAAAAACTTCGTATCGTAAACGTAACAATTAAAAATCCTATTTGCATATTAAAATTTATATTAAATGTAAGGCAGTTCGTCATACACTCTCGTAACTACAAGTTACATCGCATCGTGTTGAAGAATAGGCACCAATGTTACATTGTATAACTAGGGACTTCTCCATGTCCATTATTTCCATCATAAAGCAATATCTGTGAGCCTATGTATCTCTGTAGGGCAGAGAGATCTTATATTTTACGAGAATGAAGACAGGTTGCGGCCTTCGCGTCACCTCACCCGGCTCCTTTCCCAGCTGTCACACCCACGCTCACGCCCACACTGGCCCACCCACGCCCGCCGCAACACCACATCTTGGAGACCATCAGGCGACACTACTCCACACTATCAGTCTCTACCACATCCGTCCATACCAACCTTGTTTTCTCAGAGGCTGGACAACCAGAACAAGCGATGCCAAGCAAGTGATGATGCACGCTAAGAGTTCCTTTTAAGTCAGGCGAAATAACAGAAATGGACGATGTTCAGAGGACCTTCACTGCCCGTATTAATTCAATCACCTAAAGTATTGCGAACGCTTAATGTCTCGTGGATTGCTATTCTCCATGGAACGTAGGCGAGCAAGATGCAGCATGTTTTACACCTGGGAAATCTTGGAAGGATTGATTGATCAGGAAATCTGCTCACCGAAACTAATTCCTACAAATGCAAGAGGCTTGGCAGTCGCTTCAAAACACCTCATTTAAAAAGCAGGGATGGTAGAAATCTTGGTAATTGACACCGACAAATTGGTTTAAAAAGACACGTGAGCAAACACTAAGACATATTAGAAAACGTTTCGGTCCTGGGATCTTGATCACTTTAAACACACATATATAGTGTGTCTTTTTAACGTGTCTTTTTAAACCAAAAAACAAGCGTGCGATGAACAGGAAGATATAATTCAGTGAGTGTAAAGGAACCAGAACTCAACACGCTTTCTTTATACACAAGGAGAATTACCAACCTGGGCTGCAGTGCCTACGGTGGACTACATGCGGCTAGCACCAGCAGCCTGGTTGATCAAGCCATTAACCACTGGACCTGGGACCGGGCCGCGGGGACCGGTGAACCCCGGAATCGTCTTCAGGACAACGCCGCGGATATAGTGCCAGCGCGTTGAAGTGCCAACGTAATTAAGCATGTTCAGAAGCGGTGTTCAATGTGGAGAGACTGAAGGAATTGAACCTAGCGACCCTAGAAGAGAGAACGACTAGGGAAACATGATTACTGTGTACAAAATACTCTGAGGGGGGTCAAGGAGAGAATGAAATGCAAAGGATAGGTACAAGAGGGTATAGATGGGAGTTATAAATAAAAATGAATCAGGGGTGTTAGGAAATACTTTTTTTCAATCCGAGGAAGTAGGGAAGTGGAATGAATAGGATTTGGAAGTGGGGGGGGGGTACAACTATAAACTTCTTAGTGAGCTATACATCTGTGTGTATACAAAAAGTCGCAGACAGGTGATCTTTATAATGCAAGACAAGCCACGGGTGGGTGGCTGGGGAATCTTTAGCTCAAGTACTTTCACACTTCTCTGCGTCATCAGGAGCTGTGCTACCTTTGCAACATTGCACGGCTCCTGATGACGCACTCAGAAGTGTGAAAATACTTGAGCTAAAGATTCTTCCCTTCCCCCCGTATATATACACACTAAACTGTACATCTTTTTGTGTATGTGCACAGAGACCTTAACAGCTCTCGGAGTGTATACACCTCAGATCATGAGTGAGCAATAGAGGAAACAGGTTTCTCCGGGACACCACTTTCTCGCTTGACGAGTTTTAATATCCAAAATCTCTCCTAGTGATCCAAAAGTGATTTATTAAGATAGAGGCTTCGCTGGACAGATCCCTGTCTGGGTAAGGCATTAGCAAGGCTCTGCTTAATACCTCAGGGAGGGTGTACGCTACTTACACTTACGCACATGCACATACGCACGCGCGCGCGCACACTGTCTTTCCAGGAGATCTACACTACTTGCAATTAGGATTTACCAGGGCTTGGAGAGAGAGTTTTAATAATGGCAAGACAAGGTTGCTCTGAGAACCCTGCCTCCACACCTGGTTACCTAGAACCCTTCATTGCACTCTCATACTCCTCGAGAGACTGGAGGGGATAGCGTATTACCGACAAGTACTCTTATTTAAGCAAAGACACAGGTTGCAGAACAAGCATTTACTGGGACAAGGTTGGCTCTTCGTAATGCTTTATGAAGTCTTCGCCGTGACATTGTTTGTTCAAGCACTAGACGTCACCAGAACGTGACCTCGTGCTTTGAAAATCACTTATAGGACGCTTCTTAAAGAAGGCTCTGGTGGAGCCTAGAAATAGGCACATATTTTGTTACTCTTCACGATATATAGGCACATCTTGTGTTACTCTTCACGATACATAGGCACATCTTGTGTTACTCTTCACGATATATAGGCACATCTTGTGTTACTCTTCACGATACATAGGCACATCTTGTGTTACTCTTCACGATATATAGGCACATCTTGTGTTACTCTTCACGATACATAGGCACATCTTGTGTTACTCTTCACGATACATAGGCACATCTTGTGTTACTCTTCACGATACATAGGCACATCTTGTGTTACTCTTCACGATACATAGGCACATCTTGTGTTACTCTTCACGATACATAGGCACATCTTGTGTTACTCTTCACGATACATAGGCACATCTTGTGTTACTCTTCACGATACATAGGCACATCTTGTGTTACTCTTCACGATACATAGGCACATCTTGTGTTACTCTTCACGATACATAGGCACATCTTGTGTTACTCTTCACGATACATAGGCACATCTTGTGTTACTCTTCACGATACATAGGCACATCTTGTGTTACTCTTCACGATACATAGGCACATCTTGTGTTACTCTTCACGATACATAGGCACATCTTGTGTTACTCTTCACGATACATAGGCACATCTTGTGTTACTCTTCACGATACATAGGCACATCTTGTGTTACTCTTCACGATATATAGGCACATCTTGTGTTACTCTTCACGATACATAGGCACATCTTGTGTTACTCTTCACGATACATAGGCACATCTTGTGTTACTCTTCACGATACATAGGCACATCTTGTGTTACTCTTCACGATACATAGGCACATCTTGTGTTACTCTTCACGATATATAGGCACATCTTGTGTTACTCTTCACGATACATAGGCACATCTTGTGTTACTCTTCACGATACATAGGCACATCTTGTGTTACTCTTCACGATATATAGGCACATCTTGTGTTACTCTTCACGATACATAGGCACATCTTGTGTTACTCTTCACGATATATAGGCACATCTTGTGTTACTCTTCACGATACATAGGCACATCTTGTGTTACTCTTCACGATACATAGGCACATCTTGTGTTACTCTTCACGATACATAGGAACATCTTGTGTTACTCTGCACGGTCATTGTGATGCTGACAGTTACAGCCACGCCTCACGCACCCCTTGTGGTAAATGGTGTTTAGCAAGGGTTAGCTCGCTTAATCAAATATATTTTTCTCCCACACATCAATAAAGAAAACTTGAAGCCATTCCTAGAGTGATGCTGTTGTGTATCATGTGGCGGATTCCAGGAAATCCTTTCCTCCCACCCTGTTTCCTTCCCATACATTACCTTGTCCCTCATTTCTTCTTCCTCCACTCACCCTCCCATCTCCTGAACTCTCCTTAATTTCTCCCTCCTTCCACCCTCCATGTAACTACCCCCTCTTCTCGTTTCTTCTCTTCTTTCCTCCCCACCCCTCACTCTCTCTAGCCCACCTAACTCCCTTTAGGCATTACCTCTTTCCCCTTCATTCTCCCTCATTTCCTTTATCCTTCTTCCTTTATCTCTCTCCCATCCTATCCCACCAACATCCACCTTTCATCCTGGTAAGTTCGCACAATACCTCAGATCTACCTCTCCAAGGACACACCAGCTCATTTGTCTCTAGGAAGATTAAATTGAAAGGCGCTTTACTTGTGTTGAAAGGTGGGTTAGAGGGGAAGGGGAAGGGGGCGATTTGGAGAGTTGGACGAAGGAAGGGGATAAAGTGGGGGGGGGGATGGACAAGTGAAAAGTAGAGTGAAGAGACTTGGTGAAAGATGTGCTTAGAGGTGATGGTGTGTCGGACTGGAATAGTTGGAACCGCTCAGGTGTGTCTGGTAAAGTTAATGGAAGGCAGATGAGTACAAGTAGCAGAGTTCTGAGAGGGTCAGAGGAGGGTTGGACCGGGTGGACAAGGCTGAACGTGGGAAGGACTAGTCGAAGACAGTAAACAGGTGGTTGGGCTTAAATCACAGAGGGTGAAACGTCGTTAAATAAAAAGGTTTACTCAGTTTGTGTCTAACTCATGTTTGTCCTTAAGGGAAGGGAAGACGGGAGGGGGATCTTGATGCTGGCGAGGGGCTCATGATACAAGGAATTGGAGCTGTCCTCTCCTTCCTTGGCTTGAACCTCATTACCTTCCATTCCCCAGGTTTTGCATGACCTCTGCGAGTTTAGCGCTTTCCCTCACATAATATAGCATGACGAACCGTTTAAGGATCTCTTATTTTGACTGTCAATTTAGGGATACTGTATTGTGGACGTGCTTGATAAGGTCGGTGATGACCCGGTTAGTGTAATTATCCCTTGGGTACCCGTGCTGGGTTTCAATCCCCATCATAACAAAGGTCGTGGCTGCCATATGATCTCTCAGGGTTGTCTGGCTTGCTTCTCTCCTCGTGTGTGTAGTATCTGGTGGAGAATGAGACACTTATGCAACATTCTTCTTTGTACTGGACTGAAGAAGACACTGGCTGGCGAAACGTTACCTCAGTAAAGATTCCCAAATGTTGAACAAGTGTCTCATTCTTCAACTTGTCGCTTTTCTAAACTATTTACATCGCGTAGTATCTGGTAAGTGATCTTGCTATGTGATCCCGGACCTTTGCAGGATTAAGGATGGAGTTCCTATAGACAGTCTACTAGCTAAGAAATATTATCCTACCTTGATTTTTTCTTTCTCTCTAGTCGTGGGTGGTCACGCGGGGGTGGAGCTCCGTCTTAAATTGCGTTTACTGATAGTAGCTGAGGAGACACAGTGCGAGAATTAAGTGTGTGTAACCATAAAGTGCATATACGCATTTGAACCAACATAAGAGAAATCGCAGTGAACATTAAATAGGAAAAAATATAGACTATAGTGTAAATTCTAGAGTGCCGGTGGAGCAACCGTTACCGTGGGAATAGGCCTGGAGGCCAGTGAATTATTGCCAGATACATCCAAATTCGGAGGTGAAAATTAACAAACATATATTGAACTAACTAAGTAATATAGCGAGTGGCAAGGATATATATGTGCAGTGATACAGTGAACCAAATCTGTAGTAAGAGAAATAGTAATAAATCCCCAGTATAGCTTAAAAGATATGGTATAGCATATGGAAACATACTACAAGGATTGGCACTAGTGAAAATTGCCAGAGGTCCTGAGAAGCAGAAATAACAGATAAGTAAATTCTATAGTTATAAGAAACAAAAACAAGTGATGGTGGCACTGAGGTGCAGGGAATCACAGTATACATAATTGGAGTATAAAACCATGTGAAGTGTCTTTCTCGCTGCCACTACTAAGTGTGGAAGTTTTTGCCATGGAAGTGTAAGGGGAAACTACCGGAAGCATAGGTATCGTGTGGAAATAAAGCAATGACCACAGTATTAGTTCAGTGAAAAGAAAAGGTATCTGGAATAAATATAGTGTATATCCTTGTAATAACCAGTGTACAGCACAGTGATAAACTATTAGGTATAAAATAAAAGTAAATTAAATCCAATAGTAGTGTGGCAGTGCGGGTGACCACTTGCCCTGGAGTGGTCAATGTGCCAAGCGACTTTTATAGATCTGAGTTACCACTTATAACGAATAGACTAGGATACCAGGACAGAATAAGAAAGACCTAGTGAACCCAATTGGCAGTAGAAAACACAAGGATAGTGATCTAAGAAAATGAAAGTGGTCTAAAACGGGGCATCGCATGGCAGTATAGGACTGAGTGGTGTGCTTTAGTCATACGCCTGGCAGTGCTGAAGTCAGCCACGGAGGCCTACCATACACACCCATAAAAACACCATATACACCATACCACAATATCCTGTCTAGACCAGTGTGGGGATCTCAGTGAGAATAATACATTAAAATGTATATAGGACTGATCAGAGAGGAATAAATAGAGAAAGAGTTATACAGTGAGCAAACAGAAGTAAATACATATTATAACGCATGGGCCAGTAGGCCTGCTGCAGTGTTCCTTCTTTCTTATGTTCTTATGTTCTTATAACAATAATATAATATAAGGTGTAGTAAGTCTCCATAATCAGTACATCCCACATATACTAATACAAATAGGATACAGGCAGGATGGCAGTACAGTATATCTGTGGGACTTGTGAAAAGGCTCTTGGGAAAAGATCTAGAATCACATGCAACCTTTGCTTTTCAAAACATCATGTCACATGTTCAAAAATTAACACAGTAACAAGAAGTGACATCCGTCTAGAAAGGTGTTTCTGGATCTGCAACAAGGATGTGGAACTATGGACAGATATCAGGAAAGCACTCAGGAGGCTAATAAACAATAAGCATGAAGAAAAAGAGGAACTATTGAATAGTCTCCCCGGTATTTATAGAACTTGGGAAGATAAGAAAGGGGTAAAGTATAACACACAGAATGACCAGTCTACAATAATTGACCCAAAAATAAACAGTCATCCACGGGAAAAAACACAGGAGACAAAAACATTAGCTAACTCAGCCCCCAGTCCCAGGACTGACCCAGACCCAGCCCCCAGCCATAGTGAACATCCGGTTTTGGTTAAGGACGCCACCACAGCCATAGCCTCTAATACAGATATAGTAGGGGAGTCCTCTTCCAGGGAAAATGTTGGCCCCATGTCATCAAAGGAGAAAAGCGCAGATAACGAGGAAAACCAAGGAGTGGAAAGAGAGGAAAAAAACGCAGATAATTCTGCAGATCTTTGGGAAAATACAAAGTCAGTAAATATAGGCAGCCAAAATATATGCAAATTCTATGCTAAAGGTATGTGCCTTTATGGCAGAGATTGTTGGAATAAACACACCAGAAAATGTGCCAACATGTTAAGGAAAGGAAAGTGTCGGTTTAACAAAGAGTGCAGATACTTCCATCCAGTGATGTGTCAAGCTTCAACACAGTCCAGAGAATGTTATGACATGAGCTGCCCAGACCACCATATAAAGGGAACAGTACGATACAGAGAAAGCAGGGAAAGGGAAAATGAAAAGAACAGCAATCTTTTTAGATATAAGGAGAAACAACCAGATAAAAGAAAGAGACAAAAGGTGGAAATGGTACAGAGGGGACAGATGGGCAGAACAGTGGGACAAGACAAGACAGGCACCAGCTCATCAGGGCTGTATAAACAATCAAAGTCAGTACTGGAGAAACCAGGGTATGGGCACCAGGGGCCATACCAGGTAGGACATCACCAGTGGTACTAACCAAACACAAAGAAAGACCAAACATCCCAAATGGTAACACCTGCTTCATATTTGCAAATATTCAGGGTCTGAAATCAAATAAAAATGACAAAGTTAGTTATGTTAGTGGACTCCTATCAGAAGCAAATGCCATGTTTGGAGCATTTACAGAAACACATACAAGGGATGTTTTGGACGGAGAGATTCAGATAGAAAACTATAACATGTATAGATGTGATAGAATTAATAGGTCACAGGGAGGAGTAGGACTCTATATAAAAGATACTCTCTGTTGCACAGAAGTTTTGAACGCTACGAATGATATAGTAGAAATCCTCGGCATTAAAGTGGAAAATAAGAATCTAGTAATTATCCTAGTATACAAACCACCATCAGCAACTGCGGAGGAATTCACAGAGCAGTTAAAGAAGATAGATAGCTATCTGGATAGGCTAGAAAATCCCACCCCAAACATTTTAATCCTTGGAGATTTTAATCTCCCTCATGTAAAATGGAAGATGAGGCACCATAATGTTATATCAGAAATAACTCCTGGAAGCACCCTGGCCCAACAGGCACATACCAGGGAACTAATGAGGCTTTGTGAAAAGTACTCACTAAACCAACAGATAATTGATCCCACTAGAAATGAAAATACCCTGGATTTGATATTCACAAACAACGAGGAATTAATCAGAGACATAACAGTTACAAAAACAATATACTCTGATCATAACATCATAGAAGTTCAAACTAGTATTAACTCAGGGTTAGGGAACTGCGACACTAATGTTAGAGACGGAATGTTCAGTAAGTTTAATTTTAATAACCATAGAATTGACTGGGAAAAAATAAACCAAGAGCTATCAGACATATCATGGGAATCAGACATGAGCACCCTAAATCCCCACCAGTGCCTAGAGAAGCTGAATACAGAAGCATACAAGGTATGTATGAAACACGTACCATTGAGGAAACCCCGAAGAAGATCAGATATAGAGAGAGAGCGTAGGAGATGGTACAGGAGAAGAAAACGGGTTACTGAATTGCTGAAAAACACAGTTATGTTGCAACAGAAGAGAGATAGCCTTAACCGAGAGATCACGGAATTAGAACAAAACTTAAGATGTCATACCTGACAGAAGAAGTACAAAGGAACAAAGAGCCATACAGGATATTGCAAGAAACCCAAAATATTTCTACTCCTATGCAAAATCCAAGCTAAGAACTACCTGTAGAATTGGACCATTATTGAGAGGAGATTCGTATACGGACGATGAACAGGAAATGAGTGAAATTCTAAAAGAACAGTATGAGTCAGTGTTCAGCAACCCACTAAATGACAGCAAGGTAGAAAATGCAGAAATATTTTCACTCCAGCAGAAGGCTGCGCAGACCACCTAACCGACATTAGTACAAATCCCATAGATTTCGAAAAAGAAATGGCCAACATGCCCACTCACTCAGCACCTGGACCAGATTCATGGAATGCTTTATTTATAAAGCAGTGCAAAGTACCATTAGCAAGAGCCCTTAGTATTCTGTGGAGAAAGAGCTTAGATCTAGGTGAAATTCCAGAGGCCTTAAAGAGTGCAGACATAGCTCCTTTGCATAAGGGAGGTAGTAGAGCACTAGCTAAAAATTACAGACCAGTAGCCCTCACTTCTCACATCATAAAAATCTTTGAAAGAGTGATGAGACGGCAGATTACAAAGTTCATGGACCAGCACAACCAACATAACCCGAACCAGCATGGCTTTAGAGCGGGTCGATCATGCCTGTCACAGCTGCTGAACCATTATGACAGAATTACGGAGGCATTGGAGGACGACCAAAACGCAGATGTGATTTACACAGATTTTGCAAAGGCGTTTGACAAATGCGATCATGGAGTGATAGCGCACAAAATGAGGGCCATAGGCATTACGGGAAGGTAGGCAGATGGATTTTGAGTTCCTAACACAAAGAACACAAAAAGTAGTAGTGAACAGGGCAAGATCCAGCATCAGCGAGGTCAAAAGCTCAGTGCCCCAAGGCACTGTCCTGGCACCTCTGCTGTTTCTCATCCTCATAGCAGACATAGATAAAAACACCCAGCACACTTTTGTATCATCATTTGCAGATGACACTAAAATAAGCATGAAAGTCACTACGGTAGAGGACACTGAAAAATTACAGGAGGACATAAGCAAGGTCTTCCAATGGGCAGTGGAGAACAACATGACGTTCAATGGTGATAAGTTTCAGCTGCTTAGGTATGGAAAAAATGAAGAATTCAAAAGGAACACTATATACAAAACGCAAGAGAGTCACCACATAGAACGAAAGGAACACGTAAAGGACTTGGGAATAATTATGTCTGCTGATCTGTCGTTTAAAGACCATAACAAGACAAAGATCACAACAGCCAGGAAGATGACGGGGTGGGTATTGAGAACTTTCAAAACAAGGGAAATAATGCCGATGGTGACACTATTCAAATCGCTAGTGCTCCCTCACTTAGAATACTGCTCAGTGCTGACGGCCCCGTTCAGGGCAGGAGAAATAGCAGAGCTGGAACAAATCCAGAGATCGTTTACGGCTCACATTGAGCCATTGAAACATCTAAATTATTGGGAACGCCTTCAAGTCTTGAACATGTACTCATTGGAGCGGAGGAGAGAGAGATACATGATAATATATACATGGAAAGTACTTGAGGGCCTGGTCCCAAATCTGCACACTGCCATAACAACATACTGGAGTGAGAGATATGGGAGAAAGTGTAAAATAAACCCAGTGAGGAGCAGGGGTGCGGTGGGGACAATACGGGAGCACTGTATTAACATCCGGGGTCCCAGACTATTCAACATCTTACCAGAAGATATCCGAAACACGGCTGGAGCCAGTGTAGAAGCCTTCAAGAGGAAACTGGACAAATATCTTCACCAGGTGCCAGATCAACCAGGCTGTGATGGATATGTGGGGCAGCGGGCCTCCAGCAGCAACAGCCTGGTTGACCAGGCAAGCACCAGACGAGCCTGGCCCATGGCCGGGCTCAGAGAGTAGATACTCTCGAAACTCTTCAAAGGTATATCAAAGGTAACATAAAAATTCTTATTTTTGCCAGTAACGCGAAAATAGAAAACAAATTGTGGCTTGCTTGTCTTTTCGTGTGTGCAGTAATTGGTAAGTGTTGCTGTTTGGATAGTGTCCGGGATGAACCCAACTTGTCTCGAACTTGGGGTGAACTTGAGAGTCCTCCCCTTCCTCCCCAGGCTCTCGTCTTACAGAGCTTCAAGAGTTCCAGCTCTCTTAGCAAGAGGAGGGAGGGACAGAGAAAGGGAAAGAGAGAGGGAAAAAGAATGCGAAAGAAAGGGGAGAAAGGGAAACACAGATGGGAAAAGAGAGGGAGTTGCATAAGAAAAGAGAATTGGGAGGAGAGAGTAATAACAGAATGAGACAAGCAAACAGCAAGGTAGACAGCTAAGAACTGTGTTATCATCCTTGCTTTGAAGCTCTTGTGAGCCTGTGTGTCCTCTTCAGCATCCAGTCAGGTTTTATGTAAGCCAGGACCGGCAAGATATGTTCCAACTGTCCTAGCTCCTACGCATCTTACCTTCCAGCTGTCCCAGCTGCTAGGTCCCAGTCGTCCCAACTCTTGGGTCTGTGCCACAACTGTTCCAGCCGTCTGGCCTAGTTAAGGCGCTAGCTCCATGTAATTTGTGCTGGTATAACTGAAAATATTGCACAAAACGAGTGCATCTGAGCCAATAGCGCCTCCTCACCATCCTAGGCCACCGTCTCTGCTCCATTTTGTGAGGGGAAAAATATAACTTTAGCAGTGAGGCTGGGATTCAGCGAATGTTTTCAATGTACCAGTTTCCACTTTTTTTTTTTTGCCCCCGACGTGTTATTCAGGGTAGATGGATTTTCATTTTTCAAATCTATATTTTTTCACATGATGCAGAAAGTTCTTTTGTAGTGTGTTTCTAGGTAGTTGTAGGATGCGTGATGACTGTGGCAGATTGTGCAGCCGTGTTGTTGTTGCTGCTGCTGAGGTTTATGGCCTTGTGGTGACCAGGAAATCTGCAATTTCTAGGAGTCTCTTTCTGCAATTCTATGCCAGAGATGTGTGCTTGGTCTCTCTCTCTCTCTGTCTCTCTCTCTCCTTCGACTTTTTCTGTCTGCTATAAAAAAATAGCATCTTCTCAGTGACACGAAGATGGAAAACATAGCACATGTATGGTTGACTTTAGTGTCAGCATAGAGAAGTAACTGGACAGCTTGGCGCTGTTCTCAGAGAAGCCACAGATAAACTGAAATGTATCCGAAATGGTACATAAATATTCATTGGCTACAACAATGTTAAATACGGATGTAAAATGTAAGGAAACTCGCTATTTGAGATAGTAAAGACTTCGCAGTGACCAAGAACACAAAGTAGTGAACATTAATCACTGTCTACCCACTGGCAGCACACCTAACAGAAACTAAGCTTGTATATTATATATAAAATAAAGCTAGTGTTGAGTAGGCTTCATAACAGGAACTATAAGGTGGAAAACTACCAGAAACAATATGACAAAACACAATTACCTAGTCAGATCACGTCTAGAGTTACCTGCTAGATTTGTCTTCACAGTTTGATTAAAAAATTGCCCCTCGGCACTGGAATAAATATATTTACAAGGTTATGTATTAACTTGATTTGACTACAAAACATGACTAACCTACATACACACCCAAATATATATCCGCAGTACACAAATAACCCGCACATTGGAGAGGAGCAGCTTACGACGACGTTTCGGTCCGACTTGACCCATTTACAAAGTCACACTAACACACAAGAGGAAGGGAGCCAGTATATATATCCGCAGTGCTCTCCTCGGAGGTGGCACTGTTGGGTGTGGTCAACTTCTTGTAATTAAAGATTTAATGAGCAGACGCTGGAACCCTCAGACTAATCTATACAGTACACAGGGGAAATAGGTAAATAAAACGTGAGGTTCCTAGTATGTATGCTACAATCTGTAGATTGTAGCAGGTGGTTCCTAGTATGTAGTTGCTGTAGCAGATTGAATACCTAAATAGTGTAATGTTAAGGAAGCTTATCTCTACAGGTATATTATAAATTAAAGTTATTCGTGGTAGAAACAGCAGTATATAACATATGTTCCATACCCTCTATAATTATTAAAAGTTCACCTTTTTTTCAATCTTACATAGTATTTCTCTCTACTTTGATGCCAAGAGGATAGATGGGAAAAGTGGAGAGAGAAGATTAGAGCCTTCGACTTTTGTATTATAAACCCAGGTTCATGTAGCTCAGACAGTTACTCAGTTTTTATCCATGGATAACCATGATATCTTTTTGTTGTATCTTATTGCCCCTACCTCTGTTTTCCTTTCTTTCCCTCCTCTAACTCCCGCTCGCTTCTCCTCCTCCTCTACTACGCCCTCCTCTACTTCTCCCCTCTCTCTCAGTTGTTGCTGTCTTGGTGGCGTGTTGGTTTCCCAGGTGGTAAATACCTTTCTTGGTCTTGAATGACTCGGCAAGAATTGGTGTGGAGAGCCATTACTCTCCCTGCACCACATTGGTCGATATTTCACACACCCAACCATTCTTGCATGCCAGCCGCCGAACTCTCATGCTCTTCCTCTTTCAGCCCCGGAAGTACTCATTTTACTTTCACCCACTCTACAACACATGAGCATTGAATGAAACCACCAGATGGGACAACTTACAGAAGAAGTCCGGAGAGCTTCTCAAGATGATGGTCGCACAATAACCAACCAGGCATCTCCAACAAGTTGTGGTTGAAAATAAAATGAGCTTTTATAGCGAAGTGTTTTGGCAGGTGATGGGTGCGTGGAAGGTGCTGAAGAAAGTGAGCAGGAGAGCTGCTTTGAGTACCTCTTGGGGGTTCTGTGGCTGCAGACGGCTCCCCTGGCGGCTGTTGCACAGCTGCCTGATGCCAGGTGTAGGACAGTAAACACTAGCTGAGCTTGCAAAGTGAATCTTCCCCACCAATCTTCTGACAAGTGTTACAACCGATTTCACCTTTTTTTTTTATACCCGCTCAGTTTTATCAGATTTATCAAGACTGGGGGACTGAACACTTATTCCACCGTCTCCAGTATTTATTCTCTGTATTGGTTTAAAAAAAAAAACACGTATTATCGATATATCTCCATCCATGAATATTTTTGCTTATTTATTTTTTACAAGTTTCTCGTACTTACTGCAATGAGAATGTGTAGATTATTAAATAAATCATTTAATTTTCTATAATCATTTGCAAGCACAATCACATTTGTCATTTTTTTTTTACCTATTATCACTTACGCAGGATTTGTCTTTGTTTTGCTTTATAAATTACAGATACTTTCAATACTACGTTACTTCTGTGTATTTAAAGAAATCTCATTGATTATTTTTTAGTTTTGTAATGAAATTTTCGGTACTGTCAACTAGAAAGGTTTTAACAATGTGGGAACATCTTTGTGTAAAGTTGTAAGACTTGCCTGCCAAAACAAAGGTACACTGGCCTCACCTTTATTCCCTTTGGTGACATTGATGAGGTCGGAGAGGGAGAGGGAGGCAGTCTTGGTGACGATGGAGGTGGTGGTGGTGGTGGAGGTAAACAAAACAAATAGTACATCTAGGATTAGTTTAATCTCGAGACGGTTTGCCTGGACCTCTGTCTTGTCCAGTATTCAGGGTGAGGATGGAGGATAGACCATCCAGGAGTATTTTTGCAGCTATTGATGTCATTCAAGTACGAGATGTGTCTTAACACTGTAATTTCCTTGGCTGCCTTCCAATGTTAATCATGTTACTCATCTTAGTGTATAGTTAATTTTCATTTACGAGGATATCTGTATGATTAATTCTTGTACTAGTTGCGCTGGTCACATGATGTCTTATGCATTATCAATTAAAGTTAATTTTTTAAGGGGTGGACCTTAAAGCTGCAGTGGTGGGTCATCACATGACTAAGACCTGCGTCAGGAAACACTTGTCCTGTTTCCTGACGAATCTTACGTAACCTGACCTAACATGGTGTCTACTGAGCATCATGTTGATGCTTATATTACGTCCATTTGTTTATGGCAGCAGTGTGGACCAGACTGTGGAGAGGAAGGAGAAATTTGACTGCTTTGCTACTCTCACATCATTTGTCTTGAAAGTAGCAGTTGTACAGGCAGCAGTGTTTTAGTTCTTGTATTGTCTTTGTTTCCCTTGTATTCCAGTATATTCCTCATCCTCTCGCTTTTTCCCTATTTGTGTTCTTTTTTCTCGTTTTCTTCACCTCATCTATTACTGCCAGCTATTCAAGTTTAAAGTTTAGGCGCTGGAAAACAAAAAAAGTTTCTTCCATTTTTGTGTTGCCTGGTTGGAGGTGCCATCACCTCTTGTTAGCTGCTAATAGAATGTCACTCAGTGCCACCCACACAACTCTACCTGTCTCTCTATTTGCCCTAAATTGTAACTCATATAACTTGTTTTGTTTCCTTGTGGCGGTCATTATACTTTTTTGACGTATATAAGTTATGTAGATATTTTTCCTTTCCTTCCTTCCTTTTTTTTTCTTCTGATTCTTCCTCTAATTATTCTTCTCACTCTAATAATTATTTTTCTTCATTTTTCCTTTAAATATTAATCCTAGTTATTAAAAGTAAATGAAAGGAAATATTTTTTCCAGTTTCCGCCAGTCAGAGAAGTGATGATTGTAAAATCATCCTATTAGAACCCTCGTGTCTGACTGGTACAGCCCTGGGCCTTTTACTCGCATTGACCACAGTTCGAGTCCCCGTCCATTCTGTTTATTCATTGATTAACGTTGATCACAAATGATGCTCTTCCAGTCGGTTCCTGACCAACAGGGCTGTGTTGTTTCGTGCGTTGGACTGGGTGTGGCCAGCAGTAAGAGCCTGGTTGATCAGGCCTTGAGCCACCAGGTGGCTTGGTCCGGGACCAGGCCGAGGGGCGTTGACCCCTGAAACATCCTTTAGGTATCCTTCAGGTGTATGTACTCACCTATTTGTGGTTACAGTTGTCGAGTCACAGCTCCCGGTGTGTGTGTGTATTTCAAAATATTGTAAAGTTGGGTTAATACAAAGATTTTAGTGCATGTGACTGCCAGAATGATATTTACTTTCCGTCTTTACCTCTCGTCCAAAAGATCATTGGCTTTCCTGCGCTTCTTTCACCTCCTGGGAATGGTATTGGCTTTTCCGTACTGTTTTTTTCCCTCATGAAATGACACAGTTCTTTTCAAGTTAGGTTTGCTTCGTCCTAAAAGGTGTTGCCTGTCCACTTTGTTTTGGTCTTTAAAAAAGAAAGGATGTTGACTTATCTGCTTTGTTTTCATCTTCAAATTAGCGCTCTGGTGTTGATTATTTGACGTCTTGACTTATATTCATGTGGAAGAGGGAGAGTGATCGACATACTGAGCTTTCTTATTATCTTCACTGGAATTGCTTTGATCCAATTTGTTTAATTACATCGATCACTCTGGCCACTCACGCTATCAGCTTCATAATGAGTGGTGACCCGGAGCCCAGAGAGATGTTTTTTGTTTACTTCTGGTGTTCGTCTCGGAGAATGTACGCTCCATGGCTCTCCTTTTATTTTAATACTGAGGCCTTCGCTAAATACTACTCATAAATTTCTATACACTTTTGAATATTGAGGAGAGACTTAATCTAAAATCTTGTCCACAAAAAAATCCTGCCTCTGTCGACATCTTGAGAAGAAGCTGCCACCCATCATAAGAAATTGATCTTCACGTAGTCAAGACCTTCAAGAGCAACCGTCGTATCGAAAAACACTTCTAAACCGAGTTTTAAAATAACCTGCAGCCACCTGGGAAGAGCCAGCCAGCCAGCCATCGTAGAAGCAGAGAATGTCGTAGTCAGTCTTCAGAGGGAGGAGCCGCTCAACCGCCCAGGCTGAAAGACAATAACACTATTTTTTCCTGGGAGATCTTTCCCGTCTTTTACTTTAGCCTTCAGTGGCACTTGGGACCTTCTCTTCTGCCTTCTCGTCTTTCCATTACCATTCCGCAGTTATCTTAGCACCATTGCCTCGTTTCCTCCCTGGTGTGTGTGTTATATCTTGTATCTTATGTTTATTCCATTAACTAGTTATTATCTTTTATCCATTTTGCTCCGTCTTTCTTACCCTCCTCTTTGTCTATTCCCTTTCTTACCCCTCTCTTTGTTTCTTCCCAGTTATATCTTAAAATTTCCAGTACTCATTGACCCCTGCTATTGCATTTATTCTTTCTTCTTTTTTCCCCCAAAACCCCCCTCCACTTCATCTTTCCCTCTTCTCTTCCGCTGTCATGTTCTAGTCCTCTCAGCCTCTTCCTCTTGGCCTCATGATCCCCTCCCGTCCTCCACGACAGTGAGTATCGGCCCTTAAGAAGGAACTCGAGTACCTGCACCTTCTCCTTCCTCTGAGGATGAGACACCAGCCATACTGATCCTTCAGATAGACTGCGTCTTCCCATTGTTGACTCTCCGCCCTCGTCGCTATGCTTGCTCTCCTACCCACCTTCCACTTTAACAATTGCAATTTTGATAATTTAAATTATAATATCCGTGCACTTCCGGAAAGATAGCTAGGGAATGAGTGATGGCGAATATGTTTCTCTTAATCGCCTTACTTTGGTGGGTTATATATATATATATATATATATATATATATATATATATATATATATATATATATATATATATATATATATATATATATTGCTAAAGGTATGTGCCTTTATGGCAGAGATTGTTGGAATAAACACACCAGAAAATGTGCCAACATGTTAAGGAAAGGAAAGTGTCGGTTTAACAAAGAGTGCAGATACTTCCATCCAGTGATGTGTCAAGCTTCAACACAGTCCAGAGAATGTTATGACATGAGCTGCCCAGACCACCATATAAAGGGAACAGTACGATACAGAGAAAGCAGGGAAAGGGAAAATGAAAAGAACAGCAATCTTTTTTAGATATAAGGAGAAACAACCAGATAAAAGAAAGAGACAAAAGGTGGAAATGGTACAGAGGGGACAGATGGGCAGAACAGGGACAAGACAACACAGGCACCAGCTCATCAGGGCTGTATAAACAATCAAAGTCAGTACTGGAGAAACCAGGGGTATGGGCACCAGGGGCCATACCAGGTAGGACATCACCAGTGGTACTAACCAAACACAAAGAAAGACCAAACATCCCAAATGGTAACTCCTGCTTCATATTTGCAAATATTCAGGGTCTGAAATCAAATAAAAATGACAAAGTTAGTTATGTTAGTGGACTCCTATCAGAAGCAAATGCCATGTTTGGAGCATTTACAGAAACACATACAAGGGATGTTTTGGGCGGAGAGATTAAGATAGAAAACTATAACATGTATAGATGTGATAGAATTAATAGGTCACAGGGAGGAGTAGGACTCATATAAAAGATACTCTCTGTTGCACAGAAGTTTTGAACGCTACGAATGATATAGTAGAAATCCTCGGCATTAAAGTGGAAAATAAGAATCTAGTAATTATCCTAGTATACAAACCACCATCAGCAACTGCGGAGGAATTCACAGAGCAGTTAAAGAAGATAGATAGCTATCTGGATAGGCTAGAGAATCCCACCCCAAACATTTTAATCCTTGGAGATTTTAATCTCCCTCATGTAAAATGGAAGATGAGGCACCATAATGTTATACCAGAAATAACTCCTGGAGCACCCTGGCTCAACAGGCACATACCAGGGAACTAATGAGGCTTTGTGAAAAGTACTCACTAAACCAACAGATAATTGATCCCACTAGAAATGAAAATACCCTGGATTTGATATTCACAAACAACGAGGAATTAATCAGAGACATAACAGTTAAAAAAACAATATACTCTGATCATAACATCATAGAAGTTCAAACTAGTATTAACTCAGGGTTAGGGAACTGCGACACTAATGTTAGAGACGGAATGTTCAGTAAGTTTAATTTTAATAACCATAGAATTGACTGGGAAAAAATAAACCAAGAGCTATCAGACATATCATGGGAATCAGACATGAGCACCCTAAATCCCCACCAGTGCCTAGAGAAGCTGAATACAGAAGCATACAAGGTATGTATGAAACACGTACCATTGAGGAAACCCCGAAGATGATCAGATATAGAGAGAGGCGTAGGAGATGGTACAGGAGAAGAAAACGGGTTACTGAATTGCTGAAAAACACAGTTATGTTGGAACAGAAGAGAGATAGCCTTAACCGAGAGATCACGGAATTAGAGCAAAAACTTAAGATGTCATACCTGACAGAAGAAGTACAAAGGAACAAAGAGCCATACAGGATATTGCAAGAAACCCAAAATATTTCTACTCCTATGCAAAATCCAAGCTAAGAACTACCTGTAGAATTGGACCATTATTGAGAGGAGATTCGTATACGGACGATGAACAGGAAATGAGTGAAATTCTAAAAGAACAGTATGAGTCAGTGTTCAGCAACCCACTAAATGACAGCAAGGTAGAAAATGCAGAAATATTTTTCACTCCAGCAGAAGGCTGCGCAGACCACCTAACCGACATTAGTACAAATCCCATAGATTTCGAAAAGAAATGGCCAACATGCCCACTCACTCAGCACCTGGACCAGATTCATGGAATGCTTTATTTATAAAGCAGTGCAAAGTACCATTAGCAAGAGCCCTTAGTATTCTGTGGAGAAAGAGCTTAGATCTAGGTGAAATTCCAGAGGCCTTAAAGAGTGCAGACATAGCTCCTTTGCATAAGGGAGGTAGTAGAGCACTAGCTAAAAATTACAGACCAGTAGCCCTCACTTCTCACATCATAAAAATCTTTGAAAGAGTGATGAGACGGCAGATTACAAAGTTCATGGACCAGCACAACCAACATAACCCGAACCAGCATGGCTTTAGAGCGGGTCGATCATGCCTGTCACAGCTGCTGAACCATTATGACAGAATTACAGAGGCATTGGAGGACGACCAAAACGCAGATGTGATTTACACAGATTTTGCAAAGGCGTTTGACAAATGCGATCATGGAGTGATAGCGCACAAAATGAGGGCCATAGGCATTACGGGGAAGGTAGGCAGATGGATTTTTGAGTTCCTAACACAAAGAACACAAAAAGTAGTAGTGAACAGGGCAAGATCCAGCATCAGCGATGTCAAAGCTCAGTGCCCCAAGGCACTGTCCTGGCACCTCTGCTGTTTCTAATCCTCATAGCAGACATAGATAAAAACACCCAGCACACTTTTGTATCATCATTTGCAGATGACACTAAAATAAGCATGAAAGTCACTACAGTAGAGGACACTGAAAAATTACAGGAGGACATAAGCAGGGTCTTCCAATGGGCAGTGGAGAACAACATGACGTTCAATGGTGATAAGTTTCAGCTGCTTAGGTATGGAAAAATGAAGAACTCAAAAGGAACACTATATACAAAACGCAAGAGGGTCACCACATAGAACGAAAGGAACACGTAAAGGACTTGGGAATAATTATGTCTGCTGATCTGTCGTTTAAAGACCATAACAAGACAAAGATCACAACAGCCAGGAAGATGACGGGGTGGGTATTGAGAACTTTCAAAACAAGGGAAATAATGCCGATGGTGACACTATTCAAATCGCTAGTGCTCCCTCACTTAGAATACTGCTCAGTGCTGACGGCCCCGTTCAGGGCAGGAGAAATAGCAGAGCTGGAACAAATCCAGAGATCGTTTACGGCTCACATTGAGCCATTGAAACATCTAAATTATTGGGAACGCCTTCAAGTCTTGAACATGTACTCATTGGAGCGGAGGAGAGAGAGATACATGATAATATATACATGGAAAGTACTTGAGGGCCTGGTCCCAAATCTGCACACTGCCATAACAACATACTGGAGTGAGAGATATGGGAGAAAGTGTAAAATAAATCCAGTGAGGAGCAGGGGTGCGGTGGGGACAATACGGAGCACTGTATTAACATCCGGGGTCCCAGACTATTCAACATCTTACCAGAAGATATCCGAAACACGGCTGGAACCAGTGTAGAAGCCTTCAAGAGGAAACTGGACAAATATCTTCACCAGGTGCCAGATCAACCAGGCTGTGATGGATATGTGGGGCAGCGGGCCTCCAGCAGCAACAGCCTGGTTGACCAGGCAGCACCAGACGAGCCTGGCCCATGGCCGGGCTCAGAGAGTAGATACTCTCGAAACTCTTCAAAGGTATATCAAAGGTATATATATATATATATATATATATATATAATATATATATATATATATATATATAATATATATATATATATATATATCCTAGGTAGTAGGTTGGTAGACAGCAACCACCCAGGAGGTACTACGTCCTGCCAAGTGAGTGTAAAACGAAAGCCTGTAATTGTTTTACATGATGGTAGGATTGCTGGTGTCTTTTTCTGTCTCATAAACATGCATGATTTCAGGTATGTCTTGTTACTTCTACTTACACTTAGGTCACACTACACATTCATGTACAAGCATATATATATACACACCCTCTGGGTTTTCTTCTATTTTTCTTACTAGTTCTTGTTCTTATTTCCTCTTATCTCCATGGGGAAGTGGAACAGAATTCTTCCTCCGTAAGCCATGCGTGTCGTAAGAGGCGATTAAAATGCCGGGAGCAAGGGCTAGTAACCCCTTCTTCTGTGTATATTACTAATTGTAAAAGGAGAAACTTTCGTTTTCCTTTGGGCCACCCGCCTTGGTGGGAAACGGCCGACGTGTTGAAAGAAAGAAGAAAGATATATAATATATATATATATATATATATATATATATATATATATATATATATATATATATATATATATATATATATTTTATATATATATATATATATATATATATATATATATATATATATATATATATATATATATATATATATATTGTGTGTGTATTTACTGAGTATGAGATTGTTATCGTAAAATTGAAGAGTGTTTGACGTCAAGGAATTTTAATTTAGATGAGTCTGCTTGAAGGAATTTGAATTAATTACAGTAGGTCACAGTTTTTTGTTGCCGCAAGCCAGGAATATATTACTGGTGAGTGACAAACAGTAGTGAA